>CM043121.1:18468378-18988088 GCA_023701765.1 Hylyphantes graminicola | reverse complement strand
TATAATGCACTTAATACTTACATTTAAGCAATTTATTCTTATATGATTAAAACGTTATGTGCATGAATTCAAAAATCATTTCCATTGGCCAAAAAAAAAACCACGGACCTGATGTCCACAGACGTGACAAATAAGACATTTCATCCTTGTAAAACATGGTAGGTTCATATTTAAAACATAAGTTATAAAAAATTAAGATCTTTGTATCGAATGCTACACATAATTAAGTGAAAATAATAATTTGATTAGCTTACCTCAGTTTTTTCTTAGCAGCAGACGTGATGCAACGATTTTGACCTTTGACTATAACTTAAGTTTAATGAACAAAATAAATAATTAAAGCTAAAAACAATGTTTTTTTTTTAATTTTGTTACATAATATGGCTGCAAATGATACTAAAATGGTAATAGAAACTGCATTATATTTCCCCATCTATTGAATTCAATGCAAGTTTTTATTTATGTCCACGAACGTGACTGCAGTCAATTAGAACAAGCATTTAAGACTCAGTAAAATAAATACAAATTAAAAAATATACGTTTGCATTAATATAATCGCAATTGTTGCATTAATATAATAAATACATTAATATATTCCCAAAATGTTCTTTCCTTCAATTCTCTAATTTAAAAATGTATTCATATCTTACAAGTTAGATATAAACTGCCAAACTCCACGGACGTGATGCTGGTACCCACCACGGACATGACATATCACGCTCTGTGGACTAAAAAAAAACTATAATAAAACAGAAAGGATCCAGTATAATTCTCTCTGTCTTATACTCCATAAACTGTATTATCATTTTTCCTTGGATTACTTTGTTTTTAAAAGCCTATATTACTTTTAAAGCTGGCTGGGTCAGGAATGGTTCGTTTTCAGAATATTCATCTGTTTTGTTCACTACCATTAGTTTAGAATAATAGAGGAGTTACGGGCACATTTGCCAAGGGCGTTAGTGGTTACTTTGATTTATAGGCATACATAGAAAACTTAATGAGTTATTTTATCAGAATTCTTTTTAAATATTTTTTAGAAAAAAGAATCCAACACACATATCTATAATAAAATACACTAATTTTTATATACCAAGTATTTTTAAAGAAAAATATTTATTTTTTTAGGCTTTAAAAATTTTTTGGAGACATTTATTAAAATGTTTCAAATGGGAAAAGCTGGAAGAAATCTAAAAAATAACTTTAGAAAATTATAAAATGTAATTGAGTGAAAAAGTTTGTTTTTGATTTTTTGCACACCAAAATATTTTTAAGAGTTCTGATATAAAAATTTTGTGTATAAGTAATGTGAAAAGAGGTATTACAATACAATATTATAAACTTTGATTTTATTCACTTCATATATATTATATAGTAAAATATCTTTATTACGCAGCGTGAAATGACCGTTTTACCATGTTGTAACACATTATATGATGCTAATTCTAGTAAGATAAATGCATTGTATTTGCTATTATATTGTGTACTAAGAAAAAATCGAATTGGTTTATTTAATTTAATTTAGTAATTTAATTTACATTTGCTTTAAAAAAAATTCTTACAAATGCTATTTTCCTTTTCTACTTAAAAGTAAATGACAGTAATTTTCTCTAGAATAGTATGTACTATATTATCTTTATATTTATGTGTTCTGCTTGGTCATAATACTACAATCAGCTTACCCTATCCATAACTTTTAAAACACCATGCTTCCATATTAATTTTCTTATTGCAGTTTCCAAATATATACACTAGACTAACAACTTAGCTTCAAAAGGGTTAGTTAACTATTGGTCAATCCATCTTCATAACCTTTTAAACCAGGTATTTCTGATGATTTATTAGTGGTTATTTTCCCCAACCCTTCCCAACCCCCAAAAGTATACGAAAACTTGCTATTTGACCTGCTCCTCTTGAAAGATGCGCCCTCTAACGATGTCTTGTAGATTTCTTTTATGTTTGCCCTTAAACGTTCACAGTACATATTTATTGGTCTTTATATAAAAGCTTTTCCATAATAAACCGTTCATGTTTTTCCTTGGATGGAATGACAACTTATTTAACTTTTTTTAAAGCTATATTGCACATTTAAAATAAAGTTTTATTTTTAAATTGTAACTCCAGAACATACAATAAATAAATGCAATACAATTTATTGTAGGCCACAATATTTTCCTGAATCATAATTGACTGCTAAAAGAAAACTCTTAAGTCTTAATATTTATTTCATAACATTGAAACATCTGTTATGTATATTAGATTTACATCACAAGAAAACATAATTTAAAATTAAAATATTGTATGTGATCTCTGCTTGAGATTTTTCATGTAGCATGTATTATTGAAATGAAAAACCGATTAAGGGCCAATAGATTCTGCGTAAGTAGTACGACGCGATGTTTATTCCAAAATAAATGCCTCTCAAACGGTGGCCATTTAATGTATAGGCGAATACCCAAAATTCCCCAAAATTCTAAAAATTTTTACTGTCGCTTTAATCTTTTCCAAATTTGGCATACTGATTTTAAATATAATGAATAATACTATTTAGGCATTTTTTAAAATTTAAATATAATTTATTTATTTTAAACGGTGTTTTTCTACTAAAAAGGGAGGTTTACGCTAACAAGTCTACCACATTGAATTTTTATCCTATAAACATTAATTATGTGTTAAATTCTTCGTTTTGAACTGATGCATGCAATGACCTTCTAGAGTTACACACAAATAACAAGAAAAGAAGTTACTAAGAAAAATGTTTTAAATTAACCACACACAAAAAATGATTTTTTTCGATTAACTTATACTTGGACATTTTTTTTTAAAAAAACTTATATATTTACACCGGATGCTAGAGGTTCATGGCACAGATATGTATTGAAATAGCATCTGTAAAAAATTTCAGGTAAATTAATGTAAAACTTTTTATACTAGAAGTGTTGGCGCAAACCCCTTTTTTTTAGGTGAAAAACACCGTTTAAAATAAATCAATTATATTTAAATAAAAAAAATTGCCTAAAAAGCATTGCTCATTATATTTGAAATCACTATGCCAAATTTGGAAAAGATTAAAGTAATAGTAAAAATTTTAGAATTTTGGGTATTCGCCTACCTTACTCTCTTAAAACAAAAGAGTGAAATCCACTCCAGTTGGAGAAGTGCATTTTCGACACCGTAAAGGCATGCATATTTACTCAGACTGAGTTAAAATCACTCGTTTGGAGTGATCCTGTCGGAGGTTTAACACACAAAGGATCCACTCCAAAAGGAGAAGTGCATTTTCCAGTCTGGAGGAGTGAAATCCACTCAGACTGAGTTAAATTAGGAGTGTTTGTTTTAAGAGTGTAAGTATATGTGAAATAAGATAGTAAAAAAATTACCTGAAATAATTTTTTTGCTAATTTTGAGTGGCAATTTATGCATCTCTTAAGGTATTAGTTTCTCAAATGATGATCGTGAATATTTTTGTAAAAATATTCTTGTAAACCGTTAACATTTTGTTGCTTAAGAGTTAACAAATTTATCTTGATTGATGCAAACTACATTTTTATGTTTTTTTTCACTCCTTCCGAGTTAAAATTTAAGTTTAGAAAAAGCTTGGAGAAAAAGCCACTGGACCTAAGGCATTGATGGTATTGTACCTATGCCAAATTTAATTCTTTTTAATGTTTTGATTTTCTATGAATACTATTTTATTTGAATTATATATAAAATACGAATTTAGGGGTTTAATAATACCCAAAAGTTACAAACTTTAAATCCGATCTTTTCGTAGATATGTGAAAAGTTTCAAGCCTGATGTATACATTGTACACTCAACTTTTCTATTGATATTAGATTAAAATAATATATTTAGAAGTGAATAATGTTAAAAGAGATGTTCAGTAGTTGATCAAGTTCCTTAGAGACAGTGCATTAGTTTTGAAATCGTGAACTCTGCTAAAGTACTGCTTTGCATTTATGTAAGAAATTTTTTAATCAAGTATAAGAATCGTCATAACAGTTTTCAGTACATCATCCTGTATAATGCATCCCCAGTACTTTTATGATTAATTGATATATTTAAAAATACTGTAACCTTCTTCAGCATATTTTGGGTAATTCAAACTTATGAACATTAATATAATTCAATAACCAGAAGCTGTTTTCTCGTCAAATTTATTTAATTTTGCTGCTATGGTGATTCTCATAGCGAGTAAAGAAATGCGTACATGGCAAAGCAATACTGTTGCAGATTTTGTGATTGCAAAACTAATGCATCAGCTCAGGCTGTATGGGACCTACCATCCCTCATGAAGTGCAAGAGATATTTAGTTTATAATTTATAATTTGCCGATCAGGCGGCGCAATGGTTAAGGTTTTAGCCTTTGGAGCTTCTGGGCCCGGATTCGAATCCCGATAAGGCACGGATGTTTGTGTTTGTCGAGCATATGCGGAGTACGTGCTCGTTAAATTTGTTGGGTCTTAAAGTCCTGTGGGTGGTCATGGCGCAGTTTCCTACGGGTGCAGGTCCGTGGAGACTATTTCCCTCTCCTGCAGGGACAATTCTAAATTGTGGAGGTGGAGCGCGATAAATGGCAGCATCTGCCGCGTATGTATATGTGTCTGTCTTACTTGACGAAGGTTTATAAGAGGGTCTCTGACCAAGCACACAAGCCTGAAAATATATGTCTACCTACCAACCAATTTATAATTTAATGGTTGTGATTTAAGATAAGACTTTCTATTAAAAAAAAAGTATTTCTCTTATTATTTAAGCTATTTGCTAAAGGCAAAGCTCCCAATGCAACTTTTACTGAAGATATTTATTACTTTTTCTTGTGATAAATGAACTATAAGAAAAACTACGTATAATTCCCTTTCTTACCTTAATAACAAGTCTAAAAACACATTCCCCGAAACGCAAACGTAAATTAACGGCTCGACGACACTCGCTGCGTTATGTGGCGTCAATGTTACGTTTACGGTATGCACCCCCTTCCTGTAGCCAATTACAGGTGGGCCCGTTCGTGCACGAGCCCGAACCGTCCCCAAACACACGAACTCGGGCTTTAAATTATAGAAAAAAACGAGAAAAAAATCTATTTTTTTCGCTCTTCTCTGAAACTAAACTAAAGCAAACCGACAGAACTTAGAACCACACAGTAATTATACGTGCCGCTATACAAAGGGAACCGCGCTAAACAGTCGAAGATCCATTTTTGCCTTCTTCCAACCTGGTGAAGTGCACTGGTTATGGCTGTAATTCCCATTCATTTGTTCTTGGTAAATTTGACAGGAAGTATATTTGCTTTGTTTTGCTTCGTTCTGAGTATTTTTCGTTCTTTTAACGCTTTTCAACACGTAAAAAATGTTTTACCTTATTTTTTTTGTGTGTGCGTCTAGTTATAGACGTTTTTTTTTGTTTTTGTTTTTTTTGTTATGTGGTCGGTTTGTATGGGTAATGGTTAGGGTCAAAAATTTTATGGTTTGAATTGATTAGGTGTAGAGTAAATATGGTATTTTTGTTAACAATCGAAAAAAAATATTGATGAAAGTTTTTGAAATTTTTTGGATTTCAGTTGTAATTACATATTTCATTGGAAATATAACATTGGTCAAGATCATACAATTAATATTAATTATTCTGATAGTAAGTACTAATTTAATAATGTTTCATTTAGAAAAGTTTTAACCCCCAAAATTAGCATATAAATATTTTCCTGGTTATAGTAATTCCCATTCATTTTTTCTTGGTAAATTTGACAGGAAGTATATTTGCTTTGTTTTGCTTCGTTCTGAGTATTTTTCGTTCTTTTAACGCTTTTCAACACGTAAGAAATGTTTTTACCTGATTTTTTTGTGTGTGTGTGCGTCTTGTTTTACAGGTGTTTTTTTTTTGTGTTGTTATGTGTCGGTTTGTATGGGTTATGGTTAGGGTCAAAGATTTTATGGTGGGGATTGATTGGGTGTAGAGTAAATATGGTATTTTTTTGGCTAACAATCGACTGTTTAATTGGAAATCAATACATGTTTCTGCAATCGATTTATCAATTCCTTAATAAAAGTAAAATTATGTGTTTATTATTTAAAACAGACAGAAAGGGAAGTTATATACTCTGAATTGTTCCTCCTTTGGCTTGTTAACACTCTCCGAAAAGGTGTAATAATTACTGAGCTCGGGATATGCCAACATTCCAACAATAACAAAACTTATTGCCTTATCATTTATGACCTTAGTTTTTGTATAACTAATTCTCACACGATATGGAAAAAGTATTCAAATGTACTCAACGATTTGAATTTTTTAAAAATGTTTTAGTAGTCAGTTTTAACACTAAAAGAAAATTAGCAAAAATGTAAACTTGTTTCCACTGCATGAGATTTAAATTTTAACTCTATATATTTTTTAACCTAACTATGTTTTCTTTAATTCAAAAGCATTAAAACAAATGGATAATATATAGTGACATATGGTATATATGGTAATATATAATGACGAATGGTGTGGATGGTCTGTCTGCCTTTTTTTAAAAAAAAATTTGTTAAAATAGTGTGACATCGACCTACTAGATAGACATATACCAAGTTTTATGCTTTTTGTCCATCTGTCGGTACGTCCAGACGTTACCTGTTCGATTCTATCAGTCAGTTCCAGCCGTCGGATCTTAAAATACTGTTTTTTTTTTTTTTTTTTTTTTTTTTTTTTTTTTTTTTTGTCGAAATGGTATAACTTGGAGCTTTATCTTTCACACTTTTAGTCCACGTGTCTGTACGTCCCGACAAACAGTCGTCCGCTGTCTGTCGACGAATTACCCATTCAATTAGCATGGAATTTAATTTTTAGTCATTTAAATCGCTGTTCCCATATTCATAAAAGAATGATAAACTTTATTTTTGTCATTTATTCATGCAATTTGTAGTTCTTTAATTTTTTTTTGTAATTACAACATTTTTTTTTTAATATCGAAGTTTTACAAATTTTTGCGTTGATACTAATTTAACAATAAGGAGCTGGCGTCATTTAGGCTTTGACATTTTAAAATTAATGTTTTCTGAAAAGGTATACTAGGATTTGGCCCAAGCAATTTTAGATAATTTTTCTTCAAGGTGCAAAATAAATGTATCAAAAGATAAAGAATATCAATGTAATTCGCGACTGAAAAAATGAATGAAAATATCAAAGTTTGGATTTAAAAAGTTTAAATTGTGTTTTAATTGCGTGCTCGGCGAGTTTTTCTAAAATATATAAATTTTGTGTGAACGTGGTTCGACGTGGCAGTTTATGTTACAAGATTACTTGGTTTTATATAAGAATTTCAGTGAGTTTTAAAGTAACAGGAAAATATGCTATTTTATTTCTTTGTGAACTTTTTATTTTAATTATATTTTTGTTGTCGATAGTTTTAAAGCATCATCAACACTTCAAAATTTAAAATTCAATAAACTAATAATATCGCTTCTAAATTAAAAAAAAAGTTAAAAGTGTTGCTGGAATACTGATTGTTTCTAAATGGTTTTAAATACGTTTGTATACCTCAGATGCTTAAAATGAGTTTCCTTTTAAAATAAAATTTTAAGTTACGTTTTTGGCATAATTTTAGCAACTAGTACTACCATTAGTTTTTAAATTAGGTCTTACTTTAACTTCGTTTTCGATAAAATGCCTTTACTTATACACATCAAATTCATACTTTACTTTTTCACATTCTTTTCTGCCAATTCAACCACAAATGCGTACATGACGTATTCTTTTTATTGAAATCATACATGTTACAAGTATTAGTTTAAAGGAAAAACATTCATTGAAAAGTATTCTAACTAACTCCCTGGCACTGCAGTCCATGCTGGACCATGGTCTCTCTAACAATGCGACGCCAAATTCGCCTGTCTCTGGACTTCGCTTTCCACCTCTTAATTTTCATGGCCTTCAGTTCAGATCTCTCTCCACTTCATCTATCCATCTTTTTCTTGGTCTTCCTCTTCTTCCCTCTCCCTGACATTGCCCCTTGAACATTTTCTTTGTGCCTCTGCTATCGTCCATTCTTTCCATTTGTCCTAGCCATTGAATTTTCTTAGTTTTTATGATGTTAATAATGTCTTTATCTCCAATTAGTTTAGCCACTTCAAAATTGTATTGCCTTTTCCAAACATCACCTTCTTTGATTGGTCCAAATATGGCTCTTAAAATCTTTCGCTCCGAAGTTATTAACATCTTCCCTTGAAACGTATTCATTTAATTAAAAAAAATTATAAATAATAGTTGAGTAGGCATTCTTCAAGTCTTGAGTGCCATCACCAGAAATGCTCAATGAAAATAAATTATTTATCGGGCCTCGCTTGGGAAATCAATGTCACGTGAAAACATAGTACCAATCGGAACACCGATCAAAAGAAGTCAGGAGTGAAATTTAGAAAAAATGACGTCAACAACAAAAAAAAGTGAAAAACATACATTAAATAAGTGTTCGTTTAATAGAAAAATAACAACGGTTTGTTATTATAAGTTAGTTACAATGTATCCTGTAGCGATTAGTCTAAAACGTGCAACATAAAAAAAGTAGTAACTACATACTTTCATAACAAAGAAATAGCAGTAACATTAACTAAAAAATAAAACAATAAAAACATCGAACATTGCAAATATTCTTTCTCTACATTAATTGAAATAGCTGACAAACGTAACCACAATCACTTAGGCGGTCGGAAAACTAGAATGCAATCTAATTCTTTTTCCTTTGTTTTGTGTCATGGAATTGTTTGAAGTTCTGTTGGAAAAAACTTCCACTGTTCATTCAATTGCTCTCTAGAACATACTAACGACCTGGCAGAGAGGCCGCTTTGTCAATAACTCTTCTTGAATGCAGCGGCTTTCAAAGGACACTGTACAGTAATTGTAAAAAAGCAACAAATAAAGAAAACCTACACTTACCAATTAAACTAAACGTTTCTCTTTCTCGCCGCCATTTTGGAAAAGATGTTAATCCCGAGTATTTATGATCGATTTCCACGCCAAAATCGTAGATTACACAGAGATATTCCCCCTGAAAACTGGTTGTCCATTGAGCGAACAATGTAACAAGGCTTCCAAAGTTATGTTCCTGTCGTAAAAATGGCGGCGAATTTCGTTCAAGCAGACGATTTATAAAAAGTGGCGAAAAAGACGAACTAACGGGTGCTTGGAATAAAAAAAAATTATAAGTAAAGGATAAATTGAATTTAATTAGTTTTATTATGATTCACATGATTATAATCGCTTCTTACGAAAGTTTGGAAGGTTTAAAGTGGACATATTTTTAAATATTATTTCTTAATGGTTTTAATAATTGTTAGTGGCAGCATTATGATTTCTTAGCAAACTGAGCTGAAGAGATACTTGAGATATTTATTTATTTTTTGTGATTCTTCTTTTTTTATATTACTGTAAAGTTTAAATTGTGACTGTAGAAAATTGATGATAATATGACTTCAAAATTAAATCAGAAGAAAAGGAGATGGTTCTACAATTGTTTTGTGAGTAATTTTTAACTGATTTTTGTATTAAATGGATTTGCAAAAAAATTCGCAGAGGTAATTAAGTGAAAATCTAATAACTAAGATAAAAGAATACAGATTTTACCAATTAGAATTCGACATTTCAAGTCTTAATGTAAACAGCTTTACAGATTTCAAGTAACTTATTCATAAACCAGTATCTTGTAGTCTAATTGATAAATACGTTCATTTTAAAAATTTAGAATACTTATTCCACAATCATAGCACTATCATGTTTAAAAATAACCGAATGGATTAAATTTCAAGTTAAGTTTAAATCGTTTCTTAAATAAAACATGAAAAGAAAAAAAAGGTAATATCTCCACTTCTAAAATGTATTAATAAAGCCTGCAGTTTGAGGATTTGGAATAGTTTTGATATAATGGCGTCACGATTTGTCGATTGGTGTAACGTTGGCAAGTAACGGAAATTCCATTCACATTTTTTACAATTCGACAAGTATAAAAAATCCTCCGTTACATTTTTAAAGCACGCCAAAAGTCGCCAATGAACAGTCCGGGCATTATATTATATATGTATTTAATTTGTAACAATATTTGTAAATTTTTAGAGAAGAGAAAGGTAAAGGAAATATGTTATTTACTTCAAAAGTAATGACATTCTGAAATTCTAATTTCATTAGAAGGTGTTTGCAAGACAATTTGTTGCAACTTTTTGTGTTTTGTAAACTGGCTCAATTTCTTAGATTACTGGAAACCACTGACTCAAACATACGAAAGTACTAATACTATTCTATTTGACAAGATTTTTGACCTGTTATTCAATAAACTAAACCTTTTAAAGCTCATAAAATGTTCCAAAATTAATATATTTTGTGAGAAAATTATAACGGAACAAAACCTTGAGCTAAATTACACCCGATACTTTTAAAATAAGTGTATGTCAAACGTACCCAAATATATTTTACCTAATAGGCGATTGTTTGGTGGTAATCGCCGTAGCAAAACTATCCAATTTTATTTTATGATCGAAACATCGCTTGAGCTCCTTTATCTGCTTGAAAAAAAATTTGGTTAATTTTAATTTTTCTACCCAATCTACCATCCTCTACCTTCTCCAAAGTTGAACTAATATATATGGTCCAATCCCCTTGTTGGCAACTTTTTATTATTGTATATTCAATTGAACAAAGTTGCCCATGAACGAGCCGGACCCTATATATTAGCTAAGCTTTGGAAAATTTTGGTTTAGCAATTAGGCCCTACATTCATTACCTGTAAATTCCTGGTAGTCGCTGTAAGCCAACAAGTCAAGAAAAGTCATTCAGTAATGACCACTTTCATTAGTTAAGGTCACGATCTTGCATGTGGGAGTTAGGCATAAGCGGCCGATTGGAAAATAATAACGAGTACTGAAAAAAAATCTGTCCCCGGAGGAAGTGGGATAAAAGAACATTGAAATGAGATATTAGGGTTACTTTTTGTAAGGCGTTTCTGTCAGATTCTTTTTTTTTTTTTTTTTGTAAAAAGAGATAACAAGCAAGTGATTAAATTTCGTTTTTACTTTGATAGTTGTATTTGATATTGTATGCTCAAATTCTGATTGCTATGTAGCACTACAAACACCTGGGCTTAGAGCCTGTAATTTTAAAGAACCCCAAATTGTCAGAATAGATTTTACACGCTAGAGATTTCTTAAAGTTATAGCTGTGAGTTTACAATAATAAAGTTATATGACATTTGGCTGAAAAAGTTGGTCGGATAGGAAACTATTTTTTATGCTCAATGTTTCGTTCTGAATCGTCTAAAATAGTTACCTGAAGATGTTCTGTTTTTTTTTTATTTGAAATGCTACTCAAAAGATTAAAGAGGAGGTGAGAAAAGAATTATTAAGTTCAAAAGATTAATGATATTAATTTATAAGGAAATATTTATAAGGATTAATATATAAGGGAAGTTTATCTGAATAATGAAATTAGAAATATCAAAGAATTTCGAAAAATATCCTTTATTAAAAAGTTAAATTAATCAATAACTAAGATAAATAAAAGAAATGGAATAAATTTCTTACATTTTTAATTTTTTAGTGCTTTACAAGATGAAATCACAAACGTCAAAATTGCAATGAACTAATATGTGTGTGGAGTACACTCTTAAAACGAACGAGCGATTTTAACTCAGTCTGAGTTAATTTCACTCATCCAGTCTAGAAAATGCACTTCTCCTAGAGGAGTGGATCCTTTGTGTGTTAAACCTCCAACAGGATCACTCCAAACGAGTGATTTTAACTCAGTCTGAGTTAATATTAACTCCTTTTCCAGTGTCGAAAATACACTTCTCCTACTTGAGTAGATTTCACTCCTTTGTTTTAAGAGTGTACCATATTAATGACAAGAAATGAAACGAGATGTTCGGCTGTAAATAACCCAATCTAATAAACTTTAAATAACCAGGTTAAAATGAACACCCTGTCCAATCTTACCCATGCCAGAGAGAGACAGCACCCAAGGCCAGCCCTCTTTCGATACCCCCCACAAAAATACAATATCGGAATCACCAATTTATGCTCACCAAGAAAACAGAATCGTGACCAAGCCTCGGGCTAAGTCGTGAGTCAAGCTTTTTTAACTTTGGCCGGAATGTGTGACATACCGATACTGCCCCGCCTTGATATTTTTTTTCCTTTTTCGTCAGAACTGTTATTAGTAATATTATTTATTGTTATTATTTCTGCTTTGCCTTTATTGCTTGAGCATCTTCAGGCCCCGGGCCCTTTCTCACACATATTGCGAATGCGCTTTGTGAGTTATTAGATTTTTTAAGGGGGGTATTAGGGGGTGACAGTGTAATGGGAGTTCAGTCGATTTAGGGGTTTAATTGTGGTGTTTGTAAGTAGGATTGATTGGTTTTGAAAATAGTTTCTGGGATATTATTTAAATAAATAGATTTCTCTCATTATTAAGTCCAAGTACTGTCTAAATCTATATAATTTTATTGTTTCTAAATTTTAAAAATTGTTGAGAAGTTTCTCACAAAGCTACGAAACCAATACTTTTCTATAATAACTATTTAAATTTTGAAAACAGCTAATTCTATGTTGTTACTCTGATCCGATATTGAACAATTGGTGTATATTCTCTTATAATTTTAGTTTTTTTTAATGTTTTAGATGCAATTAATTTTCATTATAATATTCATTATACCATATAAATAGAAATAAAAATTTAAAGTTTGCACTATATAAATCAAATTGATTAAGAGTTTCGACTACATCTAGAATACCAGATTTTCTTATAATAGAACAAAAATCAATTAAACTTTCAAAAAAAAAATTACAAGAAAAAAATGAAAATACAATTAAAAGTTATATATTAAGCAGATTTTCATGGTTACAGTCCACTGAGCCGAATGAGACTCAGCCGAATGCTCTAAACCGCAAAATCTCGCCAAATTTCATGGCAACATATTCACCATTATGGCGATAATGTTTTCAACATAGATTTTTCTTTTGCTATCCAGCACTTCAAGATGGCTAACAATTTGGCTGGTTTATCGCTCGAAAATAGCAAGGGTGTTTAAGAAACCAAAGCAACAGATACGGCCCCTCCGAAGTAGCTTTTCACGAAGGGGATGGGGAGTGTTACTGAAGAGAGCGGTTGTCACAATGATTTATTGGCTCTGCGGGTGGTCAGTGTCCACGGTTCAAGCAAAGCGATTTGGTTGCTAAAATCGAATGTTGCCATGCGTGTACAAATAAATAATTCTTATTCATTTTTTAGTTTAATTAACGTAGAATTAGAGGCTAATATGTCTATATTTTGCTAAGTTAATTGTCTAATTTTCAACTACTGTTTTTAGATATTGGTTCATGAAAACCTTTTTTTTTTTTTTTTTCGTGACAATAAGGGTGTGATGTAGATCAGTCATGGGGTCTTGTCTCATCATGATGTACTAAACTTTTGGAAATTAAACAAAAGTTTTAGTTCCAAAAACAAAAGTTTTAACATAAAAATACCTTATGATAATAGGTTAGTTTAGTATGT
The DNA here is from genome assembly GCA_023701765.1 of Hylyphantes graminicola. NCBI lineage: Eukaryota > Metazoa > Arthropoda > Arachnida > Araneae > Linyphiidae > Hylyphantes > Hylyphantes graminicola. The sequence continues at coordinate 18,974,575 of CM043121.1, read as the reverse complement.
ATATCATCTCACTAGAGTTACAGTAGGGCTATTGGTGACAGGCCTCATAATTTAGAACCACAGTCAAGTGAAGAGACGACACCTGAGTAGTGACCCAACGCAGGGCATATTTTAAAGGGATTTTTTGGGGCAATTGCCCACACAGTCAAATAAATTGCCCCCACACTCAAATAAAATTGCCCACAAACATTTTCCTAATTTTTTCCAGCGGTTGTGGGTTTCTGTATTTTTGTTTTTTGTTAAAAAAAATTCACTTTGAAAGCGGGACGCCTAACACTCTCACAAGCAAAAGGGTGAAACAACCAGGGGGTTCTCTTTGTGCTATGGGACACTTGGGGAGGTGGCTTTGTATTCCAACGTCACAGTCACGAGGCACGACTGGCATTGATGTCGCAAAGCTTGTTACTATCACGACGGATGGAATCTGAGAATACTGGCCACAAGAAGGTCCTGCCACAAGGCAGGTTTAGGGTAGCTACTCGAAGATGAACTAGATAAGAAATTAGTAATAAGTGTCGTACGTGAACACAGAAAGCGATTTAGCAATTGAAAATTTAGTGATGTCAGTCCCTGAACTCACACTATAAAGAGCAAATCTCAGCGGTATTTTGACATATTACCGAAAATCAGCCAGACATACAAAATTGCTTGCGATTATTTTTCCATAGTATAGAGCTTTTCCTTGCCACTTTGAAGTCCGTTTTGCTGAACATGTCAGAAATGAAATTCAAGTAGTCATCAATTACTTGCCTTACTGTCGGAAACAGTGGCAGAATATCCTATCTGACTCGGAAAAGGACAAGGAAGACAAGAATATTGCAAAAAGGATGTTAAACATGTGGGAAGAGAGCTCTTTAAAATTTCAACTGACTTTTGTCATGGGCAACATTTACCGCATATTTCAAAGCCTCCAAGAAAATTTTCAAAAAAGAAATATTATTCCATCAGACATCATCACAGTTTTGAATATTACCATAACTAAACTGGAGTTAATGATAAATGCGCCTTATCCCGGTGGTTTCGAAGCTTGCGAGAAGAAAAAGAAGGCAACCATAAAGGAAGGTACTTCCAGTAGTAAACATGGGGAGAAAGTCAATTTTAATGTCACAACATTTTGAATCAATCAGAAAAGAAATTGTCCTATCAGCAATAAATTTGCTTAAAGATACAATTAATGACGAACAGGAGTAGGCCCAAACTTTAAAAACTGCCAAAGCCTTATGCGTTTCAGGATCAGCGGCAGAAATAATCTCCGTCGGAGAAAATTTACTTTTCAACCTATCGATATGATCGAATGAAGTTTATGAATTTGCGGATTCAATATGTGAAAGTTGGTCGCTCATTGATCAAATTCCCACTCTCCTAGCGAATTCGGACATTGGTTCCTGCACTTCCACCAGACTAAAGAAAATGAAATGTTATTCGTATCCAAAGGGCCACTCAAAAAGTTGCTTGGAAATCGGACTATCGTGCCGGAATGAAACTTGCAACAATAAACAAAAGATTGAATATAGCTCCAAATGGCTGCAGGGTGTCCTATTTCAACCTGGGGCCATCCGTCATAAAAATTTCTGTTAATTAAAAACCGAAGAGAAAGAAAACCAGAAACTCTGTACTCAACAAAGCGAGTTTTTTAATACGAAATATTGTTAAAAAAGACAATGTTATTTGAATTTGGTTTAAAATGAAAATGAATTATTGTATTGTAATGAATGAAATTAAAAGAGTTCAAAAAGTCACAGAGTTTACATTCCTTATTTTTTTTCCTATCGAACAAACCGACCGTCAGCAATAATTTCTGTAATTCCAATTTTCACACCCCAACTCTTTTTTAACAATTATTCAACTAACATAAACTGCACATTTACAATCCCCCCTCCCCCCCCACACACACCAAGGAAGTTAGAGTTGCCCACACAGTCAAATTTCCTTAAAATATGCCCTGACCCAACGAAACCGTTTAGGACGACATCATAAGCAGCGTTGAGACTTTGTCATATTTTACGTGCACTACCTCTACACGAAGTAGTATTTGTCGAACACTTATGGCTTATAGGTCGGTAATTATTTAGGTGTTTGGGTCAAAAAGGTCGAATTTCTGTTTTTCTTTTTTCTTTTGATTATCCCCTTAAATTTATATTTTCAATCAATAATAGTTTTGTTGCAAGGATAAAACTTTATTTTGAAAGGAACCGTTCCGTTTTTCTTGCAACAAATACACGATAATTACTAAAAAGGATTAAGCGCATAAAATATTTATTGTTGCAAAATCAGCAATTAGTTTATAGGTTAATATTACAACAAAGAGCAGCTGTACTTAACCTTGCTTAGATTATTATTCCGATTAGTATACATTTAAATTAGCTGGTAATATTGTCTAGTTGTAGTAAATTATTAATAGATATTGCTATTTAATTAGTAGTTGCTAACCAATTAGTAACTTAATTAATAATATTGCTGCCATATAACTACTTATTTGTACCATTTTCTTTTATTGGTGACTTGCTGATATAAAATTATCATTCAACAAAAACACATTTTAATGAATGTATAGCATTATTTTTAGGGGAATGTAATAAAAAACCGTTACACAAAATTTAACTCTCTATTGCATAATGTTGCAATGTGGAAATATACACGTTAATCCGTTTTAATGATTTAAAATATTGTTGATGTTCATACGAATCAAATTCCAGGGAAACGAGCTTTTCAAACAAATTACTACTTTCAAGTTCGACACAAGTACATATCAGAGAAATTTCCTTTGAAATGACCTGTTAAATAACTGACTGCCTTACATTGGAGCGATTTCTCGAAAAATTATTTCGATATAATCCTATATTGTCCTCCCATTATGAAATGTCGCATTTTTTAACTTGTATTTCTAAAAAAAAAATGAATATTTAAAAAATATATGTTTAGCATATCGGATTAAAAAGCATACAAATTTTCTACAGCTGTTTTAAAGACTTCATAGTGTTGCCGAATTCATCCAATTTGCGGCATTCTGAGGGTCGATGGGGCATGTTTCATGTCTTGAGTGGCAACAGTTGCACAGGAATGAAAATAGTAATAAGAAGCCAAATACTATATGTATTTCTGGGCTACACATGCATGATTTTTAAGGTTATAATGAAAATATATATGAGTTATAAACCAAGCATTATGTCAAACAACAAGTGAACAGAAACCAAAATTTGACGTATTTAGTTAAATCGGTACCTTCTACCTTGTAAGGAAAATGTTGTGTGTACACGAAAATTTATTGTGCAAGTTACTTTACATAATTAAATCGCATCAAAATACAATTATAAATGTTAAAGAATCTTTATAAATTGTAAAATGGGTTTCATTTGACCAAATTAATATATTTATAATGCACAGAAACTAAATTTAAATTAACTAAGATTTTTTAAAAATAAAATTGAAATAAAAAGCTAGAGAACGTATTTTAATTTTTTCGTAGCCTTTATAAATTGTATAAGTATGGTTAACGTTTTTAAATTTGTTTCAAGTAATTTGGTTAACCCATTAACGACGGTTTGTAAACACCGTTAGCACCCCTTTTTCCATATAAAAACGCTAATTTTAAGTTTTCTAAATTTGTTTTTTGTGTAAATTAGTTTGCCCCAAATTAATTCCCCAACAATGTTCTTTACTTGTCTTATGGTTTGTTAACTTTAAACATAAAATTCCTTTTCGTGTGGCAACTTTTTTTACCAATCGTACTTAATGTGTTTAACAGAAATGGAGTTGTCATGTGCCAAGCTACAAATACATGTGACTTAACCATTTGGTCTTGCATTGAAAAAATCCTGCCTTTTTAATAAAGCCGTGTACCGTGTAGATGGGACTGGCGCACGTTAAATCCGTCGTAGTTTACTGCTCTGACACCTCATATAAGAAGTCGCTATTTAGGTTGGTTACCTAAGTGCCAGTTTGAGTTTCGGCATCGTCACTTAATCCTGGTTATGAAAGGGGGCTGGGGAGCCCAGTCGGTTAGGCACTCGCCTAGCATGCAAAAGGTCCCTGCTTCGGGTCCGGGCATCGCCAAAATAACTGCCGTCCTATAAACGGCCCGTGCAGCCAAAAATGTCCGACGAATAATACCCCGTGTAAGGTAGTGCACGTTAAATATCCTTCAAAGTCCTAACGCTGCGTACGATGTCGCATTTAATAGTTGCGCTGGGTGCCTATTCAGGTGTCGGCTCGTCACTTAACTGTGGTTCTAAAATACGACGCCCGTCGCCAATAGCCCCCGTGTTGCTCTAGTGCGACGATAATTCAAAGCCTAACCTAACCTAACCTGGTTATGAAAAATGAGGTCCGTCGCCACAATAGTCCCCTTGTAGTTCTACAATAGTGCGACGTTAATTCAGCCCAAACACAAACATCATTGGTCCACGTAAGAAGAATCCTCTAAAACAGCATATATTTTTTTTACATATTCACAAACGTACATACATACAAACAACAACATATTTACAAACTTAGAGTTTAATGGGATTCACATCGCCCTTAAGTTACGCAGGGATATTGGCGACTACATGACTTTTACATGATTTTAAACCGCGGAACAGTGACGGAGACTATACTTGAGCAAAGCTGTAGCTCCACGCAATCTTATAGCGGCAGCGTGCAACGTGCATGATATCAGAACTTTGAGCATATACAGATTTAACGTGCACCTGCAGTCATACATGCATGGCGTTTAAAAGGCGAGATGTTTTTGAGTCTAGAATAGGCTGTTACTAATATGGCGAAGACGCTCACAGAACATGAGACGGTATTTATGGTGTCATAATCCAACTCTTCACGCTATGGCGCCGCGTCTTAAAATAAATGAAATATTGACTTATGTGAACTTAATATTATATAACCAGATTTTTATACCGTAAGTTAAATACGGAATTGCTTAAATATTAGAAGTGCCCATCAGATAGCTTTAAATTGAGGGAGAACACATAATTTGAGAGAACTTAGAATTGATCTTTTGCAACAAAGAATTTTGAGGACCGAAAAGGCTGAAATTATCCCAAAACCAAAGCGTTGAAGTACAGGGGACAGTGGGGACAAGGGGTCTAAAGAGGGGGAAAGTACCCTCTTAAAACAAATTAGTGAAATCCACTCTTGTAGGAGAAGTGCATTTTCGACACTGGAAAGGAGTGGATATTAACTCAGACTGAGTTAAAATCACTCGCGTTAGGAGTGATATTGTCGCAGATTCAACATACAAAGGATCCACTCCTGTAGGAGAAGTGCATTTTCGGCACTGGAGAAGCGATAATTAACTCAGACGGAGTTAAAGTCGCTCGTTTGTTTTAAGAGTGTATACTTTTTTACAAATATTTCTACACTGCATCATTTTTTTAGTCTAATGGGGCTGCAACATTGGCGGTCAAGCCTTTGCAGACTCGGCACATTTCCCAGAACTGATAGCCATTTTTTGTGCACCATCTAGGCGACTTACGTTACCAATTTTGACGCACAGATTACAATGAATCTGAGCTCTCTGTAGATGTTAAAGTATGCCGAGATTTAATTTTGCCGGAAGAACCCAGGCCAAATGAGCCCTCCAAGGATCTTTTACATGCCACATAATCATATGACATGCGTGCCCAGAATTTTCACATCCAGAAAATCCAACGACTCAGCCGGGGTTCGAACCCGCGATCTTGGGTTTACAAGGCGGACACGTTTAACCTCTCAGCCAATGAGCCGCTACATCATTACTGAGTACACTACATCATTGTAACAGTTTGACTTCACATTTTAACAACCAAAGATCAACCATTTAAAAGCAACGTTGATCAGCCATAAAGCATGTGTTGAGGTGGAGAGAAGAGAAGTATTGTTTTGGAGAATACAAAGTTAGTTAAAAGTGTATTTTTTTTTTTAACTTTTAAAGTATTAAATAAATCTTTCTATGAATTAAACCATAGTTTTCGGTAGGTCATATAGCATAGATTAAGGTATTATGTGTCAAATACTCGTGTGGTGTGAAAACACGTGATTTTGTGTTGGATTCTTTACAACGCAGTGGGGTCTAATGGGACACGAATAAACCTAGCTTTGTATGCTTATATTGAGCAATCTTTATAAATCTTTAATGACTTATTCACTCAAGTATCCAAAACATTTTAAAACTTTAATTTTAAACGTTTTGAACTTTTTTTTTCGTATAATAAGAGAAAGTGCAAAGTAGCTTTATGAGTAACAAATGCAATTTCTTTAATTACATCTGAACAGAGCTTGGTGAAGATTAATAATTTGTTTTTGGTAAAATTTACTAGAAAGCAAACTATTCTTTATAACGATAGATTGATTTCTGAAATAGAAAGTGATGAACTCCGGGTAAGCTATTTAAGATAAAGACGGTCTTTTTAAATTCACGTACCCTGAAAAAGGACAAGGTTGGGATAAATTTTAGAAGATTTAGTAACAAAACTATCATTTCCGATGATTCAATAAAAATTATGGGCGCATCTTCGATTTTGAGTTTTAACTTTGATAGTTCACATTTCAATTATTAATAATATTGTTTTAAAAAAATACATTTTCATTGTGTACACATTATGTAAATGTTGTTTGCTTTAAAATTTTATTTTCATGTCATTTTATGATTATTTTTTTAAATTTTAAATTAAGCTAATATTTCCCATTAGCTCTGCACCCTCTCCCATTAGACCCCACATATGGGTGCTCTTGTAATGGGACATTTGCATGTTTTTTTAAATGCTCAGTAACTAAAACATGGTTATGTTTTAACATCTGTCGAATGACTTTTTAAGTAAACGAATGTTCAGTTTATGAGCTTGTAAAAAAGAAAAGAAAATTCTTGTATTTCCGCTGAAATATAGAGGTTAAAAAAATTTATTCGTATAGGCCCTTCTATCCCCTATAAAAAAGTTGTATTATGACAAAAGAATTCAATATCAGTGAAAACAACTGCCAAGCTTTAAGTCGTAATATTTTACTAATAATAATTAATGATAAGGAAGTAAAAAAATAGATTAAATTTTTAAAACAATGCATAAATCTCGGTCGTGATAAAGCAATTAATAATTTCTCTACCTCATTTAGTTATCTGCTAAATGCAAAATACTAATTAATAAATAAAGTATTGATATTGATCCCTTCGATTAATATAGCTCTTTTTAAATATTTTGTATTTTTTTCTTTTATCTGTTAAGCTGGGGCATTGAAAACGAGTCTAAACCCTCCAACATCATCCTTTCAATGCTGCTGTCTGGTTATACATTTGTCGCCTGAAACGTGATCGGTCTGAGTTCCAGGGGGTCTCTTTTATGACTTCTACGAAGATCGCATTGTATTTTGCATTACACAATGCATAGGGAGCGTTCACCAATTGTAAAACTTTCACTTGGCTTTGTGCTTAGTATGCAGCTTTCGGTTGAATTTTTATCGCCAACGCTCTTGTGAGAGCAAAGCAACCACAAACTCTTATCAGCAGAGGGGGATCTCTTCGCCAAGCAACTCCACACCCTCTCACCAAATTGGCTACTTCTTGCGGTTTCGGCTGAGTCTCATTCGGCTGAGTGGGGTGCCACGATTTTCATCTTAATGTTATTTTTAGCGTTATGGTTTCAAGGATGAAACATTTTCGAAGCACTTTTAAAAAATAACCCTGAATAAATTTTCCCTGCACAGTCTTCTCTCTACAACTCCTTTCCTCCCACCGCTTCAAAGCTCGGCAGCGAAACCAACCTTCAGAAGCATTCACTCGGAGGAAAACAACACTGCTGATTACTGTGGCGCAACGAAACGCAAGGCCCATATAATCGAATCTACCCTTTTACACCCACTGCCTCTATCAAACCAGTCATTTAGGAGACCACAAACAAAATCTTCCGGTGCCAAACTAAAAAAAAAATCCCTAAGCTTTAAGGTAATGACCATCTTTCGCGCAAAAACCATCTCTCTCTGAACAATTAAGGGGGTCTGTTAACAACAACAAAAAGCTAAAGAACAAGGGGTAGATATATCTAGTAGGGGTCGGGCATACTCTTAAAATGACCGGTCTAATAATAATCTACCCGAAGGAAATAGAAGTTTATTTTTTTTTTATTTCTTGTCGTCTCGCCCTTGAAGAAGAAGAAGCGCTGGAAGAATTGACCCGGTGGGGTCATTTGGGGTCTATGGGAAACTAGGGCCAAGGGATCACGTGACTGAGGCGGCAGAGGTTAGTAGTTGTTAAGTGTCGGTGTGCAGGTAGGTTGGAAAAGGAGAGATATTTGGCGACTCAGCGCTCTTTCGGCGAAAGTATTTAAATTATAAATGCAGCTTTTAAAAAACTATTAGTAATCCCCCCTTACGAGGTTTACAAATTTTAAGTCATTAAAGATAATCATGTAACACATCATTTGTAAAAATATTCAGTGCAGGCGGGAAAATGGGGCTTATAAAATAGTTTTTCCCATTGGGTTAATATCGAGGCATTTTGGTTTGGAGACGTCATTCGGGCAATTTGCCCTTAAGCGCCAAATTTACCTATTTTTATTGCTCTTTCGCAGTTTTAATTAAAAGTTTTTATCTTTTTCTAAACTCGTTTGAAGTTAGAAGAAGAAGTTAATTTTTTTTGCTGAAAAAATGAAAGAGAAACTTGTCATTATATATATTTTTTTATTTTACATTTCAAAATTTAAAAAAAAAAACACTTTTTACCCGAAAAATGAACGCTCTATGTTAATTTTTCTCAGTGAACATCTTTTGTGCGACTGAATGAAAAAACGTCATTATTTGCTCAAATGGTTTATTTGGTGAAAATCGTACATGTTTCTGAGATATTTTTGGTGAATTACTTCCATTGGATTAACATCAAGACACTCTGGTTTGGAGACCCGCGGCTGGAGGCAAAAATCGCCAAATGAGAACGATAGCGAAGAGCTCTCGTTTTCTAGCTCGCTGGCAACCCCCCCGGGGCAATGTGGGCGTGAGCGGCATGCCGGGCGCTGGACTCTGACAGGTGTACCGCGGGGTTAACTACGGAGTGTGCCCATGTTCCTTGGCCATGTTTCCAAATTCCACCATGCCACCCCCCTCCCCCCCTTTAAATGGCGGAAAAAGAAAGAAAAGTTCCTCTCCTTTCTGTTAAAACCATTATTACTTTTTTTTTCTTAATAGGACATTACAGGTAATCCTGCCACGTCTTCAATGGCGGGGAGATGTCGGCGTTTAATGGTCGAGCATTGTGGTGCAGTGTTGTTTTTTGGCCGTCCGCTTTTATTTCCAACTCCTCGGTCTAATACTGTCTTTTATTCTGGAAGACATGTTGTGGGCCTTCGGGGGTTCGGATTTATGTCGAACCTTTTTTTATTTATTTTGTGGATTTTTTTTCTTCCTGGTTTTTTTTTATAATCGTGGGAAAGTGGTCCATCTTGGGAGGTTTTTTGTACTTTGTTCTTGGTGGTTTATGGAGGATCGGATGAAGTTCGTTTGTAGTACGTGACTTCGCTTGTGACCTTTGAGTGTGGCTGCGTTTGTTCTATATGGGGCATTTAATTTACTATCTAATGGTTTTTCTTGGATGTACCTTGGTTTAAGAGCTAGCTTTAAAAAAAAAACTAAATAGTTTTATGGTTGTAGGCAATTGTATTCGTTGTGTTACTATGTTATATATTTCGAACCCAAAGTGCTACATATCTTTTTGCATATTATTCTCAAGAATCAGGAAAAGCTCAATTAAATCTCATTCATCTAAGACATCAGTTTGCATAATTTTGCAACTGCCACGAAGAATAGTTAATCCTTTTCAATTAAAGTTTTAAATTCAGTCGAATGTACAATGTACAAGTAACACAAAATGTATCGTACAATCACCTCGAGTTATCATAATGTCAGAAATCGAAATATCGACGGAGATATCATTAAATGTTTCGTAATTTTTAGGATATCTTAGGTTATAGTTAGTGGTGAAAGTGGCGAAAAAATAAGTGGGGGATGCCTTCAATTAGAATGACATGCCAAATCCTCCCTGTATGGATTATGGATTTGAAAGATATAAGAAGTGCCTTCTCAGGAGTGCGGGGGATCGAATCCCACCTACTGCCAGTCATCTTATAAATCGGATATCTGTACTGAGGACTGTACGGAAAGAGTAGAAAAATCCAACTCGTGACGGATTTGCCCGAGTACACTGGGACAGACGTGCTCGTTAAATCTGTGAAGTTTAAAGTCCCGACGGCGTCAGCGTACGATGTCGCTCGAAGTTCCGTTGGGTGCCCGCTCAGGTGTCGACCTCGTCACTTGACCAGGATTCTAAATTACGAGGCGTTATAGGCTGTGTTAAAGCTCTTAATGGAGGCTAGAAATAGGCAGCCGGAAGCGATTGCGCCAGATTTGAAGTGGGGGGGATGGATGGCCATTTTCTTGAAAAGTGGGGTGACGCGTCACCCCGCGTCTACCCCCCACTTTCAGCACCGGTTATAGTACTTTCCAAAAGAAAGACTTTATTATTATTATTATTTATTTATTGCTTTTATATTTTAAATTAATTTTAGTATAATCCATCGGTCTAGATTTTAGGCCATCAGTTAACCGTATATATGTCTAGTTTGTGATCCCTTAAATTTCCGACGTTTTCATAGTTATTTTTATATTATCGTTGGGAAGTGAAGTCTACCCTGGAAGGTTATGATTGCGATGTTTCATTCAGGGTAATATTAGTTTTAACCTTTTACTGTGAAATTATGCGATAATTTTCTTGATTGTAGTGTGTAGCTTTAGATTTATAATAAAGTTAAACCTTCAACGATATCTGGGGTATCATAGTGAGTTGATAATGCAAGAGCACAACCAATAAGCTTTTCAGCCGACCGAGGTTTATGTCTTTTACGAGTTTGAGGTTTTCTTTCTTCTTTTTTTATCGTGGGAAAAGGTGCTTAGTTATCTGTACGAGGTGTTTTATGGGAGATTCAACGATATTCGGTTAGGTCGTTGTACAGCTATACTCAATTTAACTGTTGTATTTGGACTATTCTCATTTGAAATGTGTTGCCGTACATTGCTGCTGCTGAAGCGTTTAAAATTGTCGCTACTTGATCGGAAACTAAAGGCGGAACCATCAACTTCCGTTTCATATGAAAGATAAAATTGGCTTAAAACTTCCACTATGATCATCAGCAAACATTACCGGAGCATTTGCTTGTGAAAAAATCCGAAGTCAAAACTTTCACCTCATTCCAAAACTTTTCTTTGCTTTTTTATCTTTTATTGATGAATTCTATCCCCTTATTTTTTCTCATATTATTTTATCTATTCGGTCACCCTGAACTAATATGTGCAATGGAAACTGATGAAGCATTATTTCTCCGACTGCTAAGGAAATATACGTAGTGTTAAGTTAGTTTCTTCACTAGAAATTTACTAATTATAAAAAAATATATTCCTGTAGGATTTCTTACTATAAATTAGAGAAAGTAAGGGAAATACTTACAGTACATAATAAAATTAATGTTGCATCTTAATTAAAATTTAATATTTTTAATAAACAATTTTTAAGGCTCATGTTAATTGACTTAGCAGTAAAGAACTGCAAATGATAACACTCAAATTATTACTTTCTACTTTTTTCTACTTACTACTTCTTTGATTACTTTCAAATATTCGAGAGGATATTGTTACAATGGAGAACCTAAAATTTTCTTAGTCTAAAGCGATTTTCAATATTTGTACTATTTTTAATGCAAAACAGCCAAATCCTCGCCACAAACAAAATGACCTTTTAGATTAATTGCTTTGATTCTTTAAATGTCAAGATAGTTACTGACATTCATATCTATTCGTATCTTGTTCGCAATTCATGTTTAATAGCATCACAATTTTAACTTATTAATACCCATCAAATTAACTGTACAACTCCAAGAAGGATTGATGCATTTCCACCAATCCAAAAACTCTGCAAGTCAGACGAAACATATTCACCATGCTAAAAAGCAAAATCTCCTCCTGATGACGTATACCCCCAAACACTCTCGCTCATTCTCACGCCTTGCCGTGGGTCCATACCCTTGACCCTGGACGTCGGTAACTGACCGTCCACCGACCTCAAAGTGAGGAGACCAGTCCATTACTTTGCATGAATTGCACGTGCCTAACCTCACAAAACCCACACCTGCTAATACCTACAGGAAGGATGGCTTAAGTGGTGAGGTAATGCTCTCTCTTGAGCTTGGTTTGCCAACCAGACGAGTGTAAGTCATTTGTTGAGGTAAACTTTAGTTTGCAGGAAGGGATGAAGATCTTAATGTGATCCAATTGTTTGTCTGGACAGAGATTGTGATGGCAGGAGCTTAAACGTAATGTTGTAGCGACATACTTTTGCGATTTTTTATGGTCTAGGTGCACCAGCGAATTCGACATTCAAAAATTGAGTCATCTTTGGGCTAGTGTGGCATTTAAAACCAGATATTGCATGTTTTATAGGAGAATGGTTTAATCGATAAATGACTTTTTAAAAGTTAAAATTTCAACAACATTCAAACTAGATCAACATGGATGAGATTACTATTGCTAACTTTGCTCTTCCATAATTCCAATGTTAGTCAAAAGAAATTGATAATGTCTTTCTAAGAAGATTCTAAAGACTAATCTATTTCAGCCCACTTTTCCACTTAGGGTGTGAAATTATATTAACTCTCTCTTCGCCACCAGACGCTGGTCTTTGTCTTCAACGGGAGCCCGTATCAGCGGAAAGGTTTTGTCCAAAAGTCCTTTTGTTGTCTGATCTAGCCTGGTGGCATGGTGTGGGAGTCGTATAAGCAAGGGCAGGGCCGTTACACGTGGGCTCGGTTCCTGAGTTTTCACACGCTTTAGCCATTGTCTTGGCCTGAAACGGGAGCTTTGAAGGGAAGGTTTGGTGGTCGGCTTTTGTGATGGGTGTAATTGGTGAGTGGGCGACTCAATTGCGAGCAGATTGGATGGGAATGGGCTGTGGTACGCTTTAGAGAGATGTGCAGTGACAGATTTGGTTTTATATTTAAATATAAGAATGTTTGATGGTATTAAATATTCCAAGATTTATTATTTATTGTTAAATTAATTAAAGTGTTGTTGAGTTTCTTAGATTATTTTAATAGGCTGGGAAAACAGAGCCAGTTCATGCAGGGAATGCTTGGTTTGGTTTTAAAAGTTTGCGAATGTCTATTTTAAGTATCCAAGAAATTACCATTTATGTGCCAAATGTGAGCTATGTGAAAGTTTTCAACACAATAACGCCTGTATTCCTTAGGTGGTTTTTAAATAGATTTGATGTTACTTTGTTGCGTTATAAAATTGTTGTATAATAAATACATTTATTTTTATGATACGCTGTGAAGTTTGTAATATAATAGTTCATAATTAATTAATTCGCATGCTCCTACTTCTTAATATTTCTTGCTTCCATCTTGTCTTTGTGCATGTTTATGTTACGTGAATTATATTTATGTTTTGCAATTTCATCTGAGGATTTAAATAAAAAATGGGGACCTTAAACTTAAAGTGGCTCGTGTGATTCATATTAGTATTTTAATATTTAGAATAAAGGCAGCGACTGACAGTGGAACACTACTTTTTTTAGATTTTGTTTCTGCACCATAAATACCATCAAAGAAAGTAAAATTGTTTATTGCAACTAAAATTAATACCTGTCGTATGTATGTTTCAAGTGTGGTTTTAATGAAGAATTCTAATTCATTTTTAGACACAGACACACGACAAATGAAATACCCCAATGCATAATACTCGTTTGTGTTAAGTAAAACGAATTCTGCAATATGCGTCGTAAAACATTGGAAGATACCTGAATACACCAAATGAATACTTTCCGTTGCATAATTTATTGCAATATATTTTGATGAGATCAATATTTTTACTAAAAAAACTTCTTTAAAAGCATAAATATTCCATTTTAATGCAAACATTTCCTCTAAGATATTTTAAGCAATGACCTATTACATTGTCATTTTGCAAGTCGCCCGAAGCCAGCCATTGAACTTTATAGTACGGCCACTCTATAATTCATGTCCCAAAACGTCTCAATCCCCACATAATAACTCATGCCCAATGTCACTTTATTGGCGAAAGCGGTGTCAACAGCTTGTATGGAACACAATACGAAGGTAAAGAACCATCCTCTCCTCTGTCATAACTTACACAATCCTCTCCAGAAAAGAAAAAGGTCCACAGCAACCTTCTACAGAAGCCGAAACTATACATCTCACCACGGAACACAATATAAAAAAATTGTCCAAAATAAATCTTTTCTGATTTAGAGTCTCCCCGCGTTTCGTCTAATCCCCGAAGTGGACCCATTCTCTGTGTCCCCGGTAGTACGATGGGCTGGGATCGAATAGTTGTAACTCAATTTTAAAGATGAAATTGTTTTTTTAACTATAATGGGGCTGCAACTTTGGCGTTCATGCCTTTGCAGACTCGGCATATTCCCCAGAATTAAGAGCCATTTTTAGTGGCACCATCTAGGCGACTCTCGCTACCAATTTTGACGAGCAGATTACAATGAATCTGATGAGCTCTCTGTGAATGTTAAAATATGCCGGGATTTAATTTTGCAGAGAGAACTCACGCCAAATGGGCACTCCATGGATCTTTTACATGACACGTAATCATATGACATGCGTGCCCAAGATTTTCCCATCCAGAAAGTTGAACATTTTAAATTGTGAGGTCAATTCTCGTTAATTCGGAACACAAAGAAAGTACATAAGTTAGTTCGTTTTAGGAGCAATCCGATTCCTCCTAAAACATTATTTCTACGAGTAACGCAATGTCATTCTAATTAAAACATTAACGACGACTCTGTGAATACCATTAACACATTCATTTCTGAATAAAATCGTTAACTTAAAGTTTTTAAATTCGTGTTTTGTGTGCCATAATTTGACTTACACGAATCGTTTCGGGAGTATATTGTCTTCATTTGTCTTACATTTAGATAAACTTCAGTAGAAAGCAGACTTTCGCATGGAGAAATTTCTTGCCAACCTTCATTCATGAGTTAACAAGAATTTGATTCAATGCGTATTCTGCTTGCGCAATCTTTATAAAATGGACAATTCAGAAAAACAGATTAAAAGTTTGAAAATATAAAAAAAAATTGCATGTTTTAATAATTACTGTGTAATTAATATTTTTCCTTTTTCATATACTTATCTCCATCCATTTACACGGTTTAATATTAGAGTTATATCAAATAAAAATTGTTGCAAATTGTCACTGAAACGTCAGTTTCCTGTTTCTTAATTGTTGCGCCGATCGTGATCAAAAAATTGTTTTGGAGGGAAAATCCTATACATTCATGGAGTTCAAGTTTCTACTATGCAATATGAGTGTAGCGGTCGACAATGACCCCTGAGGAAACCCTAGCTTTACGCCCATATCAAACCAACAGTGCCAGTTACACAACTCTGACGTCTGAAGTTAAGTAATGGTCTGGCAGTCGCAGGAAAAGGTAAGAGATTATGTGCGACATCGCATCGTAAAGAATCCGTCGCTTCGTGTGACGTATGGACCTCAAGGGGGGAGATGTTTGCGAAGGGCTAGTTGTCAAAACAGCTGTTCCACTCTGTCTTCGAGCCCTGCCAAGCGACAGAAGGCAACGTGTTTTGGATGACAGGCCGGCTTAACGTTGAGATTTTGGCCGGTCCGTCTCTTTATTTATTTGTGGAGATTGAAATGGGCCTGACACACGAAATGAATGTATTACCACTGTCATTTTAAAAGAGTTAAATATGTTCGCTTTTTAAACGTAAAAATTAAAGTACCAAGACCATACCTCTTAATTAAATTTGACAATCGATATCTTATGATGCACTTGACCCGAAAAAAAATTGTACTTAAAGTTGTTTTGTAGTTAGTTTACTATATTAGAGCCACTACAATTTAAAGGAGGTTTTTAGAAGCTTAGAGATTTCTTGTCAAACCTTTTGTCAAAGTCAATTCTTGTTTAAACAAATACCAAGGGATCTACAAGACTTGTTTCAGCGTAATTTGGTGTAAACTAAGGATTTCAAAGCGTCTCTGGGAGTAGGTGGGGAGCGTAATTTAGTTGGAGGGGTAAATACATTATATTTTAGCTTCTAGGTAAATACATATATATTCTAGCTTCTCTGCTTGATCTGAGACCCGCTTTATAAACCTTCTTCAAGAAAGACAGTCACAGAAAGAATTTTTACTGTCACAGAGAAAGGAATTACACCAAGAGCGAAGGCGGGACGGGAATCGAACCCGCACCCGTTACAGCGCGCAGACTGCTAGGGAAATGGTCCGTAATAAAACTACAATTCTTCTCTACACTTCAACACATGCTTTAAGTAGCTAGTATTTGGTTCTTAAAATGGGGAGTCTAACTGTTACAATGTTCCAGTGTAGAAATATTTGTAAAAAAATATATTTTTCTCCTCTTTTTGCTCCTTGTCCCATTAGTCTTTCATCCCATCAGCTCCCACTCTACCCTATCTAAAATATTACTATCCTCTTTTCCTTTTGATTTATTCGATTTGCGAAACGGCACCCAAAAATTGGTCAAAATATCGATTTTTAAGTTTTTACTTTTTATTATTTATATCATCTTTCTGAACATTTACTGAAAGTTTCATAATATCTTTTTTTTTAATTATTTAGTATTTTCAGGAGTTATTCCTATAAGTTTGAATACGTATTTCGACTACTTTCAACCTTTTTTTTTCTCTGTTACGCGTTTTTCAATTCTTGTGTTTAATAAATGCCAAAGGCTTTTTTGCTAATTAAGTTAGAATTTTGAAATTTTTAACTTGTGTTCTTATACATATGGTGCACAACATTTTACATGGAATAAGGTCTACTATGTATAGTTTTTTAATGTTGAATTCAATAGTTTGTAACTTTTTTGTGATTTTCAGTATAAATGCATGTTGCTTTTTAATTGTAGCTTACACTTTTAAACACATGCACAGTTCTTTTACAAATAGCACTAAAAACAAACTATAAAAGTTTGGTGGAGTTATTCTCAAAATTGAAAGAGGAGAAGCGTTTAAAAAAAAAAGTTCAAAATTTTCACTTTTTTTTTTAATGAATGAAAACCTACTTGTAAACATTTGTTTCCATTGATATAAAATGTTTATATAGAGTGAGCAATATATAAAACCACTATAATTTACAAGTTTATGTTATTATTTCTAGAAATAATGTTTTGGTTACCATATCCACCTAAATAACAAAGCCTAGCAATAATTAAAGTTGAAATGGTTGTAAAATTTCCTTTGTGCTTTCAGGCGACGCTAGCAGTATTCGCTCTGACTGTGTGGTTTGAGGCGTGTGCAGAAATCCTCCGCGGATACCCTTGCATCAGGCGGAAGAACCAACTCTACTGCCCCTCGCCAGGGAACACCTACCCAAAGTAAGCACATTATGCTTCCGTATAATAAGCGGCTATTAGTTATTGGCAACAATTATTAGCTACGATTGATAATAATTAATGGATATTTTTGGTTAAATAATAGTATCTAATAGTTATTATCGGTTATCATAATAGTAACTAGTACTTATTAGTAACAAATAACATTTATTGTTAATATGACAACTAATGGTTACTATTCGTCACATATCATAATAAATAACTATTTTCTGAATTCCTTGTAAAATAATATTTATTATTTTAATTATTTAGAATATATTTATTATTTGATTTACATATAAGTTACATAAATTATTTGATTAATATAATTAATATTTATTTATGTTTATACATAACAATTATTTATTTTAGCGGTATAATAATCTACAATATTAATGATAAGTTGATATATTATTTGTTGCGACACACCTATGTTTGCATACATTTTGGAAAGCTATCTCAGCAAAGAAAAAATATATAGGTACTGTGTGAAAAATATTTATATTTATAAATGTGAAGAAATCACTAAATTTTAGCTATTTATATATACAATCAATTTGTATTTTTTTGTGTCGGTAGTCAATGGTTTATTACATCCAGTATATTTAAAATGCTTATAATCCAAAAAGGCCTCACACTGCAAAACTTTGGTTTAACATTACTATGTAAACCCGGTGTGGCAAAAAGGGCAGACACCCGTTTTATGAAGAATCCACCAAAGTTTTACAGTGCATTTTAGAACATAAATTTAATATGATAAGTCATTTTACACAGCGTAGTACGAGGAGCATTAACATAATAGCCTAAAACGTATCCAAGCAATTTTTCATATTTGAAGAGTACAAGGGAAAAACCACTTGATTTCGTAGGAGGTTTTCCTCAAAAAGCCTCTTTGGCAATGATAGCGAGAAATCGCCAAAACTGGTATAAAGAAACTGGTTACTCGCCTTGTTTTTCTTTCGCGGCAACCCTGATTCACGCCAGAGATAAGTGGAAACGAGTAACACGTTTGTACCGCGAATGAAGAACCAAAAGAAAAATCGGTTTACTGTCGCCAATGTTCGCCAAACAGACACATAAGGTTTAACTCCTAAAAAATCAAGTAGTTCCTCCCGTGTACTCTTCATTTATACTTATAAATATTTTATCAAAGTTTATAAAAAACATTAAATACTTATTATATTAGTTGCATATTGATTTTTTTTATTTCATTACATTGAAGCAAAAATTGTAAACATTTTCAAGTTTATTGTTGTATACATGATTTCACATCATGTCATTTTCAGCTTCTTTTCTCCCTCGCCTTCCCAGTTGATTGAATTTTTAAAAAAAATAGTTCAAATTATAAATTTTCATGCTTAAAATCTAAATTGTGGATACTTTTTATGTTAGTCTAAATTTTTGACCTTTAAAATAATACCTGGAGGGTTTTTTTAGTTTAAAATATAAATTAGGAGTGGTTAAATTTAAAGTCTTATCCTGATTTTTTTACCTAAATTTTAAATGTAAATCGTAAAATTAAATTTATATTATTATTTTCTCAGTTCTACGGAAGGGGCAGAGGACAGGACAGGCAGGGAGAGGAGAAGCAAAAGGTAATAAACATTGTCCATAACAATATTTTTATTTATAAGCTATTTAGTTTTTAATTATATGTTTCATTATCCCAGGTTATTTTGTATATGAAACTTCAAAATGTTATTTTTTAGGAAAAGCAATACAAAAACTATTGAAGATAATTTAAATGCAGTTTCGAAATTTTTTATCAAAATTAGTTACCAATTAATTCATTTCAATTAATGTATCAGCAAATTTTGTGTGAAAAAATAATAATTGTATTCGTAAGAAACTCGTAAGAACTTTCGGTATACTCAAAGGCAGTCTGAGAAAATTTATCCCGCATACGGGGGCACGTTTTCCAGCTCAACATGCTTGCAAAAACTATATTTACTTTCTGGAAAAGAAGCTATCCTAATTTGTAGATAAGCATGTGAGGAAGACATTAAAATCTTGTTTTCATCAAAATAAATAAAAGTAAAAAATACGCATTTAAAAACATAGAAACCCCGTCTCCCTAATCGTGTTTTCAAAGCATGCATGAAATTATTTTTTTTTTGTTTTTGATTGCTTAAAATTTTGTTTATGTAGCAGATGATAACAAATGACGGCCCCATTCTTGAAATTTTGAAATTTAGTTAAATTATATGCATATATATTTTTAAATGTATGTTGCTTTGAAATCTTACTATCAGGTGACGAGTTCATACATCTCTGTCCCTCCGATGGTTCAAGCATAAAATGTGACGATTTGGTTAGTTTGTATTTACATTGTACTAAAGCTAGACGAGGGCTTTCGGCGAGATCCCTCGTTATTTAGAACCACTAAAATGTGACGGGATTTCAGAACTGATGTCTTAAACTCCTTGATGTTTGCAGGGACCGCATCGAGAA
The DNA here is from genome assembly GCA_023701765.1 of Hylyphantes graminicola. NCBI lineage: Eukaryota > Metazoa > Arthropoda > Arachnida > Araneae > Linyphiidae > Hylyphantes > Hylyphantes graminicola. The sequence continues at coordinate 18,954,732 of CM043121.1, read as the reverse complement.
GTTCATCGACGAGAACAAGGCCCTGGTGAAGCGGATGGTGGGCGAGTACTCGTTCGGGGGCGGGGAGGACGAGCAGCCCGCCTTCAAGTTCGACCAGTTCGAGACCTACGACGGACACCCCGTGCACTCCAGGAACAAGAGGGCCAGGACTGCATTCGGGGCATCCCCAAACAAGTATGGATTACTCTACACTCTCTCTATAACATTAAGGGAGCCAAAAAAGTTAGGGAATTAACCATTTGTATCCTCAGTAGCTAAAATATAGAACGACTTTGGGATTGCCCCTTGCACTCCTGGAACAAGAGTGCCAGAACGGCATTCGGGGCATCCCCAAACAAGTATGGATTGCTCTGCACTCACTCTATAACATTAATGGAGCCAAAAAAAGTTAGGGAATTAAATATTAGTATTCTCAGTAGATAAAATATAAAACGACTTTGGGAATACCCCTTGCACTCCTGGTACAAGACGATCAGGACGGCATTCGGGGCATCCCCAAACAAGTACGGATTACTCTACACTCACTCTATAACATTAATGGAGCCAAAAAAAGTTAGGGAATTAAATATTAGTATTCTCAGTAGATAAAATATAAAACGACTTTGGGAATACCCCTTGCACTCCTGGTACAAGACGATCAGGACGGCATTCGGGGCATCCCCAAACAAGTACGGATTACTCTACACTCACTCTATAACATTAATGGAGCCAAAAAAAGTTAGGGAATTAAATATTAGTATTCTCAGTAGATAAAATATAAAACGACTTTGGGAATACCCCTTGCACTCCTGGTACAAGACGATCAGGACGGCATTCGGGGCATCCCCAAACAAGTACGGATTACTCTACACTCACTCTATAACATTAATGGAGCCAAAAAAAGTTAGGGAATTAAATATTAGTATTCTCAGTAGATAAAATATAAAACGACTTTGGGAATACCCCTTGCACTCCTGGTACAAGACGATCAGGACGGCATTCGGGGCATCCCCAAACAAGTACGGATTACTCTACACTCACTCTATAACATTAATGGAGCCAAAAAAAGTTAGGGAATTAAATATTAGTATTCTCAGTAGATAAAATATAAAACGACTTTGGGATACCCCTTGCACTCCTGGTACAAGACGATCAGGACGGCATTCGGGGCATCCCCAAACAAGTACGGATATTTCCTTAGTGGGACACACTCTTTAACCTTAATGAGGTCGAGGAATATAATCATTTTACTCATGTAAGCCAATAGTGTAGGAAGCTTGTTCGTTCTTCGTTCCAATTTAACTCAAGAACTACGACTTTACTCCTTGCACTCTAGTGCACTCTTCCATGCACTCCAGGAATAAGAAGGCCAAGAAGGCATTCGGGGCATCGCCCAACAAAGTACACTCTAAAAAAAAATCTGTAAGGTTACTAAGAATTCTCTAGGAAACTCAGCTTCCATAAGTTTTTCTAGTAATATTACATAAGAAATATGTGTATATATTACTAATTAAAGCTCAGTATCCAATACAATCATTTAAATTGCAAGCATACTATAAAAACTTCAGTAAACGTTACTAGATATATTCTAGTAATCAATACATCCACTTATGTAGTATCTTTACTAGGAAAACCTTAGTAACTAGCAGTTTCAAAAATGTTAAACAAGAGGGCGCCACTAATTTTCTTTTAGTCAGGTATTATTTCGACTTTTCCGGAGCAGGTCGCAGGACAGAGCTCACAACCTCAGATTAGCTCGCTCTTCTTTCAGCGAGAAGTAGCACGTTTGTCCACTCGGTCATCGGGACATGCCAATTCTTTGCGTGTAAATAATGAGGTTAAAATCTTGATCGATATAAAGCTTTCGGATATGAAGTTTTAGAAATAATTTAACGCAATTTGTTTGTTTGTATGTATGTATGTATGTACTAAAATAAAAAAAAACACGTTTTTCTGTTTCTCATCGTTGCGATATCGATTCGTTATAATTTTTCGTTGAAACGTACATAGATTGAATTTTCACCTTTGACCGATATCGAATCAGACTTTTATCTCTTAGTCTCGTACACTTTCAATTTACGGACGCGATCACCGGTTAGTTTTTGCTAAATCCGATGGCCGATCGAACAAATTTCGAGAAACAAAACAATGCAGCAAGGGAAATTACGCATCTCTCAAAAAGATAGCCAGGTGGCGCTGTACGCGTTACATCAATTTACTTAGTATTGCTTAGTATTACTACAGTAGTTTCTTTAGGTTACAGATGATTTTCTAGTAAATGGTGAAAATCTGTAAAGTTACTAAGAAATCGTTAGTAAATTCAAGCCAAATTTTTTACAGTGTAGGGATCACTCTCGAAACCTAATGAAGCAATAGGAAAAAAATAACCATTTAATATATTTATATCCTTAGTAGCTAAAATATGGGACGCTTTGCTTTTTTTACTTATGAGCTACGACTTTACTAGTTGCACTCCAGGAACAAGAGGACCCGGACGGCATTCTGGGCATCGCCCGACAAGTACGGATTCTAGTCACTCACTTACTAACATTTTAAAACAAAGATATTTAACCATTTAACTAATGCAGGCCAAGTAGCTAAAATATGGGACGCTTTTGTTAGTTTTTCTAAGTTTTACTTTTTACACTTCAGTGCACTCTCCCGTGCACTCCAGGAACAAGAGGGCCAGGATGGCATTCGGGGCATCCCCAAACAAGTACGGACACTACACGCACTCTTTAACATTAATGAAGTCAAGGAAAATTAACCAATTAACTCATGTAGGCCTAGTGGATATTGCATAGGAAGCTTGTTGGTTTTCTAAGTTTAACTCATGAACGACGACTCTGTGAATACCCTTGCACTCCAGTGCACTCTCCCATGCACAGAAACAAGTTGGCCTGGACGATATTCGGAAAATCAACCAGCAAGTAGAGACACTGCACTCAATCTTTTAACATCAATAAAATTAATCAAGACAATTTAAATGTGCCTTAATAAACCAAGGCCAAACTAAATTCAATATCAGGCCTCGACAACAAGCGGTTACCTGATTTCTCCTAAGGAGTTGAATTCTTTAATTGTTTGCTCATTTAAATTTTAACAAGAAGTTCTAAAAGAACTAAAATAGCCTATTTTCCTGTTACTTAAATACTTACCAAAATTCTTATCTTGAAAAAACTAGGATCGTTACAGTAAGTGACATCAACAACCGTTTCTACATTAAATTTATGTACAAAAGAATAAATTTCACTAACCACAGCATCTAGCTATAATTTCAACTTCGTAAAGCCATTATTTTCATTTATTTTCTATCACCAATAAAATAAATATTACTTATCGTCCGCATGATTTATTTGCAGTTATAAATAAATATTTAATTTTTCGTAGAAAAAAACCCATAAACTATTCCAAAATGCACTTAAAATAATAAATGTAAATAAACAAGTAGGTTTGTAACAGAATATGCCACTTAACCTGCTTCCAAACAACAGTTGTGTTTAACAGGTAAAAAGGCACCAAACACAGCATTAATTCTATATTAAACATTTAACAGCTAATTTCAGCTAGTTTCATTTATTTTATTTCGAGAATTAAATAATTATTACTTAAATCGTTTGCAAAAAATTATATTTCAAAGAATAAATATGTAATATTTTTCTCTTTTGAATAGAATGAAAACATTGCTTACCTACATACAGAATCTTGAAGTGAAATATATTTGACGTCATTTCAAACTGATCGATGTCGCAAAAATAAATTTATTTTAATTCATTGTCTAAAAGAATTAAAGTTTCTCAAGCGATTGTTGCCATGGCAATGGTGATTTATTTCTAATAAAATGGCTTCCTATGCTTTTTAAATGAGCATTAAATGTTAAAGTTTTTTTAAGTAATTGAAGTACTTAGAAATCGAATTCTTTTCTGAAATTTTCAATATATTCTCATTTGGATACGCTGAATTTTTTGACGTATATCACTTTTCCGCAGCATTTGTAGTTAAATTCAGCGATTTAAATGACTCGAAATTGAATTTCAATGCTAATTCAATGGGAAATTCGTCGACAAATAGTAGATTTATGTCCGTTCGTTCGTACAGACAGACGGACAAAAAGTATGAAAGTCGGGTCTCTGAGGTCATAGCTTTCTAACAAAAAAAGAATTTTTAAGATCGGATGGATAGAACCGATTTTGGAAGGGGGGTACGGACAGACGGACGGACGGACAGACAGACAGACAGACGGACGGACGGACGGACGGACGGACGGACGGACATCGACCGCATGTCAATACCTACTTTTTTATTTTTTTTAATTCTTCGAATTAAAAAAAAAAGAAAAGTAGGCTAAAAATAAGAATATATTTTACTCTCTATTGTGCTCATCCCAATAAGTATTAATTGTTATTCAAAATGTTGTATTTTTAATAACTTGGAATGTGTTGTAAATGTTTCCATTATAGGATTTTTTTTCATTTTGAGTAACCGTATTCTGCAGTAAGTATAAACACGTCTTTCTAACACAAAACACAACACACAAAATGTTTTCATAGTTAATTATTTTCTCATTGAGTGTTGTTTTCCAGAATACATATATGATTCGAATAAATAATTGAATCCTTGACTACTTATTACACATCGTAATATCTGATTACTATTTTAAGACACATCTTTCTAACACTAAGCACAAGTCACAAAATGCTTTCATTGTTATATTATTTTCTCATTGAAAGTTGTGTTCTAGAGTATATATGAGTCGAATAAATAATTAAGTCCGTGACTTTTTATTACACATCGTAATATCTGATTACTGTTTTACGACACGTCTTTCTAACACAACACACAAAATGTTTCCATTGTGATATTTTCTCATTGCGTGTTGTACTGTACTGTATAGTATATGAGTCGAATAAATAATTAAATCCATGAGACTACTTATTGCACATCGTAATATCTGATTACGATTTTAAAACACATCTTTCTAACACAAAACGCGACATACAAATGTGTTTTCATCATTTCATGATTAGCTCATTGAGTGGTGTTATTGCGTTCCAGAGTCGACGCCTGCGAGTCCGCCGTGGAGATCGTCACTCCGTACTGGGCGTCCAACAGCGCTGGCAAGATCAGAGCCATCGTCAACACGCAGCATCTGCAGCAAGCAATACAGCAAGAAGTCTGCCAGTGAGTGACAACTTCGCATACTTTTATTGAAATTCTGTGTTTTCTATAAGCATCGTAATCGTAGCCTCCGTCACCATCGAAGCTCTTTTTGAAGCGGAAAATTGATGGCTGTCGGAGGTTCTGTCCTGCTCACACAGTTAAAGGGTTTTATTTTATAATTAAAAGTTTAAAAAATATTTCCCAAGTTATAAAGTAGTTAAACAAAAACGGCAAAAAAAAGAATGTTGTATTTTTTGTATTTGCTTGAATTTCTGATATTTATTAATTTTATTATATTAATAGTAAATTAGGGAATTTAAAATTCAAAGCACTGCAAGCTCGTAGCGGGTAGGTAAAAAGCATACGGCCATGGAACAACTTGGGCACGTGCCTCGTCATCAACTGTTCATTGTTTGTCACGTGCTTTTAAAATCACTTTGAATTGCTGTAATTAAGTAAAAATCGCATCGAATAAAAATGAATTTGAGAGTTTTTCAGCATTCTGAATCAATTTAAAAATCCAAAAAAATCAGAACTTTCTCATTGATTAACCACAATAAACCTCAATACCATACATACAGTTAAATGAAAGTCCTGTTAGCTTTACTGAAAATTTTTTATAGCAAGTAGCCAGAAAATATCTGTAGATAAAACTGGCTACAAAAATCGTTGACAGAATTTACTCAAGCAATACATAAACTATTCGTACCTAACAGATATTTTCTGTATTGGTGGGTAGATAAAAAAGGAAAAAACATCAAGTCATAAATCCACGAACCTTCGTCAACGGCATAGAAGTCAAAGACACTAACCAATGCACCATCGCGACCATGGAGAATTTTTGGATACATTAAAATTTTCTTTTCGTAATCAAAAAGAAAAATCTCTTCTCAACAGATATAATCTATATACATAAAAGGCAACTTCTGTTTGTTTGTTTGTATAGGACGCAAAAACTTAAGAACCACGCAACAGATCGTCACGAAATTTGGCACAAAAATTCGTCTCATCTCCAGAACAAACATAGGCTAAGAATTTTTCGAATCGGACCATTCCTTCTATCGTTTTCGAACGTTTTAAGGGAAAAAATACACCACTTTCGCTCAAATCCGATCATTTTTTCTCTTTCGTGATGCCATCAGGCAGAAAAATTTAAATAAAACTTTTTAGAAAACAATTGAAATTGAAAATGTTTAATTTATTTAATATTTGTTCATTGCCTTTAGAAACTAGATTAATAATTCGAAAAAATAATTGATATGTTTCAAAAGTGATGTAATCCGACCAGTCTCCATTATATTATTTTATTGTTCTTATATGATTTTAATTATGAATTTTTTAAAAGCATAGTTAAGCTTATACTGAACTATGTTGTTTTTTGAAAGTCATTGCACTACAGATGCATATAATGGTTTTATGTCTTATTTTTTTCGCCAAATACTTTGCCAAACTCGCCAAGTTATTACAAAAAACGTACCAAATGAGCAATTTTTTTTAAATGCTGTCATTCATTGCACGAGAACTGAATGGGTGTGTTGTTAGCCATATCTTTCCTCGCCAAATTCGCAAAAAAGTGCCAAATGAGCTAAAAAATATTTATTTGTGAAAATACGATGACTTCATCGGTGAATTTAATAGCGTTTTTTTAAATTTTGATTTTTTAATGTAATATAAGTAGCTGGATTCTGTACTTTAATAACGAACGGTATCAGCAACATAAGCTTATTAGAAAGCAAATAAACTTATAAAAACATGCAAATCGTTTGCTGTTTGCTGGAGTAGCTTATTTTTTAATTCTTACTGATTATTTTTTACATAAATATGTATTCTCTTTAATTTGAGCTTCTTATCAAAGGTATTTTTGAAATTAATAATAATCATTTCTATATCCAAGATGGGTAATTAAATGGAACAAATTACTGGGTAATCTTCATATCTTATGTAACTCAAATGAAAGAAAAAATAGTTAAAATGACTATTAAATTATTTTTTCACCTCTACCCGTGCAACGTCGGGTATAACAGCTAGTCTTCTATACAGAGGCTGCAGATGTTATTTGTTTATTGAGAAGTTACGTCGTTTTACACAATTATAGTGTGATGTAATTTTACAGAAACATACAGTAGTTTAAGAAAACGGGAATTTTTGCTGGAACATACCAGAAGTACTCTATTTTTTAATGATTTTTTTACAGTGGTTAAAAGCACTTTGCCCCGGAAAAACTTAAGCACATTCTGCGTCATCAACTGTTCGTCGTTTTATGTGGTCTTTTAAAATATCTTACTTTGAGTCGCTGCAATTTAAACTTAAATAATTTAAGTCTAAAAATACAGTTTGGATTTTTTTTTAGAGTTTCTCAGCATTCTGAATCAATTTTTAAAATGCATAAAAAATATATATGGATCTTCCTCATTGATGAACCAAAATCAAACCCAACAATACCATACCACTAACCTAACCCACAAACCAGGGCCTCCCACACCCTGCCCCCAGAACTAAATCACCCCTCGTACCTTATCCACTAGATCTACTCTTATCTCGGAGGTCATCACGACATCTAGTCACGATGTCCCACCGAGACTGTTATTGGGACATACAGGTAGAGGAATGCCTCCTATTAAAAGCACACTTGATATACTGGGGGTCGGATTCCTCCCGGTGGAAATCATTTTGAAGGAGGAATATATATACCCTGCTGTTCCCGGCCAATTACCGGCAACCGGTGTTTGGGACGTTTACGGGCCGTTGGATTGTTGCGGGGGTCGGATTGTTGAGAGGGAGGGCTTGGACTTCTTTTGGAGAACTGTTCTTTTACGATTCTGTTCTGGTTTACAACTGTTCTTTTGCAAAATTGAAGAATATATTTACAATAAGCGTAAAGTACGGCGAAGAGTCACTTGTTTCCGACTTATAATTACATTCTTAAAACAAAAGAATGGAATCCGCTCTTGTAGGAGAAGTTCATTTTCGACACTGCAAAAGGAGTGACTATTAACTCAGACAGAGTTAAAATCACTCGTTTGGAGTGATCCTGTCGAAGGTTTAACAAACAAAGGATCCACTCCTATAGAGGAAGTGCATTTTCTACAAAGGAGGAGTGAAAATTAACTCAGACTGAGTTAAAATCTCTCCTTTGTTTTAAGAGTGTGTAGACTGACGTTAAGTCGTATCTTTTAGTACGCTAGTGAAAGCTTTTTATCCCCGATTAAGTAAATTTAGTGATCTTTAGGCCGATAGTGAACCACCGTCCGTTTGAATTGCAAAGCTGTAAGTGAACTCAGGTTGCTAAATTACTAAGGTTGTCACGTTCCGACTGTGTGTATATATGGGAGGGTTCGTAAAGGAAATAACTTAAATTTTTGGCGCAAATAGTTTATTTTGTAGAAATTTGCATGTTTCGGGGAGAACACGTGAAGTCCACTTGCTTCAGATTGGTATACAACTCAGATTGAAAACAAAAAACATTTGGTAGGGGTAAAACATGATTTTCGAAAAGAGAAGGTGGGTAGGAAAAAGTAAAAGAAACACATTAGTATGTTTCTATAAAGCTATTCCAAATTGTTAGGAACTACGTTTAGTGTAACGATGATAAATAACTAAACATTAAATTACAAAACACACGCTAAAAATCGTATCAGCTAACTAGAAAAATCCTTGAGCACTATACATAAAATAACAAGTATAAACCAAAGCATCATTTTTTCCTTATCATCCCTACGATCCAGCGATGACACTCATCAAGGGAAAGGTATGCCTTAATTGAGCTGTCTGTAGGGCAAGGTATGCCTTGAGATATCGGATGCCTTGTTGAGTTGTGTGTAGGGGGGTGATTAGGGTAACCTTCCACAATGATGGAAGAGTGTCTGATGGACAATGACTTTCTGGAGCACCCCCGGTGACTTTTGCACGCGAGAAAGTCGCCTGATGGAGTAAATTTATAATTGTGTAATTGTTTTGGATGTGTTCTGAGATATATGTACAGGGTTCTTGTAACTGTTAGTGAATGTCTCCTAGATCTATCGAAAAGGCTATGGCGAGGTCGGTGTTTACTGTTTAACGGAACAAATTATAAGGGCCTCAAAATATGTTCAAGGCGATCTATTTAAAGGAATTCTGGCAAAAATAACGTGAAGATAACATAATTTGTTTCAATGTTTTTTTTTTAGTTTTTGATTTTATTCTATATCACTTTTATTTTTAACTAATACTTTTTAACAGTTAACCATAACATTTAAAGATAGTAAGGAACTTGTTTATGTTTTAGTGGCGACATTGCAAGACAGACCTCAAATAAAAGACTTAATTCCCAAAAAAGCTGGCTAGGCCTTTAGAACTTTATAATAAAAGCACCACAAATTAAGAAAAACAATGAAAAAGCAAACAAACACATAATTCGATTCAATGATTGTGTTAAAGCTGCAAATCACATGAAATATAAAAGCAATACAAAACTGAAACAATAAAAATCAAAACAATCACTCTGTTCAGGGGGGAAATCACAAGATCAAAAATCATAAAAGTGTTTTTGTGGTGCTCGTGGTTTATAGTTATTCTTATGTCTTTGATTGTTTAGTTCCTCTCCTTTACCTTTGCTAGATATTGAAGATATTTGTGGTTTTTGGTCTTGCTATTTACCGCAAACCGAAGCACTGTTCATATACACCCCCCCCCCCCTTACTAAGTAGCATGGGAAAAGTTATAGTTTTGATTTTTATTGTTACATTATTGTATATCTACATTGAAAGCGACATACACCAATAATAAAAAGTAGTTTCCACCTACAGTAACTTAACTTGGAATGTGTCCTCTAGAAAGGAGGAGCATAGGCTTTATAGCCCGTTACACTACTCGCCAGAAGTGACACAGACACAAGAGACACACATAGAAAGGTCGACACAAACACATAGACAAATAACAACATTTATTGACAAACACAAACATCCATGCCTTACTGGGATTCGAGCCCGAACCCAGAAGCTCCAAAGGCCCTAACCGTTGTGCTGCCGGGTCGGCCCATTTACAGTAAATATTTTATTATGACATTTTGAAGACTAGTTCAGTTTATTAAATTAGTTCATGCCTGTTGAAGTACGGGTATTTCCCATGGTAAAATCCGAAAAATATTTTCTAAGTATTCTAACGGCCACTACACGAAAACCTTAACTGATTAGAATTTTGGGAACCGTGGGTAATTCATCGTACTTTGGGCATTTCACTTTTTTTTTTCAAAAGAAAATAATAGTAGGCCTGTCGCTAAGGAATCGTCCATTGTCATCTTTAAACAAGTTGGCTATGGTAGTCAATAAAAACTTCAATAATGTTTTCAATAATGATTTCAATAATGTTTTAAAATAGGAACCTTATTTCAGAGCAATGCTCCTGCATTTGTTTGTCTCAATAAATTTCAGTTTTTAACTTGTTTTTGGACCAGAAACGTTTACAGTTTTTTTCTTAGCATCGTATATTTTACAAAATGTCTCACAACTTCCTTCACCCTAGAATGTTTCTTCCACTTTGTGTTGTCGAAAGTTAAGTTAGCCGTTGTACAAAGCCGTTGTTTAAACTCTCTAGTGCGACTAAAATTGTTTCTTCAGCCTTTTAAATTTGGTTTTCAGCTTAGCTTATGATTATCGGCAAAAACCTGTAACATCTAACCCTTATATATTAAACATACACAAAATCATCACAAATATTTATTAAATAGATCATTTAATAATATAGTAATTACAAAGTTTATTTAACGTTAGTTATTAAATAAATGACTATGTAGACTGGTAAGCTTTTAGACAGCAAAATAAAAACAATAATTAAAATATAGTTTTATTGGAACGATTATTTCCTCAGTAGTCTACAACCCCTGGCAATAAATATGGAATCACCTTTCAAAAAGTAAGGCAATCTTTATTCAACAGTGTGTAGAAATTTCAAAGTCAAGCTAGATCAAGCAAAAACATATTTAATTAAAAGTAGACGATTTAAGACACAAGTTAAACACACAAACAAGTTTACTAATGTGGTCTAGCATGAATAATGTTAGTTATTATTAACCAAACTGGAGAAATATGTATAGACTCGGTGACGACACGAGAAAAAAGTATGGAATCACCATGCAGTTTCTGTCTTGAAATCAGGAAACAGGTACATTTGCAAATTATGCAAATTAATCGCAACATAAAAGACGTGTTACCGATCTCGTGTTATCATTTCACGAAGTTATTTCAGTACAAGCATGGCTCCGAAGAAAGAATTATCCGATGAGGTCAAGTAATGAAAAATCAAGCTATTTAAAGATGGACTGTCAACCAGAATTGTAGCAAATCGAGTAGGCTGCTCTCAATCTGCAATAGTAAAGATATGGGTAAAGTTTAAACAAATCGGGATTCATTTAAAAGAGAAGTGTAAAGGCCGCCCAAGGAAAGCAACCAAGCGAGACAAATGAAAATTAAAGTCACTTTGCCTTCAGAACCGCAAACAAACTTCAACAGTGTTGAAAACGAAATGGGCTGAAGCGGGTGTTGATATTTGCGCCAGGACAGTACAAAATCGACTTCAGGAGATGGGATTCTCTCACAGGAAAGCCAAAAGAAAGCCGGCCCTGACAACTGCCCAGAAGAGGAAACGTCAACAATGGGCTAAAAATAAGACAGCGCAGACTGTAGATGATTGGTAAAAGGTAGTATTCAGTGACGAGTCATGGATTTGCGTTATTCATGGAGACGATGCAGAAACATTCGTTTGGAGACGAGGAAATGAAGCTTACTCGGACGGCTGCATTAAGAAACAAGTAAAGTTACCAACTACCGTTCTGATCTGGAGTTGCATGTCAAGTAAAGAGCCAGGCGAAATTGCTGTCGTTAAAACAACTGTCAATTTGCATATTTACATTGACATTTTAGAGCATTTCCTGATCCCATTCATTGAAAATGCATGTGGAGATGAAGATGTCGTGTTCCAGGACGATAACGCCTCCTGCCATAGGGCGAAATGTGTAAGAGATTTCCTTTCTGATAGGCAAATTCCTACCATGGATTGGCCTGCCAATAGCCCAGACTTAAATCCAATTGAAAATATGTGGTGGAAACTAAGGAAACTCGTCCAGCGAAATCTCCACTTTGCAAGGACGATCTGATAACTGTCATTCGCAAACCTTGGAAAGAAATTAGCACTGAATATTGTCAATCATTAGTAACATCCATGCCTGCAAGGATTAGGGCAGTTATCAAGGCACGTGGAGGTGTTACGAAGTATTAGTACAAGGTGGATATGGGCTGAGTCTATATTTTTTTCTCGCATTGTTAGTGAGTCCATACTAATTTCTTTGTATACTTACTGTGAACTGCCCCTGCTACCCACCAGATGATTTTATTTGACTAGTTTATGTTTATAATCTGTAGTTCACATCTTCTACTTTCAATAAAACATGTTTATGTTTCATATGGTATTACTTTGTTATTTTTACATGCTTTTAACTATCGACAACATAATTTCTTTTAAGGTGATTCCATATTTATTGCCAGGGGTTGTATTCTAAATTTGTTTTTCAAGAGAACCTAAGTTTCCCCTCCCTAATAGCTACACACCTTTAATGGGTAACAATCACACCGTAGCAGGCATTTTTTTTTCTTTAAGTAAACCATTCGGTATAAATTTTAAACATTTTTTAAATTATAAAAAAAACAGTGCTAATCCAACAATTTATTGTTAAAAAATATTTTTAAAACGATTGAATTGAAGAGAGAAATCTGTTACTCTATTTCTTCTTGCTTTTAAGTAATAATGTAACCTTCCTTCCACCAATAATAAAGTGCGTCCTAAGTAAATGATAATAAAAAAAATGCTTTGTAAAAGTCATAGCTTCAAATTCTCCACAAAATCTCGTTAAAACACCTCTTAACAAAGACAATAAAGAATTTCGTCAGAGAAAAACAGTCCTCCCGCAAATAAAAAACGAATAACATCAATTGCCCCTTTACAGACCATAAAAATCCCGAGATCCCACGACTTTTCTCGGTAAGATCAAAACAGTTAAGATATTTTTGAAAAACGGATGACCGTAGTTTCTACTAACTCTTTTTCTTCTCACACAGGGCTGCCTTAAATATCTTTGCAGACTCGCAGGGCCGGATTTCCAAATAGGCTAAGTAGGCTGAGCGGCAAATTTTTAGGGGCGGCAAATTTTACGACTAATTAATAAAGCGGAATTTGGCATAGAAAAAATATTATAAGGATACAAATATTTTAGGAAAGAAAAAAAAATAATTTACATTAATGTGTAAACCGTAAACGTATATATAGTACTCATATTTCTTAGCAAACATAAACATGGTCGCTGCGAGGGCAATTGCACTCCCTCCTCCAGTATTTCGAAGTTGAAAGAAAAATAGCAGAACATGTTTTTAAAAAAAATCGCCTATTTCGCTTTCGATTTAGTGTGTAAAGGTACGAAGTTGATTCTTTTTTGTGCATCTATTTTATACAGCACATACCACCCTATATTTGCAGCTAACCAGCTACTTTCCTCGAAGCGGGAGAATATTGTGAGAAGGGCGGCAAAACAATGGTAGCCTACAGGCGGCAAATCTTTAAATCCGGCTCTGCAGACTCGGCACATTCCCCAGAATTGAGAGCCATCTAGGCGACTCTCGCTACCAATTTCAGCGTTCAGATTTCAATGAATCTGAGCTCTCTGTGGATGTTAAAGTATGCCACGATTTACTTATGCCGAGAGAACAAAAGCCAAATGGGCACTCACTCTCGTTTTTGAATAGGAATCGAGTGACTGGTTATAGGTCCATTTTGTCCTTTATCCTTCTGAGCCCATAAATAGGCGCAAAACTTGCTTGCAAATTTAACTAGGTGTTGGCTCATCGTCGAACTAGCACGCTGTAGGGAACCATTGCTATTAGGGTCATCAGGCCTCAGACTCTGGCTTGATATATATCAACATTTTTTGCTATTTATTTGAATAGTCTGTAAATATTCCATATTTGCGCCGTAAATTTTTTAAAAGTAGCTACTTCAAAATCTTTCTAAAAACTACTTACCATTGATACCTACTCGAGCTAAATGTGTCAAATGAAACCAACGACTGCTTCTAAAATTGTCATAAGATAGTATGCTTGGACAAACTTTAATTGGCTTCAAAAACACAATAAAATGTTGAAACAAATATTTTATTTCACATCCCACAAAAACATTAAAAAGAGAAAAACCTTCCTTAATTCCGTGCTGAACCCGCTACCATAAATCGTCGATTATTATCCCCCAAAAAAACTCAAACCGGTCCTTTTTTTTAAAACTCCAGGTAAAGTTCTCTTACATAAATGTATCTTTTTTTTTTCAACACACACAAAAGAAATTTTAAGTGGGAGTGGCCGCATTTTTACCAAATATTAAAAGGGAATATAAAAGGCCCAGCCGTCAAACTTCTGACCCCGTGTTTACATTCCTCCGCCGATGACAGGGCCGTCGGCTTTTTATTGTTGGGGGGGCATCAACGGAATGGGTTCCCTTAAGCCCTGGTTTGTAAGGACTGAAAACGCACGTCGGGGCGAGAAAAAATCGCCCTGCTCGGCGATATCAGCGTCTTATCTTCGCAGAGTGGTTTGTTAGAATTCGCGTCCAGCGAAGCGTCGTAATCTAGCGCATGCGCTCTGAACAAAGGCCACTGTTTATTTACTTTCGCTTCGCTATTTGACGCTGCATTCACGATCTATTGTAATTATATTATATTATGGCTTTATCAAAATTTCTAGCCTACATGATTATCGAAGAAGAAGATGATAATGATGCAGAGCTTGTTTATAGATATTTATTTACAAATAGAGAAGAAAATTGTATGTTTCAAAGAAGAAGACAAGAAGGTGCTTATCAAAATCTCATAAAGAGGCATCTCTTCGGAAACAATACGAAATTTAGGGAATACTTTCGTCTATCTATCGAATTATTCCAACAAGTGCTTTCACTAATTGAAGCAGATGTTTCTGCTAGGCCCTGCAACAGGAGGAGACATCCGATTTCAGTAGAAGAAAAGCTATGTTTGACCCTCAGGTAAAAGAACATATTTCTACGGGGCAGCTATGATATAAAGACCGGTTTCGATTTGGCGATTCTCGTTTCGTTGCCAAGCAATGAAAATTCCCAATTGTGGTAAACTTTTCACTTCATACAACTCCATAAGTATTGTAACCCTACGTTAAATTTTCAAGCTCGCCAATAAACAGCCGTCCATTTTATCATAGCTGTACCGTTTCTTCTTTAAATTATTATGCATTAAAAGTTATTTCACCAAGGATACAAATGGTTTGAAATTTCAAACCTGGCTTTTTTTCTTTAAATCCAAACATGAACTTCACAATTTTGTATTGCATTTCAATTTCATTTCCTTTTTAATAAACTCTAAATTACTTAACTTTGATTTTGTGTTTGTTCTGCAATTTAAGCAGCTAAATATATAATAAAACATCCATTTATGAAATTGAAAGTAATTGAAATAATATAACTTTTTTTGTCCAAATATCTTCATTTTTTTAAAAAATATTTTAGACAAGTTTTGTAAAACGTAATGCCTTCTTGCCACTTACACGTTGTATATGAAAAGTTGGATTTAACTGTTTTAGATGGTTGGAATCGAGATATTTTCCTGACCATATTGCATCAACCTTTTAAAAATCTGGGAGAGCATTTATCTGAAATCATTATATTATGTTTCAATAGAACTTCTGACTAATACTTTTTTCTGTGCTTTTTTTAGGTACTTGGCTACCGGAGAGTCATTCCGCTCGCTGGCATTCCAGTTCCGGATCAGCCATAGCTGGATTGGCCAAATCATACCGGAAGTTTTGGATGCAATCATCAAAAACTTGTTGCCAATTTACTTGCCTGCTCCCTCGACAATGGCTTTTGAAGCTATCGAAAAAGATTTTCGTGAACTGTGGGGGTTCCCCAACTGCTGTGGAGCAATTGACGGAAAACATATACGAATTGTGTGCCCTAAAAAAAGTGGAAGTTCGTACTTCAACTATAAGGACTATTTTTCAACTGTGTTGATGGCACTAGTCGATGCGAACTACAAGTTCATTGTTATCGATGCGGGTTCGTATGGCAGAGAAGGAGATAGTGGGATTTTTCAGAAATCTCACTTGGGTCAATTGTCGATGTCGGGTCAACTCCACTTGCCTGCACCCAAAAATCTGCCAGGCACACAAACTCTCTTGCCACATGTGCTCATAGGTGATGCAGCCTTTGCATTATCCGAGAACATGATGAAACCTTATCCGCCAAAGCAAACTTTGCGGGATAAGGAAAAGGCTACCTATAACTACAGGCATTGTAGGGCCCGGAGAACATCAGAAAATGCCTTTGGCATCATGTGCCACTATTTTCGAGTGTTCTTCACTCCCATTGCTTGCAACATAAAAACCGTTGACAAAATTGTAGTTGCTTGTTGCATCTTACACAATATGTTGCGAGCAAATAAAATTTCTTGTCCTGGTGAAGGAGATGGTGCATTGCAAATGCCTAAAAATAATCTTGTAAGAATTACAGCTACCCACGACAGACGTCCTTCATTTCTAGCCCAAGATGTAAGGGAGAAATTCAAGTGCTATTTTAACAGTTCGCGTGGGTCGCTGAGCTGGCAGTCCAGATTTGTAAATAGAAAATAATGATGCCCTTAATTTTGTAAATAAGTGTTATTGTAAATGTGTTATTTGTGTGTATTATTGTGTATTTGTGAGTATTGTGTTACTAGTAAATGTAATATTAAGTCAATTCCACAGTGTCAGACCTAAAAATAATTGCCAAATTTTCTACTCAAATAGGGTTCCCACGGGTCCTTGATTTTAATTTTAAATTTCAAGGACCCTTTTATACTAATTGATTTTTATCAAAAATTGTTAAAAAGTCTGATTTTCGATTTCAAGTACCCCTTAATTTTGAAAAACACATTCAAATTGCAATTCAATTGCCAAGTCGGCGCTAAATGGCACGCAAAGCACTTCGGCATTCTACTGAACGATGCTTACTAACCAGTTATATTTTCGCCAAATCCTTATGTGTTTTCCTCTTATATGGTTGCCAAAACACCTGGTGTTGACAATATTTCCAACACAATTTATATACATATATATGTTACAATTGCAGATGTAGATTTTTTTTCAATTCATTGTTATGGATGCATCTTTAATCGACTTGAAACATTTGTTTTTAAAATTACAATTTGCAATTTCATTATGTAGTTTCTCTTCTTCAATAAACAACTTTAATTATTCAGTGTTTTTCATAATTTTTTAAGCCTAGACCAATTTGTATATTTTTGTTTAGTTGGTTTAAATTCGAGATTAATTTAGTTAAGAAAATTAGCCATCAAACCTGGCACCAGCTGCTGATGTTAACATGGAGAAAAAAAAACTTGAAACTTTTATAAAAAAAGGACACTAACTGCGATTCGCCACAAATATCGCCTTTTTGTATTTACATGAGATAACCAAATTTAATATTTAATTTTGTAAGAAAAAATTGGCAAATAGGTTGATTTTTATTTGGTAAAATAATCGTCGCATTATTATTAAGGGTCCTTGAAAAGTCCTTAATTTTTAATTTGAAATAAGAGTTGCAACCCTGTTAAATACTCGGGGAAAAAAGTATGTTGGAATAATTAAATAATTTGTAACACTTTGCTTGAAGTGTTATGAACTATAAGAATTTTTGAAAAATGCATTTAATTTACTTAACTAATTAAAACTTAATTTTTAAAAAAATTGTCATTTTTACAGGGTAATTCAATAGAAAATTTGAAATTTTTATATGTAATGCATTACAATTGCTCCACTAATTTTATCTGCTTAAAAATTGAGGGCTGAAGGAGTTAAAAAATTCTAATAAATATAGGCGGTGTAAAAATGAAGTGATGTGTAACTTCATATAAATACTATTTCAGCAATTTTGATTAACACATAATTGAATTTTAATACTACATTCATACATAATACTATATACATATACTACAATAACATTAAGCAAAAAATGTGAATGGAATATAAAAAGAAAAAAAAAGCGTGAAAAAAAGTTAAATTTAAGTAAGTTAAAAATAAGTTTAAAAATTATTAATAAGTTAAAAAAATAATTAAGATTTTACAAGTAAGATTTCTTCTTCCATGTCAAGTATCAAGTCAGAAACCTTGCGCTTAGCCCTGATTTGAAGATGTGGGGGAAAAGTTTTAACTGTTGCAGCAATGCTTGCAAAGAAGGCATCCATCGGATCCCTTTCAGTTTCTTTTATGAACATCTCCTGCAGCATGGCAGACCGCTCATTCCTGCAGTCTTTTAAATCTTTGAGGAACTGGTCCTTTTGTATAGTTTTTTTCTTTTCAAGGCAGACCCTTTTCGGTTCTGGCTCAGTGGTCTGTTGGGTCGGGCTCCACTCTTCGTATTCTTGGGTCGAGGCCCACTCATCATCTTGGGCCGAGGTCCACATATCATCTTCGGTTGCAATCCCTGCCTCTGTGTCTTGGGTTGCAATCCCTTCCTCTGCGTCTTGGGTTGAAAAACTGTCCTCTGTGTCTTGGGTAGAAATCCCTTCCCTGGCGTCTTGGGTAGAGGTTCCTTCCCCAGCAGCAGGAAAGTTTGAGGAACCAGGAAAGTTTGAGTATGTGCTGAAAGAAAAAAAAAGGTTATAATAGAGGTAACATACAAAAATGAATCATGCCCCACAGGAATATTGCAGTTTTATCATAAATTTAACTCCTCAGCACAACAGCCCATTGGTGGGCCAAGGCCTGCCGTGCTCATTTCAGCTTTCTTGACCAAGGGCTTTGGGGAGCTAGGCATATGTCCTGGTAAGGTGATAAGCCTCACGCGGAATTCTCAGTGTTTTAGTTCCCAAGCATGCTTGGTACTCATTTTATTGAACCACTTAAGGGATGAAAGGATGGGTGAACCTCGCCCAACCAAGGATTTGACGCCCACACTTGTGACATGGTAATGCGGAGCACTACCTCTAAGCCACTGGGTCTCAAATTTTTTTCATAGTTAGTGTAATGATGTTTTCAATGTGGTTGAGTCGGGTAGCTCAACCACTATGGAGAGCAGTTGAGCTACCCGGGCTTGGGTCCCGAACATAACACCAAGAGACAGAATCCCGCTAGGTCATAACTCGGGTTCAAAATCTAAATAAATTCATGCTGTTGTGCTAAATTGCAGGCAATTTAAGTACTAATTTTTACATTGGGGAAGAGGAATTTTTCTGGTATCGTTAACAAATAACTTTGGGTTTCACACAAAATACTGGGTTTCGAAAAGAGGTGTGTTATATTCGAAATGCATTTTATTCTGAAATCACATACATAATTAGTTGGGAGTATTTTAAATAGTCAATTGTTAGCGTTTCTTTTTTTTAGTGTTTTTGTTTCACAATTTTTCACCTATATACACAGGGTTAAAATATTCTGACAGTTATAGCCCTGTGTATAAAATGGTTAAAACTGAGCAAACTTTACTGTGGGAAAATTAAAAAAAAATTATACATATGTTTATATTAAATTACCTTCTCGCGAGACTGTAACTATCCAAGAAGCTCAAGCACCGCATCCTTCTTTCATCAACTTTTTTCTTCTTGGCCTTGGAACCTGTTGGCATCTTTTTACTATTTCTCACATAGTAGTCTCGTAAGGTTTTCCATCGCCTCTTCAGTTCTTCGACTGAGTGTGAAAAAAAATGAAATAATTAAGAAGTGTGCCAAGGCTTGCTAGTATATATAACATTTAAAACTTTTTGCATTTAGTAAAAAAAAAACTTAAAATTTCAAGTAAAATCTTGAAAAAGCTAAGTGTTCGAAATTTTTTCGAATTACTAAAATGTAATTACAAAGTTTACATTTTTCTAATATTTATTCATCCGACAACTTATGGTCAGAAAATAGTTGGACATCTACCTATTGATAAATAATGATATAGTATTTATGGGACAAATTAAGATTACCATATACTCATGTAGAACCCGACTCTGTGTATAAGTCGCCCCCCCCCCTCCCCCACCATTTTTAAATTATTATGGTAGATACCCTGAGTAGATACCAATCTTATTTCATCTTGAGAATTTAACTGCTTTTGTGCCGTTATTTTAAATAGATAGTATGCAAACCTTCAATTTGATTGAAATGTAGTTTAATTTAAGGATTTTTTTTTCTTGGTAAATTCAAAGTCTTGTGTACATGTCGACCTTGAATTTTGAGGCACTAAATTTGTCCAAAATTTCTCGGCTCATACAAGAGTATATACAGTTATATAAAAATAATCATTATATCAGTTATTGATAAAATATACATTTTATAATAATGTGTATTTTATATCCGTTCATTGAAAAAACATACAATTCGTGTTAAATTTTGCACTTTAAAATTCACACATACGTGTTGAATTTCATTCACTTTTATCATTAAATAATAATTTTAAAAGTACGAAAATTAATTTTAACAATACCATGTTTTTAATAAATACATATTATAACTACATACTTGAAAATAAAAATAAGTTTCTTACCGTTTATATTCAGCACCTTTTCAATTTCCAACCAATTGTTATCTTTTGCCACAGTATCTTTATACGATTTTTTATCCACTTGATAAAGTATGGGCCTTTTGGCAATTTCTGCTATTATTTTTTCTTCTTCCGAATATAAAAATTCACCCGCCATGCTGCACGTTTGGACGTTGTAATCAAACCACGACAGGTCCGAGTTTTTCTCCCGTCGGGAGCAGCGTTAGTTTTGACGTAGCGGTCACGTGATCGCTATGGCCAATAAGAAAGCGAACGCTTTGAACGCACGGCTCAACGGTCGAAAACGTGTTCAGTTAGCGCGGCTGGTGGTTGTCATAGGCTTTTAGAGCAGGTATGTCACGGAGGGGGACGTTCAGATATTAGAAATCGGTTGTTGTAGATGGAGTTCTGAGATACAGTAACCCCTCGCTATATCGCACCTTGTTACATCGCGGCGCGCATTCGGATATAATAAATATGACATTTATATTTATTGATGTAGAATAATTCAAAATTTTAATGAAACAATATCTTAATTAACATGTATTAATAGAATCATAATCATTATTAAAAATCAAATTTAACAAATTGATACAAATAGTTCAATTAATATACGTAATATATTCGATGTAAACTCATAAAATTAAATAAATTAATATAACAATCACGGTTTATTTTTGAAACCTAATATTAATTATAAAATTACATTCAAATTGGTAAAAAATATAAATTCTTATTATTTTTCTTTAAAAAAATTGGTGTTATTTCCGATATCTAACATAATTGAGTATAAATTGCATAAAACGTAGTAAATCTTAAAATTATTTAAATATTTATTCATTATTTAGCAGCCATCTTACATAACCTTTCTATACCTCAATCATATATAGATGCGTTAATATTTGGACAAGTCCTTTTCTTATGTGAATCCAATGTGAACCAATCTTATATAATCGCTTATAAAATATATGTTAGTAAATTGCATAGCTTTTGCTATGCAATTTATGCAAAATGATGCTAAAAAAGCTCAGCTACGAAACCTTCTTGTTAAATCGAGATTAATCACTTCAACTTAGCGATATTTCTAAATTAAAACAACTTTTTATGAATAAAAAACTTTCGGTTGCGAGGCAACACAGTGGTATTATTTTGTACTTATATAGACAGAAAAACAAGAATTAAAATCATTGCTCAAGAAATTGCTGTAAAATTAATGGAGAAAAGAACACAATTCAATGATGAAACTTTATTTTTTTCTTCCATAATTTAATCTAGATTAATATTAACATATTTTAGATTTCTATCTATATTTTAGCCCATAATAATGAAATTGTCACAAATTTGATGTTTAGTTTGCATACTTCTCTTGTAAATGAAGTTTAAATAAGTAGGACAATTTGATTTGAACCCAAATATTTTGAAAATGTTCTTAAATTTTAATAAATGTTATTATATCAACCATTTATATTTAGAACATAACCTTTTAAAACAAAAACACATTTTTCCCACGACTAATAGGCAGCTCAACGATAATAAAAAAAAATTATCCTCTTTTCCAAACCAATAGCTTTTGCTGATAAAATTCATATTTTGCTACGTGAATCACATCCACCATTTTAATTTGTTTAAAAAAAACAATTTCTTAAACCAGCATAATATATCATTATACGAAATGATTATTAAAAATTTGCATTCCCTTACCAACCAAAATTTATTTTTCAATCATTTTTTTCCTTGTAAAAAAAATCGAGACACCGCCGTCATCGCTTTGTTGCCACCCCCCGCAACTAAACTTTGTGGGGGCGAGAGACACCGGCTAATGGCAGACGATAAGAGATTGGCAAGTGCCTCGGGGCAGGCATTCAATTATGATTGCGGCCCCCCTCAGAGGTGTGGCATCCCAAAAGGTAAAATAAAATACAGCCGATAACGTAAAAATATAATAAATATAAGCTATCGAAAACCCATAATGTTCCGTTGACAGTGGCGGCGCTCAAACCCGTAATGGCAAATAGCACAAACAAATAAAATAATAATAAATAAATAAGAGTTTGACTTTTTTTAACTTTAGTTTTGAGGAGGAGTTGTTTAAGGGAACGGTTGTTATTAGTTCCTGTTTTTTTTAATCTGCATCAAAGTTTTATTTTGCAGAAATAAACGAAAGGAAAAGATGTCATTGGCTAGTTTTTTTTTTTTTTTAATTTTGAAATTGTTGTGCTGTCAACAGCATCTTTGGCTCAATATTTCCTCACTAATTACTCTCTCTCTCTCTTTCGATAGGGGGAGATAGAGGGCATTTACAATGAAAGCAACGTTTAACTCTTTTATTTCTAACTGCTTTTATTTTCATTTATGACAAAAAGAGATAAATGCAAGGTTTGATATATCTAATTTTGTGATATTCAAATATCTATATGCAAATATAATATAAAAAATATCCTACACATCTTCATTATCCTACACATTTATTGCTTGCAGATTTTGGTTAATTTGGATTGCCTGACTCCTGAGGTTCAGTTCATTATCAAATACATTAATAATTGCTACTTTTATACTTAAAATTATGTAATTACTCTACTATTGCGCAGTAAATTTTGTTAAAATAATTACTTCAAAGGCTCTATTAAAATCACTTACCATTCGTACTCTTGCAAAATATTTCCTATGAAACTAATACTTAAATATATCTTTACCTAGCATATCATAACTGCCCTAAAATACTATACCTTCAAAAGTCGCATACAGCTCAACTTTCAACAGCCTTGCAATGCAAATAGTTTTGAGGAAAAATTATATACTTTACAAGGCATTTAATCTAAATTGCGACGTCTTTTCAATCAAACACAACATCTACAACGCAAAAGAAAACTAAACTCCTCGGCGCAACAGCCCATTTCTAGGGCAATGCCTGCCGTGCTCAATTCAGCTTTCGAGACCAAAAGCTCTGGGGTGAGGCATATGTCCCGGTTAGGTGGTCACCCTCACACGAGACCCCCAATGTTTAGTTCCCAAGCATGCTTGGTCCTCATTTTATCGACCCAATAGGGAACATTCACGGCCATGTCCACCTGAGCTTCAATTCCAAATCGCTGTGGAAAACAAGCGGTTAAACAGGTTTGAGCAGTAGGATAACATTAGCACGTGGTTTGAGAGCTGTGTAGGATAGCATTAGCACGTTGCTCGGGAGCTGTAGGACAACAAACCGTGTGACATCACATGAATGTTCCCCATTAAAGAATGAAAGGTTGAATGAATCCCGCCCAATCCGGGATTCGAGCCCCGGACCTGTGGCACGGGGCCTCGCAACGCAAAGGAACTGATACAAAAAATCATAGAGTTCTTCCGTCCCCATCGCCTTATTACGTCTCCAGATATTCGTTGCTGGGTGCGGCGCTGCAAATTCTACTGAAGGGTAGTTTTGAAAGGTGGTCTTCGGTGTTTTGTAGCCAGGAATGTGTCAAAGGTCCCCAGAGATGAGATTGCGTTGAGATTTCGAAAACTGCCGACTGTGAGGTGGGGGGAGGGGGTGAACACACGGACGAACAGCCATAAATTGAGGGTTTAAGATCAACACAAATGGGAATGAGGTAGGACGCGGTGGAGATAGTGCTTTTGTTTTGTGGGTGTTAAAGGTAATGATTTGAAGGTGTTATGGTGATCTGGGAGAAGAGATCAGTAAAGAATATAAGTTTTTTTTTTTTTTTTTGTAAAATGTAAGTCTATATCAGACTTAAACTCTTGCGACCTGGCATCCCCTTTTGGGGAAACTTTTTAAAACCTCCCCACAAACAATTAACACGTTAATTAGTTCCGAAATTAACTTGGTCCGATAGAGGAAGATCCAAATATCAGTTTTGAGCCTTTGATTACAGATATCAGTCATTTATTTCCATTAAAAAAATTGATAGAGGGTCCGTCAAATTTCCGTGGTTCTAAGGTACGTAGCTTTGTTTGTTTTTTCTTTTATGAACCCTGATAAAAAAAATCCACTGAAATCTGAAAAACCAACTACTCTATGTTCCCTTTTGGTTGGTTGCATGATAGTGAAAGTAAAAGCGAACTGTCAAACGGGTAAAGTTGCCATCAGGCAAATCCCATACACTTACAATTCGTTCTCCCACTAAATGCCGTAAAAACATTTTAAAAAAAAGAATGAAAACTGCGCGTTTAAAAGCGTCAGTTGCAATCTCAAATCTCACCAGAAGATGGAAAACGCTCAAGAAGAAAAACCAAAATAAAGAAAACCACAAGCATTAAATAGCTACAGATAGAACAACAAAGAACAACCCGAAATTCGGCAAGTTCCAGTCCAGTCTGAAGTTGTAATTGCTCAATTACAGCCCAGGCTCACCAAGAAGAAGAGCCATCGTGACTTTCACCATTGAAGAGCTTTTAGTGGAAGAACGTGCTAAGTTACATTTTTGAAAAAATTGAGAATTCTGTGAAAAAAATGAGATTCTGTGCAAATGAACCTACGTCTAACTTCTTTAACGATAACAAGTTGCCCCTTTTTCATAAACTTGAAGTATGGAACATTTTTTACGGTTTTCTAGTGCCGTTTTCAACAGATCTGAGTACAAGCTAAGAACTCCAAAAGCTCAATTTTTCGTTTTCACCATTTTGTCACTTAGCACGTTCTTCCACCGAGCTTTTCCATTGTGATATTATTGCTGGGAAGAAGTTAAAGAAGAGGGGGGAATAAGTGTTGGAAAGGTTTCCATGATGGAATGATGGTAGACAAAAGAATGTTCTTTCAAGAAATCCGCTGGGGTCAAGGGTTCGAGCGTGGGTGGTATGGGAATATTAGACGAGGGGTCAAGGGGCCCTTGGGGCGACTGACCCCTGCGATTTTGCTATGGTTTCGTCAGTAATGAATTTTCTAATTTTTCTGATGTTTTCTTTTCGTGTGTGGAAGTCAGTAGAAGAAGGTCCGATAAAAATGATGCTGGAGTATAAGACAACGGCCCTTATATGGCTGATAATGAATTTAAAATTTTTTTTTGATGTTTTTTCCTCATGTGTGGAAGTTAGTAGAAAAAGGTTCGATAAAACGATGCTGGAGTATAAGACAATGGCCCTTATGTGGAGGGATAGTCGGATTGGTTCATTGATTAATTCAGGAGACTTGGAAGGGCAGGTCTCCTGTCGAGATGGAGAGAGCTTTTTTGAAGAGCTGTAAATTTGTCATCAAGTGTAGTTTGGGATGGAGATTTTGGGATTTTTTTTAGGCTAGTGTATTTTTTTTTTGTCAGTTTGGATAGCATATAAATAAGTGGGATTGTGACTGGCAATCGAATTCTTCAGTAAGGAGTACTCTCAGTGAAAAATAATTTGTGGTTGTTAATTGTGCCAGATTGAATACTTTTACAAAGGTTTTTTGTGTAATAAATATAGCTGTGTTATGACTTATGACTTTCTTGGTGGGGGAAAGGGGGGGGGAGGGGAGGCAAGATCGCCAAGCACTGCGACTTTAAGTCTATTGTACTAAGCCCCAGAAATGACACAAGCAAAGAGACACACAAAGAAAGAGACGACACAAACACATAGACAAATAATAGCTGTGTTAAATGTATCCACACTTCAATATTAGGAAATTGGTTCGAATATTTTTTAAATTTCAATTTACGATTTTACTATAAAATATTCTATCCAATAAAAACAATTCATTTTTGAAAGTTAAAGCCAGCAACACTTGCCTATGAAAAATGCTGTTACCAGATGAAATGTGTTTTGAATGTTCGAATTAAGTTCGAAAAAAAAATGACATTTTAAAAATGTACATTGCTGGTACTTATTTTTTGCCTTAAAGTACTTTTATGTTTGAGTATTTTGCAGTTTGTTTTGTTATTTCTAAAAGCAACCCATACATTTGACCTTTGATATGTTGCGTGCACTTTTTATGAATCAATAAACTTATACTAGAATTGTCTTCTTTCTAGGGCCGTCCAGACGAAGAAATGCAACGGCGATTGCAACTGCGAACAGAAATACAAATGGCACCGGCTGCTGGCCTACGATCCAGACGACGACTGCAAGGGCATCTTCATGGACTGGTTCCTCTTCCCATCGTGCTGCGTCTGCAGATGCCTCAGTCCCATCAAGCAGTAGAGTCCATCCAGGCAAAGTTTAGCTCTAAACCTCCGCTGCTGATCCATCGAGCTGTGGGGAAAAAGCGGAAGGAGCGTACATTTGCTTTTTCTGTGTCCAAAGAACCACCGATTTTGTGGGACGATTTGTTTGTTGTAGGATGTTGTGCTTATTTATTATTTGCAATTTCGAACTGTAATAGATGAATTTTTAATTCTTAGATGTGAAAATTTGTGGAGAAGTTTTGATTAAAATGTGTGTAATTTTAAGTTATTATATTTGTGACTTTAATGAATACTTAAGTCCGTTGGAAAAATATTTAATTTAGATTATGATAATCTTGTACTTGTTTTCAACAATAAAAAAAGAAAATGTAACTTTATAAAATATATATTTGTATCTATATATTCAAATTTAAAAATATCGGATAAATTGAACTATGGATTGTTGATTGCATTTATTATTGTAGTTTCGGTTGTCTTAATGTTACCAAGCTGATTCCTAGAACTTAGTATATACATCTTTATTATTTTTTAAATATACCACAGCACACTTTTTTATATTCACTGATTGTTTCCAGGATCTTATGTACTTAAAAATAGGAATTTTTTTAAATTAAAATCTATGATTAAATTCGAAATTAATATTTGTAAGGTTTTGTGGCAATAATGGAAAATTATGAAATCATAATGAGCTATTAAAATAAGAAAAGTAATTTTTTACTATTGAAGAAGTTTAGATAAAAAGTATTTTGAAATTTATTTATCATAAACTGTACGTTTTATTGATACTATATCATTACACCGACCACCTAAATATATTGAAATATGAAAAAAAAAGAATACTACTAATTAATTTATAATTTTCTTAAATTTATCTTCAATAATTGAATGTGTGTGAATAAACATTCATCAGACGAATTATCTTCATTTGCATTACAATGTTAAATCCCAATACACAATATCCACTTAAAGAAATATTTAAGGAGAAATGGGCCCGCTAGATTACGGTTTTCCAAAGCAAAGTGCATCATTGTTAATCCAATGTAGAAAAAAAAATTCTCTGCCACATTTCTCCGGCTGTATTGAATATATTTACAAACGAATTTTTTATGTGATAAATGTAGCTGACTTGCAGGTCCCTTCAATCCCCCTTTTTGAAATTGGTTCGAATTTTTTAAATAAATTTTGAGTTAGTAAGTTTACAAAAAGTTTTATAAGCTATTTAAAAAAAGTGGAATTGTAGAGACCTGTAAATTATCTACATTTATTATTTAAAAAAAACGCTTGTAAAAAATATTCAATACAGCCGGGGAAATGCGTCATTGAAAATAGTTTTTTTATTGGATTAACATTGAGGCACTTAAATTTGGAGACCCCCGGTCCAGCGTGCACATTCCTCCTTAACGTTAGTGATGAAGTTTTTTCAGTGCAATTCTAATAAAATGAACAAATGGTGTGCTAAGAATTGTAATTATTAGTTCCTATTTATGTGTGAGGCGGCCAAATCTTAGTGTAATCAAAGATACCAGTGAATTTTTGTAAAAGGCCGCTCTTTTAGAACGAAGTGCCTTGCGCTGTACATAGAGCTGAATGTTTTGTTTTTAATAAAATGTTTCAAATAATAGTGGTGTCATGTTAGTGTTTTTTTTTTTTTTTTTTTGGTTATATAGCATTCATAAATATTTGGGTTTCTAATTTCTTCAGATGTTGTAAATAAGGAGAAAAGGCGTCAAAAAAATATTAATATTTTGTTTTCAAATCAAAGTGTTTTTTATTAAGTTTACCTAAATATAGAATAACATAAAAATTATTTATGACAGCAGTTTTTTTTCTTAAATAATAAGACTGAAATTTTTAAGTCTTTTCAAAACACAGATTTAAAGGCATTCAATTTTTTTTAATGATACCTAAAAATTGCTACATATAGACAGTATTTGACATGAAAGCTAAATTGTACTATTTGTATAAAAATAAATAAAATATAGTTTTGAATTTTGATGAAAATGTACCGAAATGGTTAATACTCTAAGGCAATATAGGGAGGGTAAATATTTGCATTTGCTTTCGGAACAATGTAGGGAAGTTCAAAGCTAGTTTTCTATTTTTTTTTATTTTTGATAGTATATATTTTACTATATTAAAGACATCATAATGGCAGTGCCTTTCTAACACTTTTATTTACAGCTTAGCTGTACGGTCTGGCCTTGCACAGAACAAATTAGCTTAATCGGAAATTCGTTTCATTTTAGGAGGCATATGGCTACTTATTCAATTTTCAAAAAAATTTCGAATTCGTGTTAATGCTAGTGCAATACAAAAGCAAGCAATAACAAATGAAAACTCCAAAGAATTTATTAATTAAAAAATAGACATAAGAAAAAATAATAAAACACTTGTTTAGTAAATAGCCGGCTCGCTGGCGCAATGGTTAGTGCATTAGCCTTTGGAGCAGCTGCACTGTTAAAAAAAACCTGAATTTTACGTGCATATTTCTGTGATTATTTTCGGGAATTTACGGAAATATTGCGTTTCTTTCACAAACGGACGGTTTGTCTGAAATAAACAGCTTGCTTCCGTTTTCCTTAAACGCTTGACGAGCGAAAACGGAAAAACACCGTATTACTGCGTGCATAATTTCACGTAAGACCCGTATTAACAGAGTTTTTCCATATAACCTCGCACCCAACAGCCTTTAGCCTCGATACATCCGCCGACCGACTCAGCCACCATGTTTTTTGTTTGTTTGTTTTGACCACATCTGAAGCAAGAAAGATACATATACAGGTATGTTCATTTCTTTTGATCAAATTAAGATTTTATTTAAAGATTATATTTTATATCCTTCTTTTCAATATATAGAATCCAGAGTTCTTGTATCTTTCTTATTTGTTTCTGTAATCTCTATAGTCCTATAATTGACCGTGGGGTGATTCCTGAAATTAATTATTCCGTTTGTTTACCAACGCGCTTAACTAAGTAAATTTATTTAAATGTTTAAAAAAGCTGTCAAATATATGAAATAAACAATGTTCACCAACAAACAAGTGCACATAATTAAAAAAAAATAATAAAATGATTTGAAATTATTACATTTAAATTTGATTGAAAAGCAATTGCCCTCGTGTAACTCTAGTGCGACGAAATTCAAAACCTAACCTAAACTCGATTGAAAAGCACGGTTACTCTATCGCTATCAGCATGGTTTATTTAAAAAACTATGAAAGTATACATAATGCAAACTTTCTCTCTAATAAATAATAGTCTTTTTGTTGATTTTAATGAATCAATTAGTGATTACGGATGTATGCAGATCATATGCTTTGATTCGATTCAGAAGTTACATACACTATTGTCAATGCTCTTTGTTTTGAAAAGTCTGCACTTAGAAAAACACAATTTCCAATTAAATGCAAATTTTCTAACGAATTTAAAATTTAGGAATTGCAAGTGCCTGCAGAACGCTATTTTATTGTTTATTTAGATATAGCTGCGAAGTGATATCTAATTTTCGGCTCACCGTCTACTGTCAGTGATATTCAAAAGCAATAGTTATTAGCTCTTACTAGAATACTAATTATAAGATTGTACTTTATTACGAAATACTATTAAATTACATTAAAATTATTGTTTTATACTAAATACTATTATAAAATTGTATTTTCAATTTTGATATATGCATTATTTAATAACTCTTCTGTTTTGTTTCTCTTCCCCATTAAAAAATATTTTCAATGTTCCAATTTTCAAAACTGTATCGAGAGATATGGATAAATCAATTAATTAAAGGTACTCTAAGATTCATGCCTTGCCCCCTTCCCCCTCTTCACAAAATAAGAGAAAGCATTTTTAACTCTGATATTAAATTATTACGGTGCAGATACTATGGAAAACTTGCTCGAAAAAAAACCTTAAATTGACAAATTGTTTAATTTTAGAAGGCTTAAGAATATTTTGTCTGGTTAACACGTTGGATGCCACTGACTCCTTAAGGAGTCGCGTGGTTCCGATTCACCGATAACAGCACATTCTGATTAAATTCATAGTACCATTTCGCCAACCGTTCTTATGAGTTCAAGTTCGTCGTTAATTTTTGCAACCGATCCTTCTGTGCTTGGAATAATACTTGGTGATTTGAAAGAGGGCCTTCTATTTAAAATTACGAGGAAATTAAATCCTTCGACTCAAGTGTAGGGCGACCAGACACCTGACATACCGCATTTCGTAAAGTGATTCAGTTTGTTATTCAACAATCTAGCTATGAAAAAATTGCAAATAGTCTGTTTTTATTTTTTTTTTTGGTATTTTTTTCAAACAAAAATTACCCAAAAAATATGAATTAGGAAAATTTAATGATTATTTCTTAGTCGAAAAGTTAATCACTGAAGCAAATCTGGTAATTGGCTTTCAATTCAGTTATTAGTGACAGATGATGAGTTATCCGGTTGGAAAAGGCCAGGAAGATTTCCTTGTATTTTTACGACTAGGTAGCTATCGTGTAGCTTTAGTTAGTGACGTTAATTCAACCTAACCTTGCTCTTTTACGATCTCGAACTAAGATTTGTACTTGTTCAAAAATGAACAGTTAGTTTATTTCCATTGTAACGAACAGGTTTAAAAAAACAGGATGTTTTTCTACTTCATCAGCCTCCATCGATGAAGACTCTATCGATGATTTAGTGGCAGCGAATGTGTTAACGCCTGATTACCACTTGCTTCTTTTACATTAGATCTATTCATTTAAAATTGGATTAATATATATTATTTTTTTTAGGTGCTTGTTTATCATAATTCTCTAAAAAGGGTGGAAAGTTCAGAAAAAGAAGAAAACTAAATCTGTAGTTCCTTCACACATTTTTAAATTAGTTTAGGATTTGAAAAACCATAACAGTCTTTTTCAATTATGAAAGAAAAATAAAACCTGATTATATTTTGTAATTCTTTTGTTATTCATATCTTGTTAAATTGTATCATTGGTGTATCCAGGAGGGGATAATAACTCTCGTCCCCATATAATAAAAAAATTTGTTGTTTTTTTACAATCAGAGTATACAAATTCATGTATGTATAGTACAAATGCAGACACTTAAAAATTAATTGTTTTTGACTACAAGGGTTACTGTCTTAAAGAGTCTCTTTGTTAAGGGGTTTTCAACCACTGAGACACCCGACTCATTATCCCCTACCCATGATTTTGCCCTGGATATGCTAACTGTAAAGTACAATGCCATTTAGCCACAGAACAATACTAAATATATACATTATAAAAAATATGACAGAAAAATTATCAAATTGGAAAAATTATTTAAATTTTTCTGCCATATTAAAATTGTTTTAAATATATGAAGAGTGGTAACTTTTAAATTTCAAAAATGTGAACAATGTCCTTTTTATTCAGATTATATACCATATATGGTTTTAAAAATATTAAAGGATTAGATTGTATTAGTTCTGAATAGATTTAAGGTTAAAGTATGAAGACATTGTTTGCTTACGTTTTATATAACAAACAGGATGCATGTTTAATTTCCCTGTTTCTCCTGTTAAATTTTCCTATGCTAATATTTATAACACCATATATAAATGGATATATTTAGAATGATTGATGGTTAAATAGTATATAGAAACCAAATTGACAAGAAAAAAGCAAAAATGTCTTGGAATTAACTAGAAAATATATTATGTAAGTTTTCTGAATTTAGAGAGAAATGCAAATTAGAAATTCATGAAATTAACAAAGAAACAGCTAAATAAAAATTCCTGAAATTAACAGAAAATTTCTAAAACGGTAAATCCTGAAATTAACGGAGAAATTCCTAAATGGAAAATTCTGAAATTAACGGAGAAATTCCGAAATGGAAGATCCTGAAATTAACGGAGAAATTCGAAAATGGAAGACAATGAAATTAACGGAAAAATTCCGAAATGGAAGTTCCTGAAAATAACAGAAATATTCCAAAACGGAAGATCCTGAAATTAACGGGAAAATCCCGGCAACTTGCTGCCAGTAGTTTTTCCGTTAATTCAAGGAATTTTTTTAACACACTGTTGAAAAAAATCCTTGAATTAACGGAAAAACTACTGGCAGCAAGTTGCCGGGATTTTTCCGTTAATTTCAGAATCTTCCGTTTTGGAGTTTTTCCGTTATTTTCAGGAACTTCCATTTCGGAATTTTTCCGTTATTTACACGATCTTCCATTTTGGAATTTCTCCGTTATTTTCATTATCTTCCATTTCGGAATTTCTCCGTTAATTTCAGGATCTTCCTTTTCGGAATTTCTCCTTTAATTTCAGGATTTTCCATTTAGCTGTTTCCTGTTAATTTCATGAATTTCTGATTGGCATTTCTCTCTTAAATTCAGAAAACTTACATAGTATTTTCTAGTTAATTCCAAGACATTTTTGCTTTTTTTTGTCAATTTTGTTTCTATATACTATTTAAACATCAATCATTATAAATATATCCATTTATATATGGTGTTATAAATATTAGCTAAGCATAGGGAAATGTAAACATGCATCCTGTTTGTTATATAAAACGCAAGCATATAATGTCTTCATACTTTAACCTTAAATCTATTCAAAACTAATACATTCTAATCCTTTGATAATTTGTAACCACATTTGGTATATTAAAACAATTTTAATATGGCAGAAAATTTTTAAGAATTTTGATAATTTTTCTGTCTTATTTTTTTACAATGTATATATTTAGTATTGTTCTGTGGCTAAATGGTATTGTACTTTACAGTTAGCATATCCAGGGCAAAATCATGCGTAGGGGATAATGAGTCGGGTGTCTTAGGGGTTGAACACCCCTTAACAGAGAGACTCTTTAAGACAGTAACCTTTGTATTGAAAAACAATAAATTTTTAAGTGTCTGCATTTGTGCAATACATACATGAATTTGTATAGCCGCTGATAGTAAAAAAACAACAACATTTTTTAGTATATGGAGGCGAGAGTTATTATCCCCCCCCCCCCCATCCTGGATACACCACTGATACAATTTAACAATATGCGAACAACAAAGGAATTACAGAATATAATCATGTTTTATTTTCTTTCATAATTGAAAAAGACTGTGTTATGGTATTTCAAATCCTCAACTAATTAAAAAAAATTTGCAGGAACTACAGATTTAGTTTTCTTCTTTTTCTGAACTTTCGACCCTCTTTGGAGATTTATAATAAACAAGCACCTAAAAAAAATAATATTTTTATATATACATATCCAATTTTGAATAAATAGATCTAATGTAAAGAAGAAAGTGGTAATCAGGCGTTAATCAGACAAAATCTTCTTAAGCCCTTCTAAAATTAAACAATTTGTCAATTTTAGGCTTTTTTTCGAGCAAGTCTTCCATATATCTGCACCGTAATAATTTAATATCAGAGTTAAAAACGGTCTTTTTCTCTTTTTTTGTGAAGAGGGGGGATGGGGAAGACAAGGCATGAATCTTAGAGTACCTTTAATGAATTGATTTATCCATATCTTACAATACAGTTTTGATAATTGGAACACTGAAAATATTTTTTAATAGGAGGGGGGTAGAAACAGAACAGAAGTGTTCTTGAATAATGTATAACAAAATTAAAAATACAATTTTATAATAGTAATTAGTAATAAAATACAATTTTATAATAGTATTCAGTAATAAAATACAATCTTATAATTAGTATTCTAGTAAAAGCTCATAACTATTGCTGTAGTTGTAGACGGTGGGCCGAAAATGAGATATCACTTATCAGCTATATCTAAATGAACACTAAAATAGCGTTCTGCGGACACTTGCAATTCCTAAATTTTGAATTCGTTAGAAAATTTGTATTTAATTTGAAATTGCGTTTTTCTTAGTGCAGATTTTTCAAAACAAAGAGCATTGACAATAGTGTATGTAACATCTGAATCGTGCATAGTTTTTAAAATAAACCATGCTGTGCTGATAGCAATAGCGTAACCGTGCTTTTCAATCGAGGTTAGGTTAGGTTTTGAAATATTGTCGCACTAGAGCTACATGAAGGCAATAGCTTTTCAACCGAATTTAAATGCAATAATTTCAAATCATTTCATTATTTTTTTAATAATATGCACTTATTTGTAGGTGAACATTGTTTATTTTATACATTTGACAGCGTTTTCAAACTTTTAAATTAAATTTACTTACTTAAGCGTCATGGTAAACAAACGGAATTATTAATTTCAGGAATCATCCCACGGTCAATTATAGGACTATAGAGATTACAGAAACAAATAAGAAAGAGACAAGGACTGGATTCTATGTATAGAAAAGAAAGATAGAAAATATAATCTTTAAATAAAATCTTAATTTGATCAAAAGAAATGAACATACCTGTATATTTATCTTTCTTGCTTCAGATGTGGTCAAAACAAACAAACAAAAAAATATGGTGGCTGAGTCGGTCGGCGGATGTGTCGAGGCTAAAAGCTGTTGGGTGCGAGGTTATATGGAGAAATTACGTTAATACGGTTCTTAAGTGAAATTCTGCACGCAGAAATACGGTGTTTTTCCGTTTTCGCTTGTCAAGCGTTTAAGGAAAACGGAAACAAGCTGTTTATTTCAGACAAACCGTCTAATTGTTAAGGAAACGCAATCTTTCCGTAAATTCCCGAAAATAATCGCAGAAATATGCACGTAAAATTCAGTTTTTTTTAACAGTGCAGTGTGGGCTCGGGTTTGAATCCCGGTAAAGGCATGGATGTTTGTGTTTGTCAATAAATGTTATTTTTCTATGTGTTTGTGTCTTCCTTCCTTGTGTGTCTCTTGTGACTGTCTCTTCTGGCGAGCTGGGTAATGGGCTATAAAGCCTACACTCTCCCTTCTAGAGGGCGCATTCACTGTCATTTGTCATTGTTTAGTAAATATTTTAGCGGCCCTTACTGGAATTTCAAATTTATCGACGGATAACGTGCAGCCCCTTTTTCAGCAAATGTGCTTTGAAAACATTACTATCTGTGTATATATTATACTCTTACACGGCTCCTAAAGTTTCTTATATTTCTAACTCTGAAATCGAGTTTGTTTACACTTTCGCCTACTTTAAAGAACAGATGCACATCAATTTAATGTAAGCGTTATATAAGATTCGTTATTAGTTTGAAAAAAAAATCCTATGTTATGAGGGAATCAGTAAGCTTGACTTTAAACATGCATAATATTAGGGGCGTTTAATGTTCGAAAATTTTAGTATCCTTTATATACAAATAATAGGGCGAGCGGGGGTTGGGGAGCAAAAACAAAACCTGAAATTGGTGAGTGATAGCAAGCGGTGGGCATGCTCTCTAGTTAATTAAAAAAAATCAAAGTCAAATACACTGCTCAAAACAATTAGGGGAGCACTTTTTAATGCCAACTTTAACTTCACTCCCAACTTTTTAATTTTTATCCTATAAATCTAAAATTTGTTAAATAGGTTCACTATGCATTCGAAATGAAATAGTAAAAAACAGGAGAAAAAGTCTTAAGTTTTTAATACTTAAATTTAAAGGGGGGAAATGGAATAATAACTTTTTAATAAATTATAACAATAATTATTTCAAATATTTTTTTGTTAAAAATAGTTGAAATATATTTTTAAACATCTAAAAAATGCAAGCATGAAAAATTTAGGGTCAATTTATTTTCTAAAACTGTTTTAAAGTGAAATTTATTTTACCATATTTTTCATATTTTCATTAATATAAAAAAATATTAAATTCTTCAAAATACGTTATTCTTCCATCCAACAATGTATCTAGCGATACATAAGTGGCGAATTTAACTTAGTCAGAAAAAAATCACAAGCTGATGATTCCCAATGGAATCATTGGGAGCGAAAGAGTTTAAAATATGTGCTCCCCTAATTGTTTTGAGCAGTGTATTTAAAAACAAAGCCTTAGGTGCTCACATAGAAATTAAAGGGAATCTATTTTCATATTTAAAAGTTCGAATTTCCTAGGGCAGTAGAAGTGGTTCTTTCAACATTTCTCCGGCTGTATTGAATATTTTTGCAAGCGTATTTTTTATGTGATAAATGTAGCTGACTTACAGGTCTCTATAATCCCACTTTTTAAAATTGCTTCGAATATTTTGTGTAAAACAATTTATTGAATATTAAAAAAAATATTCGTACTGATTTCAAAAAGTGGGATTGTCGGGACCTGTAAGTCAGCTACATTTATCACATAAAAAATCCGCTTGCAAAAATATTCAATACAGCCGGAGAAATGTGGCAGCGAAAATAGTTTTTTCCCATTGGATTAACATTGAGACACTTGAGTTTGGAGACCCCGTTCAAATGCGCTGTCCAGTTCGCCCATTCCCCCTTAAATACAAGCATGCTGAGCGTGAAAACGAGTCCCGTTCATGGGGTCCATTTGACCCAAGCCATAACGGGTGCGGGTTCGATCCCCGCCTTCGCCATGGGTGTACTTCATTTCTTTGTGACGGTAAAAATTCTTTCCGTGTCTGTCTTACTTGAAAAAGGCTTATAAAGCGGGCTCCGATGCACACAAGGTGGAATATATATGTTTCTAAACCCGCTACTTCATTTATTAAATTTAATTTAAAAGAAATAAACTTCCTCGTGTAATTGTTGTGAGGGGCAATGGTATTTAACAGAAATGGACTTCTAATGCTTTTTTAATGAGTTTTAAATTTTGCAGTAATTTTAACAATTGAAGTGCTTCTAATTGGATTTTTTTTTCTGAGTTTTCAAATTCTTCGAATTTCGATGCGGTAGATTTTTTTTTTGACGCTTCACACTTGCATGATGCATTTGTAGTTTGGAGATTGTATGGTATGGTACATATATATTCCAGCTTGTGTGCTTGTTCAGAGAACCGCTTGTAAGCTTTCGTCAAGTGGGACAAACACAGAAAGGAATTTTTACAGTCACAAAGACAGGAATAACACATAGACAAATAACAACATTTATTGACGGTCACAAACAGTCATGCCTGACCGGGATTCGAGCTCGACCCCAGCAGCCCAAAGATTGCGCCACCGGGGCGGCAGTTTGGAGATGAAAGAGGTTGACTGACAGACGGACATAACATTTATAAAAACTTCTACTTTTTGCGTTATAAACGTAACGTGAAAGCTAAATATTTAACTCTTATTTAAAAGCTACAATTTCCAAAGTTTATATCTTTTAAATAGATTTTGAAAAATATTAAAATTGAAGAATTTCAACAATTATAGCGTCTTAAATAAAGAAATACGTTATAGGTAGTTTAACGTCATTATGAGGGGGTTGTAGATCTATAGATTTTATTTTTATTCCAATTATAACATTATTTAATATTTTAATAATTGCACATTAGAAGGGATACCTATCAATTAATTTCGATCACACTGCTACATTTCTCATTATAATTGTGTAACGATTTTTTTCGGAGATTAGCGAAAAAAAATATATAATTCGGTAGCACAAAATGTACTGTAACCGATTGGATTAATTCTAATTATAAAGAGGATTACATAAAAATGAGCCCAATTGAAAATATTTAAAAAAAAATGGAACTGTTAACTTCCTATATAAGAAAAAAGTTTCACCGATATTTGATCTTTATTCTGAAATGGGGAAAGCTATTTTTTGTTAATTATCAATTTAATTCTGTAGTAAAAAAAATCATATATTTAACGAAATACTAGAGAATTATGATAATTTATGTATCTAAAAAATTAATATGAATTTAAATCTTAAAACACAAAAAATATATTAATATTTTATTTAGTGCATTTTTTGTGTTAACAAAAAACATTTTCCCAATGCAAAAAAATCTGTAAAAAAAATTCAATACAATTGAACCATTTATTTGACATTTAATATTCTGTACGCACATACTCATTCTTTTAAACCCATCGTCTTTACTTAAACGCAAAATATTTGAAAAAAATAAAATTTATAAAAAAGCGAACGAGGGAAGAGATCTTGTGATTTGTTAGACAAAACTGTAACAAAAATATTGCAGATTTCGGGTAAAAAGGATTGGAGACTAATTGGTTGGTTGGTAAACATATATATTCAGGTTTGTGTGCTTGGTCAGAGACCCACTTATAAACCTTCGTCAGGTAAGACAGACACAACATACACATAAGTAACAGATAATGCCATCTATCGCCACCTCCGCCATTTAGACATGTCCTTGAAGGAAAGGGAAATAGTCTCCAGAGACCTGTACCCGCGGGAAACTGCGCCATGATAGCCCAGAGAACTTTGGAACCCACAGATTTAACTCGGTGTATCATCAGTGGTATCGGGACCTTCCGATTCCGAGACGCTAACGGCTAACCACTAGGCTACCCACGGCCCCGGAAATACATTAAGTAAAATGAATTGGAGATATTTTCGCCTTTAATCTTTGTACTTTTCTTGGGAAAAGCCGACAATTCGAACCAGACAGATAGCGTGACGTCTTGTGACGTCACGAAGATCTTCTGGGGCTTTAAAGTTGAGCATTTCATGGTCAGTCTAATAGAACTGATATTTTGCAACAAGCAGGGAGACGTACACTCTTAAAACAAAAGAGTGAAATCCACTCCAGTTGGAGAAGTGCATTTTCGACACTGGAAAGGATTGAATATTAACTCAGACTGACTTAAAATCACTCGTTTGGAGTGATCCTGTCGGAGGCTTAACACGCAAAGAATCCGCTCCTTCCGGGTAAGTGCATTTTCCAGACTGGAGGAGTGAAATTAACTCAGTCTGGGTAAAAAACCGCTCTTTCGTTTTAAGAGTGTAGAGAGCTTAGGTTTAAACTAAGACCACAAGAGGACATGGTCAAACTTAAGAAAGTCATGCTTCGGAAAGAAAGTAAGAAAACGTTATTTTTACAGTAGAGTTGTCAATGAGTGGAATGCTTTACCAGATTATGTTGTTTATTCAGAGAGAGTAGAAGAAAACAAAAAGAATCTCGATAGTTATTGGAGACTGGTAAGAAATTGGAAATTTTGTGGACCAACTTCATTGGGCCTATGAACTGTTGTTGGTTTAAAATATTTGTATTTGTATTTCTACTGGCTTTGAAATCCAACAAAAATGGATTTTTACGGCAAAAATAAATAAATATTTAAATCATTTTCAAACCAGCACAGAAACGACGGCAGAGGGGGAAAAAACATCTCATAGATAGAGGTAATGATATACACGATTTTTACTTCCCCCCTACCCCTAACCTCAAGACATTGCATATTAAGTGGTTTAAATGCAGCACAAAAAGAAAAGGAAATTTTTGAAAAAGAAAAGTGTGGGTTTTGATATGGGTAAACCATGGAACTTTGCGGCCGTAATCTTTTTCTCTTGTTGGAAGCAGAGAAGATAGGCGGATTCCGATTCCCACAATTTCAGAATTTCCGAGGATTTTAAGCGTTCTAAGTAATCCGTCGTAGCGGTGCTAATAGAACGTTTTCGGACGAGATTGAAGGGGGGTGGGGAGGGTGGTATTTGGAAAGCCCCGTGGATAGGATACATCAGTCGGAAGTTGGATTGAAAGCAGTAATGACGCAAGTTAATGTGTGGTGGGTACTGCAGGGAAAAAAGTTAATAACATAGAGAGAAGCTCAATTAGTTAAATTAAATACCTTAGAGTGTTAAATTGAAATATCTGATATAAATGCTTTAGAAGTAAATTGAATTAGCTGGAAGTAAATACCGAGAAGTGAATTGAATTAGTTGAAGTTAACTACATTAAGGGGTCACGGGAGTCTTAAAAAATGTGCAAAGACGATACTACAAAGCATAGTTTGATCTTTCATGTCATTTTTTTAACTACTCAATAAATGAGTATAATTTTTTAATATGTAATTCTACAGGATTTATTTATTATAAAACACGTTTTAAAATTTACGAAACTTTAGACAAAACTAAAATAAATGATATTAAACATGAAGCTATTTTAACACATTGTGATTAGGCTTGCGCGGCCAATTGTGAGGTCAAAATTAAAAAAATGACCAAGAAAATGACTTTATATTGTACAAATATGTACACACAAGGACTTATACCTAAATTCTCAGCTCAATTTTAATAAGAAATTATTTTAAGAACTTTTTTCTAAAAAAAAATAAAAATTTAAAAATTTTGATTTTAAATTTTTTAAAAAAATAATTTCTAATTAAAATTGAGCTGAGAATTTAGGTATAAGTATACATATTTGTATAATATAAAGTCATTTTCTTGGTTATGTTTTCAATTTTGACCTCACAATTTGCCGCGCAAGCCTAATCACAATGTGTTCAAATAGCTTCATGTTTAATATCATTTATTTCAGTTTTGGCTAAAGCTTCATAAATTTTAAAACTTTTTTTTATAATAAATAAATCTTGTAGAATTACATATAAAAAGTTATACTTATACATTGAGTAGTTCAAAAATGACATGAAAGATCAAACTATGTTTTGTAGTACCTTCTTTGCACATTTTTAAGACTCCTATGACCCCTTAAATGCCGTGGAATTAAAGCGAATTAGGTAAAATTAAGGGGTCTAAGGAGTCTTAAAAATGTGCAAAGAAGGAACTACAAAGTATAGTTTGATCTGTCATGTAATTTTTTAACTACTCAATATACAAGTATAATTTTTTTATATGTAATTCTACAAGATTTATTTATTATAAAACCAATTTTAAAATTTATGAAACATTAGCCAAAACTAAAATAAATGATATTAAACATAAAGCTATTTTAACACATTGTGATTAGGCTTGCGTGGCAAATTGTGAGGTCAAAATTGAAAAAATAACCAAGAAAATGACTTTATATTATACAAATATGTACAAACTAGAACTTATACCTAAATTCTCAGCTCAATTTTAATTAGAAATTATTTAAAAATGAATTCAAAATCAAAATTTAAAAAATTGTATTAATTTTTTTAGAAAAATAGCTCTTAAAATAATTTCTAAATAAAATTGAGCTGAGAATTTAGGTATAAGTCCTAGTTTGTACATATTTGTACAATATAAAGTCATTTTCTTGGTCATTTTTTCAATTTTGACCTCAAAATTTGCCGCGCAAGCCTAATCACAATGTGCTAAAATAGCTTTATGTTTAATATCATTTTTTTAAGTTTTGGCTAAAGTTTCATAAATTTTAAAATTTGTTTTATAATAAATAAATCTTGTAGAATTGCATATAAAAAAAATTATACTTGTATACTTAGTAGTTAAAAAATTACATGACAGATCAAACTATACTTTGTAGTTCCTTCTTTGCACATATTTAAGACTCCTTAGACCCCTTAAATACCACCGAAGTAAACTGAATTAGTTGAAATTAAATACCATAAAAGTAAATCGTATTAATTGAAACTAAATATCATAGAAGTAAATTTAATTTGGTAAAAAAACAATACTATTCAAGTAAACTAAATTTATAGAAATTAAATACCATATAGCAGTAAATAAACAGAATTTGTTTCATACAATCACAAAACTGTTTTTTACCAGAAAGGAATGAGCAAATTTAGCCAAAAGCGTCAACTGAATTTCACTGCATAAGATTTTACTTTTAATTGTAATTTTAATAATTTAAAACGAAAATATTTTTAAAAATATATATGCATTTAAAAAAAAGTTAACGTGTTGCGGAAAACTGACACTCCGTAGAAAATTTTATACATACGCATCTCTCAAATTGTTAAATCATGTCTATCTAAAGTTATTACGTGATTGAACTGTTATTTTAAAAAGACACAATTCAATTTTTTATAGAAGCAAAAATAAAACTTGTTTATTTTAAAGATAATTTAACTTTCTTAAAATAAATTGTTTTTCACAGTATTGAAAAAAACCTTTATGCTTTAGATTTTGCAGTGATGCTTTGAAATACTTTACGTTCATATACTAATGCATATATTAACTGTCTGATAGCGCTGAAAAAGGTACAACATAATGTTGTAGAAGTGAGGAAGGTATTATGAAAAAGTCGGGAATATGGAACACTGATGTTTCAGCCCTCTCTCGTACTGTCATTAAATGGAAGTGTTATAAAAGGCGTAAGAAATCCGCCATGATGCAGCAAACAAAGAGTTAGCTTCCCTAGCAGCAAATAATCGGAAATCGAGCATCGGCCAAACGTCGCGACGCGTCGGAAAGGGATTGGCGATGTCCATCGCAGCGGCTGCTTTTCGTCCTTGGCAAGCGACTATTTGCCAATCATGTGCGACCACTTACCGAAGCATTTTGGTAGTCGGCAAGAGATCGAAAATGGCAATCGGCAGCACATGGGGGTACAATACACGACCTTTTGCCAATCGTTGGCGACTAGTTACCGCCCTTTTTGCGACCCCAATAGTCGGTTATCAATCGATTTAATCTCATACATCGACCGGTTTTTGTATACGTCGGAGTGACAAGTTGGCGCGACGTCTTCCCAATCTCGTAAAAAAATCTTCCGATCACTTGCCGACGAAATCGATGATTGGCCAACCATTCGCCGATTAGGCTTGCTGCCTGGGTTCTCGTTGCTGTCGCTACAGTCGCTGCAAAATAAAGTGTGCTTTCGGATTTTTGAAAGTTTCTGTCGGAAAGTGTTCAAACATTTTAATCTACCATTAATCATGAGACTTCAATTTTGTTCTTAAGAATAATGTGTATACTAAAAGAATAGTAGTTTGATTATCCGTTGGTGGCGTTTT
The DNA here is from genome assembly GCA_023701765.1 of Hylyphantes graminicola. NCBI lineage: Eukaryota > Metazoa > Arthropoda > Arachnida > Araneae > Linyphiidae > Hylyphantes > Hylyphantes graminicola. Next base: position 18,911,331 of record CM043121.1, on the reverse strand, counting down.
TTAGTGATCACTCTTTTATCCATCAGTAAAATAGCTCATAATCCAAAATGGTCCCTCCCCGCCAGCGACAAGCCTAAATTGAGGAGGTGGCGCCATCTCGCAGTAAAATTCAGACATCCACCCTCTCATGGGTACTCAAAGCCTTGCGTCAACAACCCGCTTGCCTTCCAGGCTAGGGCCTGGAGGCACACAACAACAACAGCAACATCCAAAATGGTATGTTGGGTAATATGGATACATATTATCTGAAATTGCCTTCACGGAATCAACTAAAGAACCTTTAAACAAAGTAGTGTAATGTATCTTTTGAAACCGAAAAATTTCCAAGATCAATGAAATTTGGATTTAAAGCATTAACTGTTCATTATGGGCTCATTTGGACTGTACTGGAGCAGAGAAATAAATATATGTTTGTGATTTTTGTAAAGAGACCTAAAAACAAAACTATTTAAGCATAAATTCAAATTTCAAATATTGCTTTTTAAATTAACTTTGTTCTGCGAAGTATAACTAACTTTTCAACAATTGTAAACAACTATTCCATATTGGCCGACTATCACATATTACCCTCTACTTGTAACTGTTTTTAAAGTACATTTGTTTAACCATTGTTACTTCATTACCATTACTTATAGTAATGGTAATGAAGTAACAATGGTGAAACAAAATGATTGTGTGGATTTTTATTTAAAACCAAAAGAGTTATTCCTAAAAATATAAAAGGTATTCCATAATACCTTCCCATCCTCTATGTTATAATGAAGCATTCTTTGTCATTAGGAATTTTTAAATTTCTATGTTATAAAAGTATAAAAAGTAGTTTTAAATTGCTAAAACAACTAATTAATTTACGTTTTTCATGTAAATAATTAGAATTTTAAAAATGTGCATTGAAAATTATAGAACATTTGGATAATATAATATCATTGATATAAAGGCAAGTATACACTCTTAAAACAAAAGAGTGAAATCCACTCCAGTTGGAGAAGTGCATTTTCGACACCCTAAATGCATGCATATTTACTCAGACTGAGTTAAAATCACTCGTTTGGAGTGATCCTGTCGGAGGTTTAACACACAAAGGATCCACTCTAAAAGGAGAAGTGCATTTTCCAGTCTGGAGGAGTGAAATTCACTCAGACTGAGTTAAATTAGGAGTGTTTGTTTTAGAGTGTACATGCGTTATTAAGAGTGTACATGCGTTGAATTAAGTTATGTAACTAGAATGTGCCAATATAAAATTGACACTACACCAGCAAAAATTCTTCCTTCAATGGAATGGGATGAATACAATATACAAGAATATTTCAACCGTATATCCGATAAATGAATTACAATAAGATTGCAAAGTGATTCATGATTTCTTTTGATTGCATTTCTTTAGTTAATCTTTTAAAAGTTCGTGAAATATTTCCTTGTATCCAAAACTTTTTTTACAATAAATTAATTGAACTATTTTCAGCAATAAGTGTTATTACATAAAACTTTATAGACTTCCATGAACAACCTCGCTGTCATGTCAATTTAACTCTATTTAAATTAACATCAAATTACTGCTACTTTAATTTAAATATTCAAACTTAAAAAAACAATAAAAAATTGACTAACATTTAAGCTTATGATAAAAGTGAAACTTTTTAAAAAGTAATATCTTCAACGACACAAAAATCAAAATTTCTTCATAAATGACATTTACCACATTCTTCCACTATGTTCTTTAATTGAGAACAAGAAAAAAAATTACACAACATTGTACAGTTTTAATATTTAATTATTTATTACATTTTCAATAATGAAACATACCATTTGTGTTCAAACATCCAGCTAAATCTGCACGTCTTCAACCCTTGCAATCCAAAATTCCCTTTCCCCCCCACACCCCACTTCCCCCTCCACACTTTCATCAGATGACAATTCACACGCGCCGATTACGATAAACGCTCAGGAGAATAATCGTCATCGGAAAGAGGGATATTTTTTCTTCCAAATAGAGATATAGTTTTTTTTATTATTTATTTATTATTGCGCTTTGATTTGCCACCACCTCAAAATAAAAATGTGGGATTATAGCCGAATGTATAGCGCAAGGACCTAATAGGAAAAGCAAGAAAAAAAAGTAGAAACAAAAGATGATAAACCCCTTCTTCCGATTGCGAAATCTGAGGGGAGCGGAGAATAAAAAAAAAGTGTGAGAATAAAAACAAGGGTTAAAAATGAAATTGCGCCCTGCAATTCCCCTACTTTGCATACTGAGTCGAAAGAGACGGATCTTGTGGAAGTGCAAGAAATGAACATCGTTATATTTCTATCTCTTTCTTTAACGCCGTGATGGAAAGCTATGAATGGAAAGTTTTTTTATTATACAAATTTTTCGATAAAATCTTATTTCTTTTGGTATATTATTAATATCGTCAGATTATGAAGTTTTCTTCTCATGTAATATTTAAGAGAGATAATAGTAATATTTTATTATTGCCAAATTATCATCATAAAGTTAAAAAAAATTTCATAATGTAAATGTTATTCTTCAAAAGATAATATTTAACAATGATGCTCAACTAGCTATAATGAGATCGATGAACATTGATCAATTATAATGGTGATAGAAATTACGAAGGAAATTCTGGAAGCTTTTAGATGGAAACATTGTTTTCTCGCCAAATAAGTATTGAATGCCACTATTATAGAAAAAAAACAGGCTTAATGAGCAAAACTGATTTTTGGCAGATAAGTAAGATTTGATTTGAAATAAGATTATTTTAGAATTATGTTTCTACTTGCTACACTAGGAAAAATTATGATCGTGGTAAAAAGTGCTTTTAAAATAATTGAAAACCAGTTGACTATAAGTAAAGTAAAAAATAATTTACTTTAGTTTTAAAGTCAACTGGTCGAAGCCACCAAATGATGCGTCTATGGAGCTAAATGTGGTTTCGGGCTCAAAATTAATGTTTTAACTTCAAACGCACTACAAAGCTATGTCTATATTGCTGTCCCGTGAAGAGGAAATGTATTAAATTGGTAGTTGTCCATAAATTTTAAAAAGTTTTTTTTACGCTTGCTAAACTGACTGATTGGTTGATTGCAGTTCAAAATTACACCAGATTTATATAGAAAAAAATGGATCATAATTTTATATACATAATTTTATTAATAAAAATAATATATATTTTCATTCAACTAAAAAAAGCATGGGGTTTACAGAAAAATGTATTGAAACAGCTCATAAAAATAACATTACCCTAAATACCGGTTCTTCAAAAATGCTAAGTTTTGAATCTCATCCCGATCCTCCTTAAAAATATCTGAATAAATCCCTTCTTTTATTTCAGCTACGTTTCCCTTCCTCAGACGAACAATCTACATTTTCAATGGCATAAAGACGTTCCCCTTAAAATACCTAAATACCTAATCCTCTTTTTTAAAAAAAATTCCCCTTATATCTATACCAAATGGACGGGGTAAAATTCCCGGGGATATAATACGCAGATACAGAAAAAGGGAATCCTCATTTCATAATGCCTCATTGTCGAAGAATCGTCGAAATTATTCCAAGAGCTTTCAAGAACTGCGACTATGGATAGAAGTCACCAATCTTAAATGTAATTCCCGCACACTTGTGATTATATTGATGGAAATGGAAATTGACAGCGAAAATGTGTGTAATGATGTAGATTTAAGATTTCGAAAGACTTTTTTTGATGGTTGTAGGAAAATTCCTTCAGAAAGTGGAAATGATCCTGGTTTGATCTTATTAGATGGTGGGGATCTTGTGGTTTTAACTGGCTTTTGAAGTTTTTATATCTTATTTAAGGAGTGTATGTTGATCAAAGAAATGTATTGAGGTTGATAATTGACAATGTAAACTGATGTTGGAATTTGTTTTACAATTATATGTAAATAAAATATTTTTATTTTTAAAGGGCTTAAATAATAAAATCAAATAATTAACACATTTAAGAGGATAATGATACCCATTGATAAATTTTTGAAATTATAAGATCTGATTAAGTCTTTTAATAGCCATAAAAGTCGTATAATAACTGAAAAATAAACAAATTTAAACTAAATTTTCCGGGGGGAAACTAAACTTCCTGGACCCGGGGTCTCCAAAGCAAAGTGCATTAGTGTTAATATGATGGAGAAAAAATATTTTCTCTGCCACATTTCTCCGGCTGTATTGAATATTTTTACAAACAGATTTTCTTATGTGATAAATGCAGCTGACTCACAGGTCCCGAAAATCTCCCTATTTCGAAATTGGTTCGAATACATTTTTTTAAATTTTCAATCAATAATTTTACAAAAAGTGTTCGAAGCAGTTTTAAAAAGTGGGATTATGGAGACCTGTAAGTTATCTACATTTATTATTTTAGATGGAACAGAATTCCAAAAATTTTCCAAAATGACATTTCCATGTTTTTAGTGTTTCTTAAAATACGAAATCTTAGCTTTTCAACGATATCTTAAATTAGAAGTTTCGAGTACTGGAAGTATTTTTAATATTTTTTAAATAAACGTTGTTTAGGTAAATTCCAGTCATATTGTATACTTTAATAGCGTATATCTTAAAACTTACTTTTTCAATGTTCATTTACCTTTATCTCAAAATCTACTGTAAGTGTCAGCCTGAAATTTTTTATATGTATTTAAGAAGTTGGTTTCCAAAAGCCGCTGGAAGGATTTGACCATAACCTGACCTACCTTACTTTTTTTCGTTTTAATATTATTGATGTTTTTAGTTTTAAAAAAATATGTAGTTTACTAAAAAAATATATAATTTAAAAACCAAACAAAAATTTAGAAAATGACTCCACTAAAGTATAGTTAAACATCCATTTAACAACTAGTAAAAATGTCATTAAAAAGTATACAATATAGATTCTGAAAAAAAGTACATGAAAAAGGACATTTAAACATGGGCTTCAAAGGGGGGTTCCGGTCTCCTTTAAAAAAAAGCTTTTGTAAAAATATTCAATACAGCCGGAGAAATGTGGCAGAGAAAATATTTTTTCCCCACTTGGATTAACACTGAGTCACTTGAATTTGGACACCCCCTATCCAGCGCGCCCATTCCCCCTTAAAGATAACGTTTTTATTCGGAAATGAAAGTGCTATGGTGCTTATAAAGTCGACGTTAATATGTTAATACTAAATTCGGCTCATAAAAACCGACTTGGCTTTTAGTAAGAAATAGCGGCACAATGGTTAGGGTGCTAGTTTTAGGAGCTGCTGGGTTCGAGTTCGAATCCCGGTAATGCATGTATGTTTGTGCTTGTCAATAAATGTTGTTATTTGTCTATGTGTTTGTGTCGTCCTTCTTTGTGTGTCTCTTGTGAATGTCTCCTCTGGCGAGTGGGGTAACGGGCTATAAAACCTATGCTCTAAAGCCCATGCTATAAAGCCTGTCATTTTTAGTAAGAAATAGCACCAGTAGATAAGAAAAATTATGGAAGTATTTCGACTGGTATCCAATATTATGTGTCAATCCCCATTTCATATCCAGTCATTCAATACGTGTGAGAAAACTCCCCAAACGACAGTTTAGCACAAAAGCCATCCTCTCCAACAGCAAAAGGCTACAAATGGGAATAAAATAATCGGGAGCCATACATATTCCCTAAGATTCGCACCCTCAAGCCTAAGTGGCCAGCAATACTAGAAACGCGAAACTGCCAAACCAACAGTTTGGGCAAACGAACCCACAGTATTGAAACAGGTGACGAAGTGGGAGTGTGATATAGAGTTACGTTTTTAAGAACGGTTAGTGCCAGTTCAAGGCATTTTGAAAAGTGTTTCCTTCATAAGAATGACCTTGTGTTTTAACAGTTTCAGTCCCTATGACAATTTGTCATCATCATTTTACAATTTTTTTTCTGATGGTATATAGCCATTTATAACATCAAAAAGCACATCATTCGATTCTTCAAACTATTTTCTATTCGACAATATTTTTTAATAATCCCAAAAGATATCAGCCCTATTAGTATTTTTAATTATGATCAGGAGGAAGCATGATGATGTCAAATTGCATTACTGGGACTGTGTGAAAGTGTTAAGTACTTAAATATAGCAAAAATAAAAAAAAAATTGTTTCAAAGTATTCTAAATTTTTAAAAAAACCTTTCCTATGAATCAATGCAATACATTTAGAAGCCGAAAATGGTACGATGTGCACAAAATAGTTTTTTTTTTCGAATTAGGGTGGTATAGTTGAAATTGTGTCTAAATTTATATTTATGTTATCTTTAAATTAATTTTAAATAGAAAAGTAATAAAATGGCAATGTGAATTTGGTAAATTGCGAACTTTCTTTTACGAAATTTCTATTTGCAAATTTGAATTGCATTCAAAATCACGAATGCAAAACTCGTCACTAGACCTGGGTAAAAATTGATAGGTTCGTTTTATTTGAGCAAAAAATAATTAACGACACTAAATAATAAAAATATAAGCAACCGAAAGCATTTCAATTTATTAAAAATTGGACCTCCTGTTGCCCGAGAGGTGTAAGCGATGAGCCTCTCTTGAGAAGGTTCTTGGTTCTGTCCTTGTCCTAGCCATGCTAAAGACGTATTTTTGCTGATGAAAAAAAAAATCCCCCTAAAATTCACTGTGGTGCCCGAGTACGCTACGATATATGTGCATGTTAAATCTGTGGAGTCGAAAGTCCCAACAGCTTTAGCGTACGGTGTCACCCGAAGTTCCGTTGGGCTCCCGCTCAGGTGTTGACCTCGACACTTGACAAGGGTTCTAAATTACGAGGCGTAATTGGCTGTGTTAAAGTTCCTAAATGGAGGCTAGAAATTAGCAGTCGGAAATGATTACCTTGGATTATTACATTAATTTGGTTTGGTTTGGTTTGAATTATCGTCGCACTGGAGCTACACGAGGGCTATTGGCGACGGGCGTCGTATTTTAGAACCACAGTCAGATGACGAGCCAACACCTGAATAGGCATCCAACGCAATTGTTAAGGGCTACATCGTACGCAGCGTTAGGACTTTGAAGGATATTTAACGTGCACTCCCCCACGGGGTATTATTCGTCGGACATTTTTGGCTGCACGGGCCGTTTATAGGTCGGCAGCTATTTTGGCGATGACCGGACCCGAACCTGGGACCTTCCGCATGCTAAGCGAGTGCTTAACCGACTGGGCTCCCCAGCCCCTCATTATTACATTAAAAAATGCAGTCTTCCGTTACAGAACTCACGCTAAGTAACACAGTATTCTTTGCTTCCACATCAGTACATCGAAGTCTCATGATTCTATTTGTCTTCACACGTCGCCATCTGTATTGGTGGCCAAAAAGTTCCGCCAGGGGCCGGGATCTCCCATACTTTGTTGGTGTTGCCATCCATGAACAAACAATAGAGGTTATTCCGACTATTTAGTGGAGAGGACCAATACGAATTTTGGATTATGCTGAGAGGATTCTTGTGTATTTTGAGTGTCAGTTATAGCCTGAGTGGACCGAAGCTAAATAGGATAGATATGGATTTCTTTGGACATCGTTGAGGGTCTATTAGGGTTTGCTGTAGCATTGTTAGTTTTGACTTCTCTCATAGGAAGATTTTTCATTTTATGCTCCACTACCAACTGGTTTGAGAACCTTAAGACTTTTTCAAAGGCTTAAAAAGATGTCGTAGTTTTGAATAACTTAGAAAAGAGTATGACCGATGTATGCCAAATATGACCAATCTCCTATACTTTAGCATAGTGGATAACCCGTTTCACTCCAGAGGTAAACATACCCAGATCTTTTCATCTAATTTTAAACGTTAAATTTTGCAAAATTACTTGCAAAACAATCTTTCAAATATGTAATTGTTTGAAAAATCTACATACATAAAAGGTAAGGTCCTGACTCACAGACTTATTCACTGACTGACGTATCAATGCTCAGCCAAAACCACTGGAGGCTACCCAAATTTTGGGAAAATATTGTTTTCGTGTCGTAGGCGTCATTCAAGAAGCGCTTTTTCGAAATTCGAACCCAAACCGGTGTAGGAAGGCAAAACGTGAGCCGATTTCTCCATAGCAGATCCGCAGACCTTTGCATCAAATTTTAAACGTCAAATTTTGTAAAATTACTTGCGAAACATACTTTCAAATCTATAATTGTTTAAAAAAATATGCTTATATAAAGACTACATGTTTAGAACTTTTTTTTGGGCAGAGGTGTGGATTAAATAAATTTTGGAAATAAACGTTGTGCAAGAATGAATATTTATTTAATTGAGATGTACTCCAATAACTTCTATCCCCACCTACTTTGGATTTGGAGGCACTTTTCCCTCGACAGAGAAGCCAGCTGTGTTGGCGTCCCCAGTGCCCACATTGGAAAATATTGTACCCCAAGAATAAGTGCTGTTTAAATGGCGAGAAGTGGCGAAACCTCTCCAACAATCGAACACGCCACTTGAAGTCACTGCCCACGGACCCTCCTAGTTTAGATGTTAAAGAAAATCCACCCAGTTCATTTTCATCTGCTACTTTTAGTTCACCTTATCACATATGCTTTACAATATTGGATGCCAAAATATGATGATATATTTATGAATAATTACTATCAATTACCTAATATGAAATATAAGTTTATGAAAATTTTTGTGATGGGATCTAAAATCCGAAATGGAGATGTATTGGGTTTTCCATCTGTTTTGAAAGGTACTAACTTAATAAGGATTTTGAGAAAATCGCGCATACGAATCAGCCTACTTAGCACAGCCTACAGACGGATATTTGTTGATAAAAATGAATAATAATATAAACGAGTATCAGACTTAATTGCTGGGTTTCCTTAGTACACTTGGATAGACGCGCGCGTTCAATCTCTGGAGTCCAAAGACCTGGCGGCGTTAGCGTACGATGTCCAGTTGATTGCTAATTCAGGTGTCGACCTCGTCACTTGACATTGGTACCAAGCTACTAGGAGTGATTTGATTGTATCAAATCTCTTTGGAGGCTAGAAATAGACAACCTAAGCGTTAAACAAAACCTTGGCGTATTATTACAAAAGGTACAATAGGGCCGGGATAGTCTGATCGGCAAATACTGGCATCCCTAAGGTTGCGAGTTCGGACCCCGCTTCCTTTCAAAGATACCCGTGCACCCTAATGATGACTGGTGCACGTTAAATTCGTCGTGGTCACAAAGTCCTCCAAGTTCCCATACAAAATGAATACCTCTGGGGGTGACAAGTCAATTATGGGGATCCTCTAGTTGGTCCCTTGGATGCCACTAGAATCCACTCCACTTATGTGTATGTTCAGTCTATCTTACTTGCAGAAGGTTTATAAGTGGGTGTCTCTGACCATTGACCAAGCACACAAACCTAAATATATATATGTCTACCAACCAAAAAAAGCAGAATTAAAAAATATCGCACAAAAAAAAACTCAAAACAACGACTCCTTGAAAGTAGCGAGAATTAGAAGTTTCTACCTCCCAGTAGCTGTGATAGGTGTCGAGTGGCTATTTGCAGTATCTGGAGTAGTTGGCCGTATATGCAAGTTGCTGTCTTTTTCACACCTGCATATACCCATCTAATAGTGGACTTTAGGGAGGTATTTGAAGGTGTACTCGTGTTTTTCTTGTATGTTTTTCCATAGAGATGGGGGATTTCAGAATTATCTTGAAATGAGGTTGGCTTTAAAGTCGAGTGTTGGTTTAAGAAATGATCAATTTCTTAAATGCAGTTGAGGAGACACTGGAATTAACTTTTTCTATTTAGTTGCTTTTATCTTTGAGTTGTATTTTTATTTAGGTATAAGTCATTGAAAAGAGAAGTTTTCGCACGATAAAATCATTGTTAAAAATTGTGTGATAAGCTTAAAAAAGTTTAATTTGAATATTTTTTTACTATTAAAATAAACTTTTTACAAATATTATTGTTAAAAAAATTTTAATCATCTGTTTTTCAGTTAAGAATAATAATGACTATTCGGACCTATACATGAAGGAGAGACACAATTTGTTAATTGAAGATTATGATATAAAAATTCGGTCATCCATACATGACACATTTTTCTTAAAACTCTAACATTTAAAGTGAACAAAATTAATTGCCGCTTACCGTGAAAGTTACATGGTATATCAAGAAACTTCATAAATTCAGTACGAAAAAGAGAAATTCGTCAAATTGAATAGAAATGATATTTCATTATTTTGGAATTTTACCAATATTATTATGTGACTTCCTTCCGATGTTTTTTTTTTTTACGAAAGTGAAACACTAACACTTCTCTGAATTAATACTATTTATATTAGTTTTATGAAAAAATCCAATAAATGTATGCAACATTTGAGTTAATATAAACGTTTATCAAATTTGAAACACAAATAAAGGTGTTTTTAATTTTAAGGAACAGCGAAATCTTTCCTTAAAATTCCTTTTAATAGAATCAAAATGCAATAAAAATTTCATTTAAATTAGTAGCGATATCATTTGCATCAAATTTCTATTTATTTCATAAATATTTCAAACATTAAGAGAAGTGAACTTCAATTTTAAATTTTACCTAATAAATTTATTTTGTTTTACTTTGTTTGTTTACTAAATTTTAAGTTTTATTTTTTATTCATTTTGCATTTCTTTGTGTTAAGACACCCCCTCCCCCCACTAAAAACAACACCAAAACACTTTTTGTCGACCAAACTGCGCATGCCCAGATCCTGGTCCAATCAGAATCCCTATCCGCCCCTACGTCACTTCAAGTAGTCCGCCGAAAATCAAATCGCGTTCTATTGACACCTGGCTTGAGAAAAAGCTTAAACAAAGTGCCGTATAATAGCAGGGTTTATTCTAATCTTTATTGATCTAGTTCATTCTTTGGGAAGAGAGAAATTTGCTTTTTCTTTTTAGTGGGGGGAGGGGGGGTTTAACACCCAACCCAATTGGAGAACGGGGGGTAGCAGGGGGATATGGAAAAACGAAAAAGTGACGTTTCATTTCTTTAATTGTCCCTTCCTGACAATAGTTGTGCTGTCACTCGTTTCCTAGTATTGTACTCTGTCAGTATTCGCCGTTCCACAGATGTTTAACTCGGTCACGTCGCAGGTATGTTGTTGTTATGAAGTTTTATAAAAAAAAATTATCCTGTCGAGCCTAAATAGTTTTGATCCTTTATGCAATGAATCAAGATGTAATTTTAATTATTTTCCGTTGCCAATTTTAAAACTGTCTGTGCAATTGTGTAATTAATAATATATTTCAGTAAAACAGCAGCTGGAACATAAATTCAATTAATGATGAATTTATTTTCGTTTTATTTTGTCCTGTCTATTTATAATAACTAAATTCAACTGACAAACAACGAAACTTTGTTGACTGAATTAGATTTCAAATGTTACTCTTTAATGTTTTAAAACTGGATACTGAATTAATAATAAAATCCCCTCTGCCATACATTTGCCCTTAAACGGACTGTGAATAATTATACAACGGTCTTTTAAATGGGACTAATAAATATACCGCCAGAATATAATAGTTTATCGCACGTATTTAAAGTTAAATTATTCAATGCAATATTCAATCAAAAAGTTCCTCTTTGCTAACTTTTTCTCCAAATGTACAATTAAATGTAAAACAGCGACCTTATAAGTGATACTTATAAGTACCGTCAGTAGATAAAGGGTTAATTCTGCATACTAATAATTATTTATTCTTATTTCGCTGATGCCTTAGTGTACAGAGAAATAGTTATAAGGCTACTAACGAGTTATAGAAACGTCAAACCAGAATAGTTTTCATTATGTTTTCAAAAAAAAAAAAATTAATAGCCCTCGTGTAGCTCTAGTGCGACGTTAATTCAAAACCAAACCAAACCAATCAAAAAAATTATGTATTTAAATAAATGTAATTATAATAATTCATTCATTGAAAAATAATAACTAATTATAATTCATCGAAAAATAATAACTAATTATAATTCATTGAAAAATAATAACTAACTATCTCTAGGCACTATAGTCCATGCTGGACCATGGCCTCTCTTACAATGCGTCTCCAAAGCCGCCTGTCTCTGGTCTTTGCTTTCCAGTTCTTGATTTTCATGGCCTTTAGATCTCCTACATCATCAATCCATCTGTTTCCATGTCTTCCTCTTCTTCTCTCTTCCTGACATTGCCCCTTGAAAATTTTCTTTGTGCCTCTTCTATCGGCCATTCTATCCATATGTACTAGCCATTGAAAAATAATACTGTTCAAAATTTGGTGAAGTCAAAAAAAAAAAGTGAAGAAAATTCATTTTTCCTGTAGGAGACATTTGTGTCATAAAGAAAAAATGAAGAAAAATGAAATTATTATTAAACGCTTTCTTTGAATTTAAATTTCACTAATTTAATAAATTCAAAACTATTTTGCTTACTGTTTAATAAGAATCTGATGTAACGAGTCCAAGACACGCTGAGTAATTTTTATCAAAAAATTTCAGAAGATCTTTTAAGGTAGGCGAATACCCAAAATTCCCCAAAATTCTAAAATTTTTACAATTGCTTTAATCTTTTCCAAGTTTGGCATACTGATTTCAAATACTATTTAGGCATTTTTTTGAATTTAAATATAATTTATTTTAAACAGTGTTTTTCTACTAAAAAAGGAGGTTTACGCTAACAAGTCTACCACATTGAATTTTCATCCTATAAACATTAATTATGTGTTAAATTCTTCGTTTTGAACTGATGCATGCAATGACCTTCTAGAGTTGCATACAAATTACAAGAAAAGAAGTTATTAAGAAAAATGTTATAAATTAACCACAAAAAAAGGGGTTTTTTTTTCGATTAACTTACACTTGGAAATTTTTTTTAAAAAAACTTATATATTTACACCGGATGTTAGAAGTTCATGGCACAGATATATATTGAAATAGCATCTGTAAAAAATTTTAGGTAAATTAATGTAAAACTTTTTATACTAGAAGTATTGGAGCAAACCCCTTTTTTTAGGTGAAAAACACCGTTTAAAATAATTCAGTTATATTTAAATAAAAAAATTGCCTAAAAAGCACTGCTCATTATATTTGAAATCACTATGCCTAATTTGGAAAAGATTAAAGTTATAGTAAAAATTTTAGAATTTTGGGTATTCGCCTACCTTAATAATCAAGCACGTGCATTTGATTAGTTTTAGAATGGGGTTGTTTCAGATGATATAACTCTAATGTTTTAATTTTTGCCTTTCCAGTGATTTCATTCGTTGCTTCGATTTCTCTCACCCTTAAAAATACCATATTTTTTCCTCTGCTGTTTTCTATTTTAGAGTTCCTCACATGCAACTTGTTTTTACTCCTGCTGATGTGTATTAATACTTTATTGGTCTTTACTCGATTAAATTTCAAGTATACAGCAAAGCCTTACTAAAACGTCAATGTTATCGGGAAACTTAGGTGTAGATTATATTTTGTCCCATGCGGAGAAAACAAGCGGAATTGTGGGACAGCGAATCCAACCAGATTCACGAACAGAGAAAAGCCTTAATTCTACTAAACGGAAAATTTATGCACAACATTCATTTAGTAAGGTCGGAAAATATTGCATTATTCGAAACAAATGCAATTCCAAAAGTACCAAAAATGAAATTATTCAATAGATATTTAGCAAAAACCATTGATAATCAGCATTCAAAAATTTGTCACTTTTAAAATAAAATTAAAAGTATTACATTCTCAACGGGCCAAATTCATTCTATTATTAATGTCGTTAACTGCACATACATTAACGTTTCAAGAATTAAAAAAAATCAAAACTCCTTACTAAGCAATAAGGAGTTTTGAAAAAATTGTTTTAGTGTGCCTTTAGGTATTAAATATAATTACATTTATAATTTAAAAAAAATCAAAATCGGAAATTTCTCTGTGATAATAATTAAAATTATAATAATAACCCTTAATGATTAAATTATAATAATAATCCTTAACGATTAATGATTAAATTATAACGACAATTCTTAACGGTTAATTATTAAATTATAATAATACATCTTAATGATAAATAATTCTTAAATGATGTTTTTTATCCCCAAAACAACTTATATAAAAACAAAAGTTATTTTTGTATAAAATAATTTTGCATGATAAATTTATATTTCATTCACTCATTTTATATCTTCTACACAGTTCAGCCATATATTTAGAAAAAAAATACCTTTAGAATGGCAATTGTTACTTTGTTACAAACGTTTCTTGCTTTTTTTTTACACAACTGACTTGTGATATGATAAGTTTTAATAATTCATTAATTAGCAATCTACAGTAGTTTTAGTGGTTAAAAAAATTACAACTGTTTCTTTAAAATCCATAACCTCTCTCAAACGAATTCTCCAATTATGTCAGCTCCAGTTTATTTTAGTAAATAAAACATACGTCGCAAATTTTTCACGATGAACATAAGTAGTAAAAGCACACACAATCAGTCATAAATTATTTGGAACTCTAATACTGAGTTTATGTCAAATATTCAGATACAGTGCCCTTTTTAATAGTTAAAATACTTTACTAGACACCTAATGTTTTTTATGCTTTAAAGTTAAACTGGATTCCTTGCCAGCGCCAGGTAGTGGACTCAAGGTTAACATGTAGTTTCTACAATGTTTTATAGTTGAACTTTGTTGCTGCAATGTTTTATAGTTGAACTTTGCTTGTACTGCACACGTACTTTATAGAGCTGAAGATCGTATTCGAACAAAAGAACTCTAGGATTGCGGGCCAAAGAATTCCAAGTAATAAAATTATAAATGCGATATAAATAATTATGAAATTTGTAAAATGAGATTGCATTGACAATTATCATAAAGTAGTAGTAGTTTATTAAAAATATCCTTTATAACTAAATAATTCACAGACTTCACTGTTGCCCATGTAATGTAACTGATTTAATGTTAAAGTCTTTTGAATAAATGGTATTTGAAATGATGATTCAATATAAAACTCTTTCTTTATATAAATACTAGCAGTATGGTCCCGCCTTATTGGGAACCCGTTAACTTCGCATTGCTTCTGCTTACTTGTTAAAATACACTCAAAATCAAAACAAAATTAAATTCGTGCGCACTTAAAAAAAGCAAACACTAATAGAGATTGAAGCAGCCTTAGGGCGAGCGCATATCTCAACCAAACTCAATCAATCGAACTAAAGGCCTTTTCACACGGTATTCCTTGTGCACGGAACTGCTTGGACAGGGTTGTCCACCTGCAAAGATTCTGACGTCACACGTTCCTGGAGTGGTTGTTGTGAATGATACTTATCGCTAGTCTTGGTACATTTTTTTCAATTTTTCAATATTTTTACAAATTTCTACCACGTGTAGGGGCATTTAGTCGACTGCACTGATCAACTCCACTGGCCTGAGGAAAAGAACAGATCGTTCTTTTTATTCGTTGTTCGCTTGAACAGTATCCGCATGTTTTTATTCTCCCTTTTAAGATAACGAAAAAAACATACAAAAAAATTAGAATTTAACTATTTTCTTTTTTTTATTCTTCAAAGTTTCAAAGATCAAATAAACAAAACATTAAGAAAAACGGCACTGAACGTTTTTTTAATTATTAGAAAACTACAAGATCTCACATGATTCGTCACTTTTAATCCAATGAAGGAGAAGGCAAGTGTAGGATGATTCACAACGTCATAAAAACGGACGTGCTCAAATTAATTGATATTTCTTAGAAATCATAATGGTTTTATCAAACTTAATTCCATTAATTACCAATTACTTTTTATTTATAAAAAATCTTGTAAATATTTTTGTAACAAGAATTTCTGAAAATTGGATTGTAAAATAGCAGTATTTTAAAAAGAACTGGAAGATTCTTGTCCAGTGTATGAGCCGTGCAGTTGACTTGTGCCCCGTGTAGGAATCGGTTGGTTGGTATACATATATTTTCAGGCTTGTGTGCTTGGTCAGAGACCCGCTTATAATCCATCATGTAAGACAGACACAACACACACACGCACACATACGTGACAGATGCTGCCATCTATCGTGCAAAATTTCCACAATTTAGACAAGTCCCTGAAGGGGAGGGAAATAGTCTCCAGGGACCTGTACCCGTGGGAAAATGTGCAATGACCACTCACAGGACTTTCGGTCCCAACAGATTTAACGAGCACGTACTCCGTTTATTCGGTGGGTCTTCAGTGGTACCGAGACTCGATCACGAGACCTTACGATAACGAGATCGAGATCTTAACCACAAGGCGCCCCACAAGCCGATGTAACAAGGAGTACTAACTACAAAAATCAACATTGGCGAGCATAAAGTAGATTTTTCTCAATTTGGCCAACAAGACGTCAGAGCTATACTTGATGCTGATTGGCTACCTATATCTCTCCGCAAAACCGGTTTACCGATTTTCGTGTCTCCGCGAAAAAATTCAATGAACAATTATCTACAGTGGTTCTCCATGTTATTCCTATGGAAGCTCCGTGATCAAGGTGCTCCGTGTGAAAAGGCCCTAAGAGAGGATGGCGTTAAGCCCCCGTTTCGGCCCGGCCCATGTACAGGGTGTTCCATAATTGACCGGAATAGTATAGGACGCAATTCCTAAATATTTACCCGGCCCCCGCCAATGAAAAACGGCTAACTAATTGGCCGCCCTTTCGGTCGTGCATGAAATCTTGCACTGGAGCTACACAAGAATGTAGTACTTTTAGTTTGGTTTGTTTGAATTTACATCTGATAAAAATTACAGGTTCAACTAGTTTTCAAAAAAAAAAAAATTAGGATGCTGTTCATTTTGATAGGTTGTTGCATTATTGTTAAAAAAAACTTGATGTTGACCATCAGTTTAAACATAACAATTATTGTATTTTTCATATTTATGCTGGGTAGGTATGTACATATATATTCCGGCTTGTGTGCATGATCAGAGACCCGCTTATTGGTTGGTTGGTTGGTGGACATATATTTTCAGGCTTGTGTGCTTGGTCGCAAGGACCCGCTTATAAACCATCGTCAAGTAGGACAGCACAAGACACACACAAACACTTATGACAGATGTTGCCATCTGTCGCCACCTCCGCAATTTAGACATGTCCCTGAAGGGTAGGGAAATTTTCTCCATTGACCTGTACCCATGGTGAACTGCGCAATGACCGCCCACAGGACTTTCGGACCCAACAGATTTTACGAGCACGTACTCCGCATATACTCGACAAACACAAACATCCATGCCTGAACGGGATTCGAACCCGGACCCAGCAGCTCCAGAGGCACCCGCTTATAAGATTTCGTCAAGTAAGACAACCACAGAAGGACTTATTACTGACAGAGAAAGGAAGTACACCCAGGGCGAAGGCGGGAATCGCACCCGTTACAGCGCGCAGACTGCTAGCGTAATTGTCTGCGATCCAAACCATTACAACATCCGGGCACCTGCTTATTTATATTAATAAAAGGAAAAAAATAGTAAACAGCACAAAGAAGGAGGGTTTGTATGGCTTAACGGTGCATGTATGTGTAGTGGTTCTGCTATTGTTTTTTATGGGTCGATCCTAAAAAAGAATCGACCCTTCAAAAATTTGTTCATGTGTTTGCAAATAAAGTTGAAAACAAACGAAAATATAGGGTGGGTGAAATTATGTGTTTACTCATACTACGATATTTTCTACATATCCGCCATTAGCAGCAATAACGTGACGCAGTCTTAGAGCAAAATTACCGGCCGCCTGTTTGAAAATTTCTGGTGGGATGGCGTCACATGCAGCAGAGATGTATTGCTTTAGTTCCTCAATTGTTTCGGGATTGCGACGGTACACTTGATCTTTTAAATATCCCCACAGAAAGAAATCACAGGGGGTCAAGTCTGGTGAAAGAGGAGGCCAATCCATACCACTTCCTGTATGTGTGGGATAGTCCAATGCAATCACACGGTTATTGAAATGTTCGCTCAAGAAATTAAACACGTCGGCCGTGCGATGGGGTCGGGCACCGTCTTGCATGAACCACGAAGTGCTTTCAGCGTCATCTAAGGCATTTTAAATCGCCACAAATTCACGAAGAATCTCTAGGTAGCGGAGGGCAGTAATAGTTCCGGTTCTGAAAAAGGGGCCAATGAGTCCTTTGGACGAAATGGCGGCCCAAACCATTACTTTTGGTGGATGCAGAGATGATGGAACTGCAACATGGGGGTTTTCTGTTCCCCATATGCGCCAGTTCTGTTTATTAACGTAGCCATCCAGCTGAAAGTAGGCTTCATCCGAAAACCAAATGTTGTCTACATTTATATCACCAACATCAATCATTTGCACCATATCGTTAGCGAATGTCTCCCGTGAATTAATTGAAGCAGCGGTGAGAGGTTGCCGAGTTTGAATTCTGTATGGAAACATGTGCAAGCCCTGCCGCATGAGACGATACGTCGACGTTGGCTTGATTTGAACCGTAGTTGCAACACGGCGGACGGATATACAAGGCTGCTTTCGTATTACTGTTTCCACCAGCTGAGCATTAGCAGTGGTTGTTTGCGAAAATCTTCTCCCGACAAATCCAGCTCTCTCATCATTCACGTTCCCAGTTCGTTGAAATTTTTCAAACAGCATCCTTATTGTGTCGAATTTTGGTCCTTTGGTAACATTAAACTTCTTTTTGAAACTCCGTTTTGTTGCATTAACATTGTGTTCTAGGCGGTGAAATTCCAACACCAAAAAAATCCTCTCCTCTAAAGAATAAACCATATCTTCACAGCAAGCTGGAGATTAATGAAAAGCACACGCTTTCAGCAGAAAGGCGATTTAAATATTCCCCGACTCCTCGCGACACTTTTCCCATCAGCCAATCAGGTGAATCTGGTGACTGTTCGCTACACTGACGTCATGGTTCTGTTTTGTTGAAGCCAAATGTTCATGTCATATTGAGCCAAGTTGCCAAGCTGTAGTTTATTTATTTTACAAGCACGACATTTTGATTTTCAATCAGAAGTATAATTAGTATTTGACAAAAAGTGGAAATAGAAATATTTTTTTGACATTTGTTCTTATTTTTTCGATAAAAAATGTGGAAAAGTCGTTTTTTTACAAAAAATTGTTACTTAGAGCCCATTTTCCACACAAGATTTATTTATATATCTTAGACAAAAATCATTTAGCACAGCTTTTAGTTCAATTTTAAGTGTTATAAATAAGCAATTTTTATGGATTTTCTTTCTTAAATTCAATTTATATACATAAAAGGCAAAGTCCTAACTCACTGATTGACTCACTCAACGCCTAGCCAAAATTACTGAAGGTACAGCTACCAAATTTTATTAAAATATTCTTTTTATGTCGTAGGTGTCACTTGAATAGCGATTATAATTTACCGATGGAGTACTGGCCAGTGGGGAAGGGATCAATTGGTATAAAATAATTGTTTACATAAAAAAAATATCCGTTATTAAGGGTACACCCGTGCAACGCCGGGTTTATAAAGCTAGTACTTTTATATATCATTTGCAATAAGTAAAGTAGATGGGTAAAATTGCCTCTTTTGTTCTAAATGTGAAAGCTAAACTTTATATCACCCTTTAATTTAATTTTGAAAAAAAAATTGGGTAGTACCCTTTACAGCGCGCGGACTGCTAGCGATATGGCCTGCGATCCAAACCCCTCGGCCATCGATCCCCACATGACACCCTAAATTGTCTCCGTGTTGGTAGATGGTGCGATTGGTAGGTTCAGTCTCTACCCTACTATGGAACTAATTGGTCCCAACACATGCACATTTCGACAAACTGTACACTTCTATCGCAAAACGTTTAGCTCCTTCCAATTTTCAAACATCCAGCTCGAATTTGAAACACACCAAATTATTTAAATCGAAATCCAAACACAAAAATTCCATTTTCGTAGTTATTAATCATTTTTAGCTGTTTTAGGAACTGTGATGTAACAGAATCTGCAAATTGTAAAATTACTAGGCAATATGTCGATTCAACCAAACCGAACTCAAAACAAATGCATCCCTTCGTCAACACATTCTCGTGCTGCCCTAGTTCAAGTATGCAACCACGACCAAAACCCGTGATCAATTGGCTTTTTACTATTTTTCGGAGGGGCCGGCTCAATATTTCGGAATTGCATCAATTCCTATTCCGGTCAATTATGAAACACCCTGTATTTTCAAGCCCTGTTATGGTCCCGCAATCCCACGTGGATGATATATTAATTAAAAATCACAATTAAATATGAAAAAATTTAAGCCTTAGGTGCACACGTAGGTGTTAAAAGGAATCTATATTAGAAATTTCGAATTTTTTAGAGCAGTCTTAGTAGGTCTTTTGCGATCCACAGACATACGCACAGACAGACAGACTCTTTCTTTTATTATTATAGATTATCTTTCACTAAGCGTCGAATGTTCGACTTAAAATACATGCTTAACCTCTTGCGACCTGGCGTTCCAATTGGGGACATTTTTGAAAACCTCCCCACAAACAATTAACACGTTATTTAGTTCCGAAATTGACCTGATCCGATAGAAGATGATCCGAGTATTAGTTTTCAGTCTTTGATTACAGGTATCAGTCATTTATTTCTATGCAAAATGAAGTTGAGCGAGGGTCAATACGATATTTGAGATCTTAAAAAAAATTATTAAAATTTTTTTTCAAACTTTTCAAAAAGTTCTTTTAGTAGTTAAATTTAAAAGCATTTTGCATTAAAAACAATGTTAAAATAATCTGTTAACTACAAATAAGTAATCTTTTTTGTAGCCATTATGGCACTAAAATGTGTATTTATAGAGTATAAGGATTGTCCCTAAGTAACTATAAATAACATTTTTTAAAAATTCTTTTAAAAACATACTTTTTAGCCTATATTTGTGTGAAAAGTATGTTTATATTAAGAATAAACTTGTAGAATCTTGCTCGGGTCTTAAGAGGTTAAATAAGATTTTTGTTTCAGTTTTTCGCGCACAATTTGATGTTATGACTTTAAAAGTAGTTAAGTAAGTATCGAGAAAATAATATACACGAATCATTTAAACATACTATGAAACATTGAACAGGCGGAATTTTTCATTAGCGTTTTTAATATTATTAGTTTATGTTTTCTTGTGTAGATACTTAAAAGGTGATTTTGAAATTTTATAAAACAAATTTTCTTCAAAAGTACAGAAATCGATCTCTGATTAAAATAAGTCTTAATGCATTATTTAATGCATTTCGAAGATACACTTTGTATTAATAAATGAAGATGACCTATGAGAAATTAATGCATGAGAAAACCAATGATTAAATGAATCATTATTTCATCCTTTTGAATTAATAAAAAAAACATTTTTTTTCTATAACAACTTTCATCTACAATTTTAAATAATTCGTAATTCTGTAACAAATTCTTTACCGCAATTGACTTTCTCTAAAAACTCCAAATCTAATTAGAAAATAATTTTATTACTAAAAAATAAATTCAATACAATAAAAGTCATTTTGAATTGATGGCACAGTGCAAATTTGAAAAATGATGATGCAAATTTGAAGATGACCTATGAGAAATTAATGCATGAGAAAACCAATGATTGAATGAATCATTATTTCATCCTTTTGAATCAATAAAAAAAACTTTTTTTTATAAAACTTTCAACTACAATTTTAAATAATTCGTAATTCTGTAACAAATTCTTTACCGCAATTGACTTTCTCTAAAAACTCCAAATCTAATTAGAAAATAATTTTATTACTAAAAAATAAATTCAATACAATAAAAGTCATTTTGAATTGATGGCACAGTGCAAATTTGAAAAATATATTTAGAACTGCCTTAATTGTTATTGAATTGCATGTTCAAATACAAGATTTTTGCTTTTAATTTTTTTAAATGTAATATGCATTGAAATATTCATCATATGATAAATAAAATTTCTTCCTTTCTTTCATTGTTCTTTTGAAAAATTTCATTGGTTTTTGAAGTCGAATATTTGAAATAGTTTAAATTTAGTATTAAGACAAAATAATATTTTCAACAAAAGCTAACATATATTTTAAAAAGTATATACATATACATAAAAGAAAACACGGAAAAGATTTTTTCTTCACCAGTAAAAATATTTTTAAAATATATCATTTACGAATTATAAAAGTTTCAAACAAAAAAGTGGAACTTGTGGTAAAAGAAGAAAACTCAAACGAAAAATATCTACAATTTTATTTATTTTTTAAAGTTTTTTCGTTAAAAGTGATTTAAGGGGTCTAAGGAGTCTTAAAAATGTGCAAAGAAGATACTACAAAGCAAAGTTTGATCTTTCATGTCATTTTTGAACTACTGAATGTATAAGTATAATTTTTTTATATGTAATTCTACAAGATTTCTTTATTATAAAACAAGTTTTAAAATTTATGAAACTTTAGCCAAAACTAAAATAAATGATATTAAACATAAAGGTACTTGAACACACTGTGATTAGGCTTGCGCGGCAAATTGTGAGGTCAAAATTGAAAAAATGAATAAGAAAAAGACTTTATATTGTACAAATATGTACAGACTAGGACTTATACCTAAATTCTCAGCTCAATTTCAATTAGAAATTATTTTTTTAAAAATTTAAAATCAAAATTTTTAATTTTTTAATAATTTTTTTAGAAAAAAGTTCTTAAAATAATTTCTAATTAAAATTGAGCTGAGAATTTAGGTATAAGTCCTAGTCTGTACATATTTGTACAATATAAAGTCATTTTCTTGGTCATTTTTTCAATTTTGACCTCACAGTTTGCCGCGCAAGCCCAATCACAGTGTGTTCAAGTATAATTTATTTTAGTTTTGGATAAAGTTTCATAAATTTTAAAACTTGTTTTATAATAAATAAATCTTGTAGAATTACATATAAAAAAATTATACTCATTTATTGAGTAGTTAAAAAATTACAAGAGAGATCAAACTATGCTTTGTAGTATCTTCTTTGCACATTTTTAAGACTCCTGTGACCCCTTAAAACGTTTACAAAATAGCACCGTAAACAGTTTGGATAATAATTTATCGTTTGAAAGATAAAGATTTAAAACGTTCAATGTAGACTTAACCTATGTGAAACAAAACATATATTAAAACATCAATAATAATAATAATTTTAATTGCAAATAAAAGTAATAATTAATTTTCTTGCAAGAGCGCAAGTAGTTTTTCTTTACCATGAAAAATTTTAATATAACATTTATTTAATTGACTATTGTCACATAAATTTTAATTAATGGATTATAGTCAATAAAATTAGTCCTTGCAGCCATATCAAAAGCAAACCAAAACTCTTTTGTCTTTTTTTTTATCAAAAATTATAAGTTTTGAAAACCATGAAAACCTATTAGTTTTCTAGATACCTATATTGAGTTTAAATTTATTAAAATATCTTACAATTGCTAAGTGATTATCGATGATTTGTTGAAAAAAATAATGAAATATTTGTTGATGTGGCATTGTTATGTATTGCATTAAACGTTAAAGCAAGACAGTTTTATTGAATTATTTTAACTCATGAATTTTTTTTAAGTTAATGTATTTAATAAAGAATATAATTTAAGAGCAATTTAAAGCAGAAAAAAAATTAGTAAACTATTTTTTGAAAATCATTTTAAAAAATGCACAAATCTTTTTTCAGATAATTTTCCAGATTGACATCAAATTAAAAAAAAAGTTTTTCTATTAAATATTATTCTAAGCCCATTTAAAACCTGCATATTTCAACCACATGTACATTACACCGTTTAAATTTGGTGTAACTTTATGTAACTTAACTTCATGAATCTAATAAAAACTAGATTTATTGAGAAAAAAAGAAATTTTTTATATGAGGAAGAATAAATTATTATTGCTGCTCACTATGCTCTAAATGACCATGCAACAACTATATACTACCATATAATATATACCTTTAAGAATTTTTATCATTAAACTCTATATAATTCCTTACATTCTTTAAATAATATGATTTATTTAGTTTAAATAAAAACTTTAAATTAAATTTTTTACTTGAAGCTCTAACAAAAAGATAAAAATGATTTCAACGGAGATTATTTCAAAAACCAAGTTCTTATACAGATAATTTTGAAGCTATTAGAATTCCGTTGATTATTTAAAATTTTTGTTTGAAAAGTTGGGGTTTTCATGCAGTTTATATATTCTTCTGTTTTCCTTCAGTTGACAAACAGTTTCTTTGCCTTTATGCATTTAATATAAATTTGTTACCTTTAAACCCTCTAGCTATTTAGTGGTAAAACATTTTTGTAAGTTCAATGCTTTTAAAATGTAGAAAGTTTTACTAAAAAAACGTTTGAAAAATTTTAAAAATGAAAAGGCCCTATTACATAGTATGCTATCTATATTTCTATATCTACCAATTCTACCAATATTTCTACCTATAAATCTACCTACCTATCTATATTTTTACCAAATATTGAAAGAATGCTTGAAATTCATCGCCCCTGTTTAATTACTAGTACTTTGCTTTTTAAATATTTAATTATCAAAATTTGTAGGATATAATACATTTCATCAATAGTAAAATTATATTTTTAACTTAATAAAAATTAGATTGTAGAGGTGCATTATTAAATAATATAAACAACTTTCCATAAATTTCGTTTGGGATATTACACTACATCAACTGGATTTAATAAATAAAATTTTTAAAAACCCATTATAAATAGGTTCCCATTAACTTAATATAAAGAAGTAACAAATAGACAGTCCATTAATAACTCCTTTTAAGATTTGTACAACACTCAAATCACAATTTCAAGTGCCAACAAATGGTTTTAGAATACTCTTTAACTCTGTGAAAAGGAAACGTGCATTAGTCCACAGTATAGGGGAGAGAAGGGGAATCCCGCCACCTCGGGTAATGCCGCCAGCCCTTGTATCTCGCCAGCGGTGTGTGTGGGAGGGGGGCTGTGAGCGCTGACCTGTAGCAGGAAACAAAGTAATTTGTAATATAGACGCTAATGACCGTGCGGTGAGTTGGTGTAAAATTATTTTAAAAATACGGTTTTTAGTGATTTTCATCTAATCTCGAGCCTTCTGAAATTAAGCGATAAGTGACTGCTATCTCTAAGTTAGATAAATCAGTTATATATCATTTAAAAGAGTAATTATTTGGCTATTTTATCACGTCGTTAGTTTGGACGCTAGGCTAACTACCTTTCTTTAAACAAGCCGTCTATGCCATTTTGTCTTACAGGGGTAATGCCGCCACATCACTCTGGTTTTATGCCGCCACCTGCAAAAGGATGGCGGCATAATCCGTAAAATAGAAATTTCATATATTGGCCCTACAACCTATTAGTTTTCGTTAGAGATGCCACGTATTCGAAAAAGAATAACTGAAATGGTCAAATAGACCAACGAAACTTTGAAAAAAAAACTGCATGGCTAGTTGCACACAGAAAGTTAATAAAAGAGCTGTATCCTGCACAATTTACCATTCCAAAGTTAACTAAACCTATTTTAGCTCTATGTATTGCTTTTTTATGTAATTTTTTTCCATTATTTATAGATTATTTGCTTTGTTTATTGATGTGGCGGCATTACCCCAGATACCGGGGTAATCCCGCCACTGTGCGAGCATTAGAAAAATACAATTTTATTCAGTTTCTATTAAAGATTTAAATTTAAAAAAATCACTACAAGATAGGTTATGGACTGTAGTATGCAATGCTCATTACAATTTACATTAATTGCAACACAATTCTGCATAAAAATTCAATTTCCCTTAAGGTGGCGCCATTTCCCTTCTCTCCCCTATTCCACAAAAATTAAGTTTTATATCTTTGGAAATGTTTAATTGCTGATCTATTTGGTTGGTTTGGTGCATATACTTTCTGGTTAGTGTGCTTGTTTAGAGACCCACTCATAAGACTTCGTAGGGAAAGACGGACACAGACAGAATTTTTTAATGATACATGGATAGAAGGTATACCCAGGGCGAAGGCGGGAATCGAGCCCACACCTGTTACAGCATGCAGACTGTTAGCGTAATGGGTTGCGATCCTACCATTCTAGGGCATCAGAGGCCCCGGATCTATTTATGTTTGTATCGTTTCTATTCATCTTTTTGCGGTTTAGGTTTTGAACGCTTCCGGCTGTCTATTTCTTGTCTGATGATTAAAACCGCCAATTACTAATCGTAACTTAGAGGGGCGGTCAAGTGACGAGGTCGACAGCTGAGCTGGCACCCAACGGAACTTCGAGGAACATGAAATGTAATTTGACCGGTTTACTTGTCCCTTAAAAGGCTATGGCTATTACCTTTTCACATGCAATGGTTTCGGTAATGTTCTTCGCTCTTATGGTGCTGCAAAATGATATCGCAGTATAAATGTAAGTTAATTTGGTCTTTCACATACGACGGAATCGTAAAACGTACTTACCGCAGCTGTACGCTGATGCAGTGGCAATGTATAACATCTAATTGCCCCTCACGTCACAAGACATTATTGTTACTTCATAACCGCACGGATTTCGCTTCCATCGCATGTGACAGATCCAGTTGACTTAAACATAGCCACTGAGAACATCCATCACAGTAAATACGGTGAATGTACCAGGAATGTTACATGTGAAAGAGGACTGTTACATGTAAACCTGACAGTCATGTATTGGTTTTATACGTGTATATCTCTCAAAGAGTTAATGGGTTAACTATATGTAACCTTGTTGCAGGACGCAATCCAGGGCTATCCTAGTACGTACGCAGCCCTGGGCGGATCCCGCTACATCTCGTTGGGGCCCAGCCCTTCCCTGGACTCCATGTTCCGGCCATCCTCGTTCTACCAGCCGTACGTACCGTGGATGGCAAGATCTTACACCTTAGACGGTAAGATAATGCATTTCTATAGTAGGATAGAGGAACGACTCGTACTGAGATGCCATCGGCAGCAATGGCTCACTGCGGAGCCCGAATAGAGTGGCAAAAGTGCTAGTTCATTTATAATTTTGATACTGAGAAAGGAATAGGTACACCCAGGACAAAGGCGGGAATCGAACCCACACCCGTTACAGTGCGCGGACAGCTAGCGTTACGGCCTGCGATCCAAACCACTCGGCCATCGGGCCCCATATGCCCCCCTATATTGTTCCGTGCTGGTACATGGTGCTGTTGCCAGGTTCAGTCTCTACCCTACTATAGAACACTTTGTGCATTTCTATACAATATAAACGTGTAGCGGTTAAACGTGGATATGTGTAACTTACACATCTACCTGAGCACGGAAATTTTAGTATTAATTTCCATTATGCTAAATGATTACAAGAATTTCTGTATTTCTTGAAGAAAAAAAATCGTGACCCCACTTTGTTTTTAGATTGACTTTGACTCAAGCATCGACCTAAAATGATTGGTTTGATTGATATTTTAATAAAGCCGATAGATATTAGCAAAAAATATGATACAACGGCCAACTGGCACCACGTTTACCACCATTACGAGCAATCCTGCACAACATTTTCCGTGAAGCTGCCCCCAAAGTTTGTTGTGCCTGTAGTCGGAGATTTCCTTGATCAGGCCCAGTCTGTAAGTAAAAGACGGGCGGGAAAATTCATTGCAAAACTCACTAAAATATATCTTTTTATGAAGAATTTTATCTTTTTATGAAGAATCAATATTCACAATGCAATTTAAAGAGAAAAACAGAAAGAAACAATCAAAGAAAAAACCGTTTTCTGTTGAATTCGTAAGATAAACTGTTTACTGTAGATTTTTCTATAGAAGAACTCGAAAGAGCTATTGCTGATTTAGAATGTGGAAAACTTCCAGGAGAAGATAATATTTTTCCAGATTTCATAAAACATCTAGGACAAAAGGCTAAACTAAAGCTGTTGAAAATCTACAACCAATTTTGGAATAAAAGGCTTAGCCTACCCAGTGAGTGGGTTAAGGCAACGGTAATCCCAATACTTAAACCAGACAAACCAAAGGAATGTATTAAATCTTATAGACCAATATCTCTTACATCAATAATAGCCAAAACCTTTGAAAAAATGCTAATGGCAAGGCTAAAGTTTTATCTGGAGGAACATGAAATCATAGACGAAGAACAAGCCGGTTTTAGAGAAAACATGTCAACGTCTAATTCATTTTTGAAAGTTGTACATAATATCAAATCAAGTTTTAACTGCAAAAGAAATGTACTGGCTGTACTGGTAGACTTTCAAGGTGCTTACGACACAGTCTGGAGACCCAGATTAATCAATAAATTATTAGAGAACAAGATTGGTGGACATATGATCAGCTGGATTAAGCGATTTCTCGCCCAAAGATGGGTAAGAACAAGATGGAACTTATCTGAATCCAAATATGGCAGAAGTAAAGTTGGTCTCCCACAGGGCGCAGTTTCAAGCTGCATACTTTTAAATATTTATATAAATGATTTAATAAAAAGCCTTAAAAATGTCGAAAACATTAACATTAGTATGTTTGCGGACGACCTAATCATCTGGACAGATGCAAAGAATTCCGTAAATTGGCAGTCCCAAAAGAAAACTATGGAGGACACTATAAACAAGGCACTAAAAACGCTCCTGGACTGGGCAAAGGCAAATAACATGATCATCAACAACTCAAAAACTGTTTACCAGTTCCTCTCCTTAAAGCACACCGACCCTGATTTTGATGTCAGTTTAGACGGACACAACCTAACTAAAAGCACGAGCTCCAAGTACTTAGGGGTCATTCTGGATAAGAAGTTGAGTTTTAATGGACATGTGGATTATATTGTAAAAAAGGCAGAGAAGAGACTCCTGATCATGAGAAGACTGGCTGGTGCCAAGTGGGGATGTAATCAACATACACTTAATGCCACATATAAAACATACGTGAAACCCATCCTTATGTATGGAAGTGAAGTTTTACTCACTGCAGCACGAAATAAGATAGATGCTATAGAAAGACTACAGAATAGGGCTCTTCGAATCATTACTGGAGCTGTCAAAACTGCTCCTATCGCGTCTATGCAATTATACACAAGCAACCTGCCTGTTTTCGAAGAAATAAAGAAGCAGGCAATGAGCACATATATTAGGCTGAAATCATCACAAAAAGCTAGGTGGATGGAAGAAAGTAATATTGAATGCCTAAAAACACAAATCTCCCCAATTGTTAAATGCCGGCAATTGATGAGAGAAATCGATAAAGACGACTCTATCGACTGTCTAAAAAATCTAGTGAGCCCGCTTGACTATATATCTATAAACCACCATTTAACTCTCGACGGCCTTACCAAAAAGAATAATTACGACGCATTATTGAAGGCTACTGCGATTTCACTTATGGAGGAAAACTATCCTGAACCACATTGGACTCGAGTATTCACAGACGGCTCCCAAATAAATGATACTACTGGAGCAGGTGTATACAGTAAATTGTTTTCTCTGAGTGCTCCTGTGGGAAATTTCATGAATAATTTCGATGCGGAAATATACGCCATACATTTAGCACTAAAGAACTTAATTCTAAGAATAAATAGTGAAAGTTTTCCTAGAGTGGTAATTTTTGTAGACTCAAGTGCAGCCATTCAAGCAATTTCATATAATCATCATTCTGAAACACGAATAATAACACAAATAAAGAAGGATATAAAAACGCTGACAGATCTAAATATCCAGATCGTATTCCAGTGGATACCTTCACATGTCGATATATTTGGAAATGAAGAGGCAGACCTCTTAGCAAAACTAGGAAATCAAGAAACAAGTGATCAAACTTTAATTCCCCCTAATTCAATTAAAAAGTATATTCATAGAAATATAGAAAAACCCTGCAGAGACAACTTAAAAGTCACAAGTAATAACAAGAAATGGCAAAACATCCATAACACCTGGAACATATATAGTTTAAGACCAAGAAAAGAAGCAGTCGCCCATTTTAGATTAACTACAGGCCACGACTGCATGGGAGAACATCTCCATAAGATTGGGATCATGAACACCAATGTGTGCACAATCTGCAACTCTGGAGTTATGAACTCTGAGCATCTACTAGACTGTGCAGGACTAAATAAAACTTCACAAGAACAAAGAGACTTTGTCACGCTGTACTGGGAGGCAAGGGATATCATGGACAAATGAGAGGCGACTTTTTTTTCCCCTCTCCTCTTCCGCATCTTCGTCCACCCTTATTCCTTAGGATTTGTTTGTTATTTTTGTTCTCTTGTTGTCGTCCTTTGTCATCGTTTGTTGTTTATAATATCTGTGATGTGATCCTGTATACTTTGTGGATTAAATTCCAATAAATTTGCCATATGAAAAAAAAAAATGAAGAATTTAACTGAAATACCAAATATCCTCGAACTCCTTTATTTGGATATTACCAAAATTTGATTTCTATTAGAAATCGAATCGATCTTTCGATAGAAAGAAATCGAGCTTTGCAATGCTATTTCCCGCTCTTCCTTTACTTGCAGACAATGCCTGATTAGGGAAATCTTCAACTATATTCACAACAAACTTTGGGGGCAAGTTTACTGAAAATGTTGTGCAGGATTGCCCGTAATGGTGGTGCCAGTTGGACGATGTATCATACCTTTTGCTAACATCTTTCTATTAGAAATTGAATTTTGGTAAGTTAAGAAGTAACGACATGCACATTCATTAGATGGCCCAAGAATACCGATATCTTATAAATAAGAGTTGCTGCACACGCAATAGTTGTCTCAAACGTTTAAGTCTAAATAAGTGTGCGCATAGGTAGCTAATAGTATCCAAAGAATACATTTTATGGACTGATATGCGATAGACTACACGAAAGTCTAATGGATCATGAAGATTGGTAATAGATATCCGGTAGACAATAGGCTGTGTGGTATGCGCATGTGCATCTTTCTACACTCTTAAAACAAACGAGTGAAATCCACTCCAGTAGGAGAAGTGCATTTTCGACACTGGAAAGGAGTTAATATTAAATCAGACTGAGTAAAAATCACTCGTTTGGAGTGATCCTGTCGGAGGTTTAACACACAAAGGATCCACTCCAAGAGGAGAAGTGCATTTTCCAGACTGGAGGAGTGAAAATCACTCAGACTGAGTTAAAATCGCTCGTTCGTTTTAAGAGTGTACTATGTAACATAGCATGCCTATTTTTTGCAGCCTTTAAGCCATATACCTTATGAAAAATTTCTGTAAAATTACAGTCTATTTCGCTGTTACTTTTTACATCACAGTACTGTAATGGTTGTTTTACAGCAAATGACTGTTTCCATGACGAACAGCTTTTAAACATAGTTGATTGGTGCAATAAAATCATAGCAGCGAACTTTTCCACCGATAAATTTTGTTGATAAGACTTATTCAGAGGAGTTAAAAAGAAATTTTACAATTTATTAAAATAAAATTTCCTGTTTTTCAGACTTCAGGAATGTGGCTGCGACAGCTCCCATTGGCAAGCACCGGCGCAACAGAACAGCGTTCTCTCAACAGCAACTGGCCGCACTGGAGCAGACTTTTTCTAAGACACAGTATCCGGATCTGGAAAACCGGGAGAACCTTTCCAGGAAAACAGGATTGCCAGAACCTAAAATCCAGGTAGGTGCATATACCACCTAGGTTAAAAGAAAGCCTGTGTACGGAATCATATGAAGAGTACAGAGGAAGAACCACTTTAATTCGTAGAAGGCTTTCCTTAATAGCCTCTTCGGGGATGATAGCGAGAGATCGCCTAAACTGGTGTAAAGAAACCGGCTGCTCGCTTTGTTTACATTTCGCGGCAACCCTGATTCACGCCAGAGATCAGTGGATGCGAGTCACACGTTTGTACCGCGAATGAAGAACCGAAAGAAAAACCGGTTTCTGGCTGCCAATGTCCGCCAAGCAGACACAATTACGGGAAGACTCTAATCAAACGGTTCTTCCCCTGTACTCTTCATATGACGTCGCATTAGTAAAAATGGTTTTCTGTTTAACTAATGATTGCCCTTTGTAAGACTGTACATCATATTGAGTTGTATTTTTGTTAGGTTTTATGAGTGAATGAGCCCGATTGATCACGGGTCTCCGAACCAAGGTGTCTCTATGTTAATCCAATGGGAAAAAATATATTCTAAGAATATTTTTACAGACGGTTTTTTCATATTATAAGTGTAGCTGACTTTTAAAATCCAATTCAAGAATACGCACCATAAAATATCTGTAAATTTTACAACAACAAAAAATTAAAAAGAGCTGCTCGGATTGCTCATTAAAACTGTAGAGTCCAAAGTCCCGACAGCGTTAGCGTAAGATATCGCTCGAAGTTCCGCCCAGTGCCCTCTCAGAAAAGGGCTGTGTTAAAGCTCCTAAATGAGGCTAGAAAAAGACATCAAATTACTAAAAATTAAACTCGTCACTCTCTTAGGTATGGTTCAAGAACAGACGCGCGAAACAGCGCAAGCTTCAGAAAGGCAACGACAAGGCTTTCTCGGTGCAGGAAAAGTGCAAAGACGTCATCAGTTCCACCACAACCTCCCCCCAGAAAGCCGAGGAGAAAGGATCCAAAGTGACCAGCGGCCAAAGTGGTCTGGACAGCGAATCTGGTCAGGCCAGAGGGCTGGACTGTAGCACTACCCAAATGAAAGGTATGTAATTTCGATTTTAAGTTAGGTGTTAAATACTGCACTGCAAAAAAAAAATCTAATCATAGCGTGTTGGCATCACTTAAAATTGATAATTTTAGGAGCATTAAAACTGACCAGATGTGGTTTAAAAAAATTAGAAAGTCAACGTCAGTTAAGACTTTGTAAGGAATAAAAATGGTTTTAAAATAAACCGTTACGTTTATGTTTAATTGCGCAAGTCCGTTATTTATATATGAAGGATAATGCATTGGTATTTGCAAAAATATTTGTTTTTCTGGAAGCGATGGGATGCAACCACCTCTGTTTAAATGCTATTAGATAAAGTTGTTCATCTGTACGTCAAGGAAACATCACTTTGCCTTAAAACAAACATTACAATTCTATGATGTAAAAAAATAATCACAAAATGTGTTGTAATTTTTCAGAAATATTTTACGATGTGAATACAACTTATGCACTCTTTATCAATTCTTCATATTTATTTTTATCGTAGGGAAAATTTAAAAGGAAATTATATTCACCTTAAAAATAGTTCCTGGAATTTTTTCTGAAAATATTTTTTTTTAAAGAATTTTAGTATAAATACATGCGTTTTTGTGGAGTATATTTCCAAATAATTAAAAATATTAACGATTCATTTAATAAAATTGTTTCAGAATGATTTTTATTTTTACCATGATTTTCAAATTTTCATTTATAAATGCAACACACATTATTTAATTCTTCAAAAGACATGATTCCTGCATCTAATGATACAAAAACAAAATACAACTTTATGGAGAATTTAATAAATTTATTTAAAATAAGAGTAAAGGCCCTCGCCAGATAAGACGGTGAAAAATGCCCCCACTCCAATCGGGCTAATTTTTTTTCTGAATATACCTCATAGTATGGACAACTTCTCAGCCAAGTTTCAGCTCTAAAATAGGACGCGTTTTTGAGTAAAAAATAAAAGTTTTTTTATTTTTAAATTGAATTTTCTCTGAATCTATTTGATAATATCCAAAAAACTGCTCAGAAGTTTTTAGATATCATTGAGTAGTATTCTCAGAAAAATCCGCTCATAAATCTGATCGAGGGATCATTGTAAAAAATGCGATTTTTTTTTTCAAAAAAATTTTTTTATGCCAAAATCGTTTGTCACACCTTAAATTTTTGTCTCTACATGTTTCTCTAACATCAATCTACAATATATATTTTTTTCAGATTTTTAAAAACATTGGACGATAGTTAAAAAAAATAAAATATCCTTAAAACCTGATTTTTTGCACTAAAATCCTTTAGTACAGTCACATAATTTTTTTCTACATCATCCTCTTGTCTCAGTTTACAATATATGTATATATTTTTTCATATATTTTTGAAAATGTTAGGCAATTGTAAAAAATATTTAATTTGATTTTAAATCAATTTTTTTAACTCTTATTATCTGTATTTGGAATAAGTAACGTAATTAATAACATTTTATTTTTACTATACAGTTGAAATAAACTTGCTAAATTGGGAAAAAATAAACTGAATCAAAATTAACTTTCATCCATTGCAGGGCTCCTCAACATATTCTACCGTATATTTCAATACTTCGCTCTTCCCCTCAGATGAACCTATAGACACGCTTGTCATTTTAGAAATGGTCCCCCAAAGGATATTAAGAGATTCGATTAAATAATTCGTCAAATACTCATCCGAATGTAACAAAAACTTAGATTTAGGGGTTTTCGAGGGTTCTAAACATTTCTAGGTTATTAAATATGGGTGTTGCTATTGGAAATTTTAAAGTGAGTAGCATTTTTAATTTGAAGACGGCCCCTTTTGCAAATTTTGTGTCATGCGATTAACTCAAAAAATTATATTTTCATAAAGTCAAAAAGGTTCGATTACTTAGGATATCTAACAGCCGAAATAATCACTAGTGGGTACTTTTTTTTCCACAGCTGTACTAACTCTTAACTCTTATGTTATTTTTTTTTATTTTTCAAGCAAATATTTATTAATAGTCAACGTTTATTTTATACATTTTTTAACATTTAAAAAAGCATGTAATCGACACTTTTCACAAATAATGTCATTGATGTTCAATGAATTTTCGATATTTTTTGAGAAGAAAATCACTTCATCAGCATCTGTAATTTTTTTCATCTTCTGAACAGAATAAATCCATTTCTTACAGCCAGCACATTTAACATGCTTAGAAGACATAGTGATTGCGATATATAGGTTATTATTCTTCTTAAAATAGTAGCACTAACAATAATGGTGACCACAACAATGATAACAATAACCGGATAGACAATAAGTATTTTTGTATAAACATTTACAATAATAGCATAGTGATTGACGTAAATCGTATTAGACGCTACTGAAAACTTTTGGAGACTTAACAGGTGGATAAACCTAAAGTAAATAATTATCACGCAAGTTGAGGACGTTACTCGGCAGATGACACCCCTAACATAGGCGGGGAAATTCAAACTGGTACAGCTGTGCACCAAAAAAAAGTACCCACTAGTGATTATTTCGTCCGTTAGTCATCCTAAGGAATCGAACCTTTTTGACTTTATGAAAATATAATATTCTGAGTTAATCGCATGACACAAAGTTTGCAAAAGGGGCCGTCTTCAAATTAAAAATGTTACTAACTTTAAAATTTCCAATAGCAACACCCATATTTAATAACCTAGAAATGTTTAGAACCCTCGAAAACCCCTAAATCTAAGTTTTTGTTACATTCGGATGAGTATTTGACGAATTATTTAATCGAATCTCTTAATATCCTTTGGGGACCATTTCTAAAATGACAAGCGTGTCTATAGGTTCATCTGAGGGGAAGAGCGAAGTATTGAAATATACAGTAGAATATGTTGAGGAGCCCTGCAATGGATGAAAGTTAATTTTGATTCAGTTTATTTTTTCCCTTTTAACAAGTTTATTTCAACTGTATAGTAAAAATAAAATGTTATTAATTACGTTACTTATTCCAAATACAGATAATAAGAGTTAAAAAAATTGATTTAAAATCAAATTAAATATTTTTTACAATTGCCTAACATTTTCAAAAATATATGAAAAAATATATACATATATTGTAAACTGAGACAAGAGGATGATGTAGAAAAAAATTATGTGACTGTACTAAAGGATTTTAGTGCAAAAAATCAGGTTTTAAGGATATTTTATTTTTTTAACTATCGTCCAATGTTTTTAAAAATCTGAAAAAAATATATATTGTAGATTGATGTTAGAGAAACATGTAGAGACAAAAATTTAAGGTGTGACAAACGATTTTGGCATAAAAAAATTTTTTTGAAAAAAAAAATCGCATTTTTTACAATGATCCCTCGATCAGATTTATGAGCGGATTTTTCTGAGAATACTACTCAATGATATCTAAAAACTTCTGAGCAGTTTTTTGGATATTATCAAATAGATTCAGAGAAAATTCAATTTAAAAATAAAAAAACTTTTATTTTTTACTCAAAAACGCGTCCTATTTTAGAGCTGAAACTTGGCTGAGAAGTTGTCCATACTATGAGGTATATTCAGAAAAAAAATTAGCCCGATTGGAGTGGGGGCATTTTTCACCGTCTTATCTGGCGAGGGCTTTTAACTTAGTTAGAAAAAAATCGCAAGTTTGATTATTGTAAATAGAATCATTGGGAGTAAAAGGGAAAATACTATGTTCATGTCCTTACATTAAATACTAAACTCATGAGTATTTCTAGCCTACTTTTTTTTAATTCGAAGAATCAAAAAAAAATGAAAAGTAGGTATTGACATGCTGTCGATGTCCGTCCGTCCGTCTGTCTGTCCGTACACCCCTTCCAAAATCGGTTCTATCAATCCGATCTTAAAAATTCTTTTTTTATTAGAAAGGTATAGCCTCAGACACTCAACTTTCATACTTTTTATCCGTCTGTCTGTACGATCGGACGGACATAAATCTACTATTTGTCAACAAATTACCCATTGGATTAGCATTGAAATTCAATTTCGCGTCATTTAAATCAGTTCTATCTATCCTATCTCAAAAATTCTTTTTTTTATTAGAAAGGTATGACCTCAGAAACCCCAACTTTCTTACTTTTTGTCCGTCTGTCTGTACGATAGGACGGACATAAATCTACTATTTGTTTACGAATTTCCCATTGGATTAGCATTGAAATCATAGAGATCTTAATAAAAGTATTAGAGTGGAGATCACGTGACCTATCTATGCTAACGATGGGACGAGCCTGGGGGCCGCCATCTTGAGTCCGAGACCAACTTTTTTAAGTGGAAATTGCTTAGAAAAAAATAAATTAAATTCTAAAATATTAAAAAAATACCATAAAAATACTAGCTGCATTTTGGAATATTTTTAGTGATTTTAAAATAACTTGAAACGCTTTTCTAGTATTTTTATAATATTTATTTTGTAATTTTAGAATTAAATTTTATGTTTTGCCTAGCATTCTTTTTCCTTTTGTGATGGCGACACTGGCAACTTGCAGCCATCGCCGTCACATAGAAGAAGAATACGCGAAGTACATACATTTAAGAAACATAACACAGTCAACATACGCTTATTAGTTTTGAGAGAATATTTTTCAAACAGCGTTGGACCAATTTTTTTCTTTTTACAACAGTCACTAAACAGATTCCAAACTGAAGCTAGTATTTTTATAATATTTTTGTAATTTTTGAATCAAATTTATTTTTTTCTAAGCAATTTCCACTTAAAAAAGTTGGTCTCGGACTCAAGATGGCGGCCCCCAGGCTCGTCCCGTCGCACAGTGGGGTATTTGACCAATCTAGCTGGACAAAAGTCGATTTTAAAAACCTAAACATATGAAGAAAAAATGGTCATTTCTGATAGACAAATAATGAGCGCATGTCGAACAACACTTTTTTTTAATTGCAGACGACTTTTTACATTCGTAATGCTGGTTTAAAGTTCGTTGTTCAGAAGTGTTCGGTTTTATTTTTCTGACGTTCGTAAACAGACGGTGCTGTAATTATTTTTTATCCTAATTAAAACAGCGAAAATGGATTTTTGAGTTATTGAATCTAATTCAGCAAGTAAGAATGTATACTTTCCACCAGTTTTAATTATTTTTAATGTTTTATTTTAAGCATATTAACGTTTTGAAAATGTTCTATTTTTCATCATCAATTTTCTTCGATTTGATTTACATTTTAGACAAAAAGTTATATAGTTCCGCAAAGTTCCGCTTTGCGTTTTAGCTTAAAAGAAAGCTTAGAATCTAAGCTTTAAGAACCTGGTAAAATTTCTTGCGAATTTTTGCGAATTTGCGATATAAAAGTAATTTTCCATCATCGTTAGGTATGTGATCTAACAAAGTACGCAAGCTTCAACCTACTCTCAAGACGTTAATTTTTGTTTTAGGATCATCAAAAGTTATAATCATGACTAGGAAAGAATTTGTTTGCCATTATGCAGTAACAGCATTTGAATAACATAAATGAAAAATTGAAGTTTTCAGAAAATTGCCTTTTAAACTTGGATAATTTTTCCGATGAGCTCACGCGTTTAAAGATTGTTCAAATGTTAACTAAATTCAAATTTCGTTGTCATAAGGCTCAAAGAAAAGAAGATATTTTCGCTAGAAAACTAGGATTGGCTTGAAAGTTTATTTTTAGTTCCAAAAATTGTGAAAGGACAAAGTAGATATCTAACGAAATTTCACTGACTCGTGATCGGAGTAAGAGGAGAAAAACAAAAGAATTACGAAAAAATACCGATTTGGAAGCGTTTACTTTCGCTACACAAACCAAGCTTAAAAGAAAGTGGGAAAGAGATGCTTCTCTATAGTACTTAAAACATTGCTAATATCCAAATACGAAAACCTTTAAAGATGATTCACATTACGATGCACATATCTTTCAAAAGTTCTATCGTTCCTATTTAACTATCTTGCTGTGTAAATAATTCAATCATTTGACAAAATCCAATACAATCTTCGCCACGATATTGTCGTCGAATAAGAATGGGTTAGGTTTAGTTTGAATTATCATCGAACTAGGGGTAGTTGCGCTCTTAAAACAAACGAGCGATTTTAACTCAGGCTGAGTTAATTTTCATGTCTCCAGTGTAGAAAATACACCTCCCCTATAGAAGTGGATCCTTTGTATAATAAACTGCGACAGTATCACTCCAAACGAGTGATTTTAACTCAGTCTGAGTTAATATTCACTCATTTCCAGTGTCGAAAATGTACTTCTCATACAGGAGTTCACTCTTTTGTTTTAATAGTGTAAGTTACGAGCCGACACCTGAGTGGACACCCAACGCAAATCGAAGAGCGTGATCATACGCAGCTTCGGGATTTTGTAGGATATTTGACGTAAACGCCCTCCACACAGCATGTAATTTGTCGGGCATTTTTCGTTGCTTCACGAGCCGTTTGTAGGTCGACAATTGTGTAGGCAATGCAAGGACACGAACCTGGGACCTTCCGCATGCAAGGCGACAGGGTCTATGAGAAAGTCCTCTAACTCCTGGAAGGCCCTGGATATAATTGGTCAACCCCTTATATCAGAATGGGAGGTATCAATTGGCATAAAATAATAGTTTACATAAAAAAAACAATCACTGTTATTAAGGGTGCACCCGTGCAACGCCGGGTTTATAAAGCTAGTTGCTGTAAAATGTTGTATTGTACTTATAATACCCGAAATTAACTTAAGATTTCATACATTACTACCAGAAGTGAAAAAAATGTTTTTGTCCAGCTAGATCGGTCAAATACCCCACTGTGCGTCGTTAGCATAGATAGGTCACGTGATCTCCACTCTAATACTTTTATTAAGATCTCTGTGATTAAAATTCTATTTAGAGTAATTTAAATCGCTGTTGCCAACCCAACAATGGCATGAAAACCTTAATTCATTTAAAAATAATATTATTTGAAGCAAAATTTATTTTGGTTATAAATCAGTTTAAAATGACGTCGGGAATGCGATTATTTGATTGTTTATTATTTTTTTGCTAAGAAGTGGCAAGGCATTTTTTTACGTATAATCCTAATTAGTTTTAATTTACATTTCCTATTTTAAGAGTATCTTGGAGTAGTTTTATGGGTTTTGTTCTACGAATAATTAAATATTTATTTACAACTGCAAAATCATGCAGACGATAAGTAATATTTATTTTATTTGCGATAGAAAATTAACTAAAATAATTTATTTCGGAACTTTAAATTATAGCTGGATGCTGTGTTTAGTGAAATTTATTCCTAATGTGTAAAAATTTAATGTCAAAACAGTTGTAGATGACACTTACTGTTACGAACCTAGTTGCACCCCAGGAAAATTAGGAAGTATTTAACAGAAAAGTAGGCTATTTTAGTTCTTTAAGAACTTCTTGTTTTTATTGTATTTCAACAATTTTTAAACTTTCGCACATTAAAATAATTTGCTGCTTTTAGTTATGCTATATGTTCAAAAAATAAATAGTTTAACTACAAACTTTTTTAGTGTAGTTAAAGGAGAACTATAACTAAC
This sequence comes from Hylyphantes graminicola, assembly GCA_023701765.1. NCBI lineage: Eukaryota > Metazoa > Arthropoda > Arachnida > Araneae > Linyphiidae > Hylyphantes > Hylyphantes graminicola. The sequence continues at coordinate 18,871,313 of CM043121.1, read as the reverse complement.
CCATTGAACATAATGTCTTATAAATTCTTTTATGAAATAAAATTAAGTAATGTGTGTTTTGTGAATATTTTCTGTTACAGATTCTGCATATAGTAGTATCCCAACGTCGACTGAAACATCGGACTTAACGAGAATGCCTACTGAGTCGAACTTCGAATCTAGTCCTATGGAAAGTGGGGATTTCAAGACTAAGGCATTTAGGAGAAATCAAGGTAAATATTTAAATGACAAATGACTGATGACAGTGATTGGCGTCCTCTAGAAGGGAAGAGTGTAGGCTTTTTGGCCCATTACCCCTCTCGCCAGAAGATATAGTCACAAGAGACACACAAAGAAAGACGCCACTAACACATGGACAAATAACAACATTTATTGACAAACAGAAACATCCATGCCTTTGCCGGGATACGAACCCGAGTCCAGCAACTCCAAGGGATAGCACTCTAACCATTGCGCAGGCGGGCAGGCGGTAAATCTTTCAAACTCTAATGAATGAAAATAGTCGACACGCATGTCGTGTCGGTCGGTTATGTGGCATGTAGGAGATCAATTGATGACCCATTTGGTTAGATTCTCTCAGCATATTTAATTTTCGGCACACTTTAAATTCCACAGAAAGCTTATATTAATTGCAATATTAACGTCAAAATCGGTAGCTAGATCCGCCTAGATGAAGCAACAAAAATGTCTCTCAGTTTCCGGGGATATGCTGAATCTGCCATAGGCTTTAATCCACCAAACGGCAGCCTCAATGGGGAAAAAATTATCGGTACACTGTTATAAATTTGGCGCAGGATTCGATTGCACCGGAATTCTGGAACATTTTAGCTGGCACCACTATTCAAAGCGTGAATTCACCACTTTTACGGTGGTTCAAAGTTATAGTTTTACCACAAAATTTGTTACTTCACGCTCCAAATAGTGGTGACAGCTAGAAAGTTCCAGAATTCCGGTGCAATCCTGCGCCAAAATTTTTAACTGTGTACTACGGCTTGCTCTGGCCCGGGGCAGAATTTTGTACCATTACACATGATTATAATTAAACCTCTCTCAGCATTTAACCTATTTCCTGATGTAATTTAACTCCATTACATAATCGATAAACCCAAACCTCTTTTTCACAGATTTTTCTTCAACCTCAAAATGCCTCGACAACGTCGATTACCCTGATACTCTGCCCGGGGACACTGCCCTGGACAACCTCAACCCAGCCTCGTTGAGCTTCTGGAGAGGAAAACTGCCGACGTACCTCAACCCGACATCGCCCGACCCCCAGTGTCGGTTCCTGCCGATGGTGCCGTCGTTCCTGTACCCCCACTTATCAACTAATTGGCCGTACGCCTATTACGGCACCAACGCGGCCAATTCGAGCGAAATTACCACCGTGTACGCGGCCTCGTCTACCAAACCGCAGTGCGTTGCTGTGAGGACTGATAGTGCTGGCCAGTGTTATGCCGAAAATGAATAACTTGTCGCATGTGAGATATCGTATTGTACACTTAAAAAAATTATGTTGACTTTCATTGAGAAAAATTGTGTTTTCTCAGTTATTACAATTTGTGTCGAAGTAATAGAACTCTGTATTGTGACCAAATAATAATGCACCGCCAGAACAGTGTTAAAAATTTGGAACATTGTTTCACGAAATATATGGCTCTTAATAGCTTCAACGGTTGTTTGGTGAAATGTTTCACCAGATTTTCAGTATATGGTTGAACTATTTCTGAGATATTTGTTTCCAAAACCTGCAAAATGGTTCAACCAAGTACCGAAAATATCGTGAATCATTTCACCACCGTTACAGCTTTTAGGAATCATTATGGTGAACTCAAGCAAGAAAATTTTAACAGTGTACAATAATTGTGTTGAAGTAGAAACATGCATGCATTCTTCCAAAAATTAGTTCAGCATCTGCAGTTTAAATTTTCATATAAACATACTACGGTAACTTTACAATAATTTTTTTTAAATTTTATTATACATATTTTAGGTAACAATGTGGTTTACAGATTCTATATCAATCGCGCATGGATGTAATAACAGCCTCTCTCGCGATCCTCAGATGTGATGGAACAACATACATTTGTATTTGTATGTCAACATTACAATTCTTGTATTGAAACAACACAAAATTGTTATAATGTTGCGCCGTTTTTAAAAAATACGTATGCAGTTTGAACACATTTTTTCAGTGTGATGAGCGTGCCAATAAATCTTACACCAAAGTTAGCCTACTCTGTTAAAACTGATTTTTATATCATATGCTTGTAAATATAGCTAAAAGAACGTTCCTTTCAAAATGAACTGAACAAATTTGTTATTTTTTTTAGTCCCACAATTTATTTTTTTATGGAAAATTTAAACATGTCTACTTTTTTTTTTAATTTTACCTCATCAATTGAACAGACAATATCAATAATTGATCCATAGCTGTCCAGGACGAAACAGTTCTTCTCATCGCTGGTGGATTTCTAACCTTTTTGCATTATTCCTTGTACTTCAATATTCACCTTTTCTTGAAATGACAAAGACTAATTTGGATGTTTTGGTTCAATTTCCCAACCTGAAGACCTGCAAATAAAAACTAACTTAGTTTACTAGGTTGTATAAAGACGTGGTTATTTTCAAGAAAATACTGTATATTATAGAACACATATAGTACTGTGAATGGGCGAATGAGAGCCTATGGCCCCGAGTCTCCTAACCAAATTGTATTCCTCTGTGTTCCTCCAATTCCAAAGTGTCAAAACCTCTTGCGACCTGGCGTCCTCATTTGGTGACATTTTTTTTTAAACCCTCCAAGCGCCCAACCCGAGTTAACTCGCGAAAATTTTTGTGCGCCTAGCGCCTGACCCGAGTTAACTCGTGAAAGTTTTAGTGCGCCTAGCGCCCGGCCCGAGTATACTCGGGTTGACCAATAGTGCTTACCCCCACAGACCTCCGGTAGAGATAATTGGAGGGTTGGGCTTGGTGTCAAACGTGATCCCTTAACCCAGTGGGGGGTAAGTTCTAACTTAATTTTCCCTGGTACTAATTTATGGTTACTGGAATTTTATTTTGTGCCAAGTATGGATTGGCGGCAAATAACTTTAAATTTTGGCAATTTATTTTATGGTTTTATTAACGATGACACAGTCGAGGAAAATCGATGTTTGTCAGGCTTTCAACTCTAGCTTCTAATTAAATATAGAAGTCCACTTTGTTCATATTTTTGAAATGTTGGTTTTAAATTAGAGAATTTGAATTTCGATTCTTTTTCGATTTTTCGTACGAAAGTAGAGCAAGTATTCCTTTAATGAATAATTATATAACTTTTTTCTGGTTTTTTTTGCTAGCTATTTATTGGCTAGCATTCAATTACCTTGATCATAAAATAGTGTCGGTTAATGAGATTATGCAAAGTGAAAAAAAGTCTTAACATTTTCTTACAAAGCATTAATTTTAACGTTTTTATAACTATTATATTTTCCCCCTTAAAAACCCTCTAAAAACCTTTAAAAGAAACAGTTAAAAACTTTTAAAAGAAGTTTTTAACTGTTTTTAGTTTTACCAAATTTCTATTAAAGTAAAACTTCCCTGAAAGGTATGATATAGCTTGTATTGTTTTAGTCAATGGATAATTGTAATAAATTGAAACATTTAAAAATATATCCATTACTGACGAATCTACAAAGTTTACTATAATGAAAAGTAACCACCCGGACCGGAAAAAAACAATAACGGTGTTCAAAATTGCAAATGTTTAGGTTATTTTAATTTTTATATAGATTTTAAAGAACAATTCTTTTTTTGCCAATTTAAAAAGGTCGCTTATTTCTTGCAGGGTTAAATCTCCCCACAGATAATTAACACGTTAATTAGTTCCGAAATTAGCCGGTTCCGATAGAAGAAGATCCAAATATCAGTTTTCAGCCTTTGATTACAAGTATCAGTCATTTATATCTATAAAAAAATGAAGTTTACGAGGGTCAATACGATATTAGAGTTCTTAAAAAAATATTTTAATTTTGTTTTCAAAACTCTTCAAAAAGTTCTTTTAGTAGTTAATTTTAAAAGCATTTTGCATTAAAAACAATGTTAAAATAATATGTTAACCACAAATAAGTGAAACGACCTTTTTTGTTGCATTATAGCACAAAAAATTTGTATTTTTAGAGTATGCTTAGAGCTCGGGTCCCACGAGGTTAATCCAGGGAATTTTCGAAGCCACGTTTTCCGCCAGCATTGAATATTTTTACAAAAGGCTTTTTAAAATGATAAATGTAGCTTACTTTCAAGTCTCTATGTATAATCCTACTTTTTTTAAAAATTGGTTTGAATAGTTTGTGCATAATTTTTTATTGAAAATTAAAGTAAAAAATTCGATTCAATTTCAAAAAACGGGAATCGAAATAATTTCAATAGTAAATCAGCTACAAGTATCACATAAAAATCCGTTTGTAAAAATATTCAATGCAGCCATGGAAATGTGGCTTAGAATTTTTTTCCCATTGAATTAATACAGAAGCACTTTGGTTTGGAGACCCACAGTCCTTCGGGCTCATTCGCCCTTAAGAGGACTCCCTTGGAATTCCACATCTTGAAAATCGTAATGTTATTCCTATGGAAAACATTCGCAAGTCAATTACCGCCACAATTTTAATGAAAGGTTACTAGTTTTTGGTATCATTGTAAAGAACGAAAGGAGTAGATTTTGTAAAATGAATTTGTTTTGTGAAAATCACATTAATAAGTATTTTTAATAATTTGTTGAAGTAAGTAAAAAATGGAGTACGCAAACGCATTAAGGTCTGACTTAAAAAAATTACTAAAAATACTAAATATGTGATTTTCACAAAACAAATTAATTTTACAAAATCTACTAAAAGAATATTACCAGCTGAAAAAAAAGCAGGTCTTGTTTCTGACAGCTGCTACTAATCAGGGGACCATCGCCCTAGTTTGACATTTAATATGTAAAACAATTAAAAATTGAAATACCCTGAGTATAGTACATAGTAACATGTTTTGAGATGAAAAGAAATGTTATGTGTGGTGCTGCCATCTACATTTAATAATAACAAATATTTTTATATATGTAATGATGCTTCCCACTTTATTACGATATGATATAGACTAGTAAGCGAAATTGGCTTTTTTTTACACAGTACAGTACATTGCACATCTAACTATTAACAGTAGTTAGATGTTCAACGCGCATAATTTTTTGAAGGGGGCAGGGCATAATATTTTACACTTGTCAAACAAGCAGAAATGGTCACTTCCATATAGCTTCTTACATAATAAAGTAGATGGCAGCACGATACCCGACAAACATTTTATGAAATTTTGAAGACTAATAAAAAAGACTAATAATAATAAATTAAATAATCTAATCGAAACATGTAGTAAATTCATTTATAATAATAAAAACCTGTGCCAATAATTTCATAAAAATAGCCGTAGCTAACGCAGTTTATATATTTAAACTTATTTTATAACATCATATTTTCAAAAAATTTAATTAACTGGGACTTATAGAGGCCATAAACTATTTCAAGAAAATTCATGTAATTGAAAGAAAAATAATGCCTATTTATGAATAATAGTGTTAAGATTATTCTTTAAGAGTTCATAAATTTTGCGGTATCAGCAGGTTCCAATATCTTATTTAGACGTTTTTTTAGTCTAATTTCCTATTTTAATTTCGAAAGAATTTTTAAGAAATAGAAAGTCGGTTGTGACTGACATCGTAGATATTTTCTTTCAAATTCAAATTCATTTTCATTTCAAATTCTCAGCTCTCCATATGCTATTTAGTCAGATTTGAAGAGTACACGGGAAAAAGGCGTACAGAGGGGTCTTTCCTTATGTGTGTGCTTGGCGGACATTGGCTACATGAAACCAGTTTTTCCTTTGGTTCTTCATTTGTGGTACGAGCGTGTCATTTGTGTCCACTGATCTCTGGCGTGAATCAGGGTTGCCGCGAAAGATAAACAAAGCGATTAACCTGTTCCTTTACACAAGTTAGGCGATTTTTCGCTATCATCCCTAAAGAGACTATTAAGGAAAGCCTTCTACGAAATTAAGTGGTTCTTCCCGTGTACTCTTCATTTGTCTTTGAAAATATTTTCTGAATGAATTTCAATTTTTGAAGAAAAAAAACCATGTCATTGCTCTAAATCACAAACAGAATATTCATGAGAGTTATGAAATTTTTATTAAAAAATTTAACTGAAAATTTAATTTCTTAATTTTTTTAAATGTGATATTTCTGTAGTAGATGGTTATAAATACCGATTAAATGCTTTAAATTTTTAAATTTTATAAAGTTATTAAATTTAGAATTTTTTTTTAATTATGTGTGTTGCTGGAAAACCTGACGCCAATTTTGAGGGTGCCCCAAATATGCTTAATATAATATTGAAGAAAAAAGGTGTTAAAATTTGTTTTCAAAAAAATTATCTATAATACAATTGAATAAAGTGCCCTTTTTTTTTAAAGTAAGACATTTTTTCGATCGTTATTTTATCAATTCTGAATTATCATGTGAATAAAAATTATGCATGTATTTAAAATATGATTGGTGTCTGATGTCCAAATCCTATGTACGCGTGTATTCAAGGTTATTGTAAAAATTATTTATTTGTACAAATTTAAAATGAAAAAATAACGTTCATACACATTAATGTACGTTATGGGGGCCCCAAACTTGCTTGTGCCCTGGGCCCCAAAAGTTGTAACTTGGGTCCCGATCACTAATAGGCATTTTTCATAAACATAAATAAATGCAATAAATACTATTATACCTTGCTTACAACGTTACTCGCTTATAACGTCCTAAACATAGCGGTCCCTTGAATGACGTTATAACCGCGTTATTCAGCATTATTATAAAATACTAACAACCCGGCTATCGCAAATTACCTACAAAACATTTATTCCGCTCAAGCACGTGTTCCGAATAAAACTCGGAAAACAGCTGAGAAGACAGATGCTATGACGATGCTCTAAAAAATGAACCGCATTTGAACGAGTTAATTCGAAATGCATCAGCCTCGGTAAAGAAAATGGCGGCTGTTTCAGCTTCTGTATAGGAATAATGATGACTAACGTGTTGCGTTGTTCTAAGCTATTTCTGATACCGCTGCTTTGTTTGCTTTTAGTTCTTGTCGCATATTATTCTGTGCAACGTAGAACTACAAAGAAAAAGATATCAGAAGGTAAGATTTTTTAACCCTTTCAGTCCCAGTGATATCATTTGGCATCATCATTTCTCTGATCATAATTTTAAATAATAATAATAGGGCTGACCATCTATTTGCATTAATAAAAAATATTTTCTAATAGAAAAAAGTTTGAAAAATCGAATGTTGTGCTTTTTGATATTAGAAATGGCTGTAGACGATCAGAAAAAAAATTCTAAATTGATGATGCCAAATTGTCATTGGGACCGAAAGAGTAAAATGTAAATTAAAGGTCACCCCGTGGCGCAGTGTTAATGCTTTGCATTGATATGCCACAGGTGCGGGTTGCGAATCTCGGATTAAAACGAGGTTCACTCAACCTTTCATCTCTGAGTGGGTAGATGGTAGATAACAAGCATGCTTGGGAACTAAGCACTGGGGTCCCGCGTGTTGTTGACTACCTAGCCTCAGCCTAGCAATCAGCCCTTGGTCATGAAAGCTGAATTGGGCACGGCAGGCCGTGGCCCACTAAGGGGCTGTTGCCCAGAGGAGTTTATTATTATTATTTTTTAATGTGAGGCAAGTTAGTTAGAACTAATGAGCGTAAATTATTTAAGTTAAGTTATGTTGAATTATCCTCTCACTATTACTACACTAGGGCTATTGGAGACGAGTGTCACGATTTAGAACCACGGTCAAGTGACGAGCCAAAGCCTAAATAGGCACCCAAAGCATGGCGACATCATACCATCACTTCGGGACTATGGGACATATTTAACGTGCACTCCCTCTACACGAGGTATTATTCGTCGAACTTTTTGGCTACACAGATCGTTTATAGATGAGCAGTTATTTTGTTTAGTTTATATTAGTAGGAATTATCGTCCCACTAGAGCTACACGAGGGCTATGCAGTTATTTTGGCCATGTTCGGACCCGAGCCAGGGACCTTTCGTATGCGAGGCAAGCGGCTTATCGGCTGGGCCTGGGATCAATCTTTCAATTAAATCTTTTTTTAAAAATATTTTTCAATCAAATTTTTTCTTTCTTTAAATAATATCAATTCAAATTTATAATAGACGTCGCGAATGTATGATAAACAAGTTTTTTTTTCATCTTATCTGTATGCTATGTATGTCAGCTAATCTATGTTTTATAATTACAAAACAGAATTAAGACTAGGAATTTCTTCTCCGACATCACTTAATAATTTTTTAAAAAAGTAAATTTTAATAAAGTACGTTTCATAATGTAAACAGTTATCACACACATTTACACTGTAAATAATTTTGGTGCATCTTCTCACCAAAAATGGTGGCAACAAAGTAGCCACCAAAAGTGGTGTAAGGAAACACCACCAGTAAATCGGTGTAATGAAACACCGATAATAGACTGGTGTGTAGAAACACCACATTTGGTGGCTACTCTGTTGCCACCATTTTTGGTGTGATAAAACGCCACCATCGATTTGGTGTACTTAAACACCTAACGACCTAACAGGGTGTTCTGGTACTAATTTCAGAATCAAAAGGATAAAATGGTTAGTTTTTAAAAACACTTTTTGGTGCAAATTGTTTTCTTACAAATCCTGAACAACAGACATATATGTAATGTTAAAAATAGCTAATTTTGTAACTTGAGTTGATTTGCGACTTGAGTTGAACTCAACGATACAAAAGTTAAAATGAAAAATGTAAACATATTATACAAAAACATAATCAAACAAAATTAATGTTTAGGAATATTTAACGTAAATTAAAGATATCAATCGGGTGGTTAGACATTGTTTAATTTGTTACTCAACTATCTATATAGCCATAAAATTGCGCAATTTAACTCAGTTTAACTATTTTATAGTTTTTTCAAACAAAACGTAAGTAAAATATCATTTATGAAAGCGTAATGATGATTTCATAATCGAAAAGTTAATCACTGAAATAATTCAGATATTAATGAGCTAAATGACTTATGGGAAAATACTGAAATTATACTTATTATTTCAATATCTTTTAATCATATATACTATCGCACTAAGATATAAACACAACCCTAATTTTCTCGTTTTAACCAGAATTGCTAATATTGAAGTTTTAGTTAAATTATTCAATAGTATTTCAGTTATCTATATATAAAGAATAAATATAATTGTTTCGCTTACTTTGCATTTTTCAGCAAATACAAAAAAAAACGTGTTTACTTTTCAGCAATACACGATTTACCATCATCAAAATCAAACGATTGCTGTTGCTTAGGGCTAACTGAATGCAAACACACAAACAATCATTTAAAAGTAATAACTGCACACGCTGAAATAAGATTTCTATCTAGCAATTTTTAAAGTAAGACTCAAACCATGCACATCACGAATAAATTATCAAAACACAGCTCTAATTTTCCCGTTACAACCAAAGAATTGCTAGATTGGCTCGATCTGTAACACCAAATTTGGTGCTTCGTTTTCGATATGTCGTGAAAGGCTACATTCTTGGTGTATGTTAACACCAATTTTTTCTTAAGTTTAAATAAAAACCATTTCGAGTGAATGATAACACCTATGTTGGTGCGGACACCAAAAGTCCTGTATATTTACACCTTATATAGCAATTCATAATCCCAAAACAAGCGTAATAATACTCCCTTGTTTTTACAGTGTACACATTAAAATTAAAATGCAATATTGCTGTTTTTGATTTATTTTTAATCCACCTTCATTAATTTTTCCTCTTTTCAAATACATAACCATGCCTTTGCAGTATTTTCTAATAAAAATATTGATTCATACAAGTAGGTTTGTAACAGAAACTGTCACCTTGAACTGTTTCCATACAAAATTCTTGCGTCTAAAATAACGCCAAGCACAGTTCTATTGTCTAAACGGCAAAATTAAATTATTTAATCGATAATTTAATAATTATTAGTTTATTGTTTACGAAACTTCTTTTAATTCAAAGAATAAGTATTAATACTTTTCACACTTAAAAAGCAGTAAAACATTTAAAATCCACCAATAATTATTCAATAAATAAACTGGTAGTTAAAACAATTTATAGCTGTGCAAAAATAATAAAATTTTGGGGTTAAAATTTTAGTTTATTATTAAGTTTTATTATAACTAAAACATGAAAACACAGTGTAGTTTATAATTAAAATAAGTAATTTTTTACGCATTTTGATACCAAGACGTAAGTTTTAGTTCTGGAGCCCTCGAAATACAATAAACATACATACATTTTTCGATATTTATTCTTTTTTCTGCTTGCTAAAATAACCTTAAAAACAGGAAGCTTACTACAACTTGATAAGCATATCAGCAGTAGAAGTAAAATTAGCTTAAAATTACGTCTAATATCATATAAGAGAATTATCTGTTATGCTCTTGAAATTAGATATTTACGGAAGCTGATATTACTTTTAAGCCTTGCCCCTACACTGTACCGGGAATCGGGATATCACTATCATAGTTATAAATAAGTCTGATATATATGCGTTGCTATCTTTTTTCCAGAGTTTTCCCAGCCATTTTATGGACGACTTTTCTTTCGTCGTTATTATCTCTTTAATTTACGCGCGATTCTTGAAAAGTATTGAACATCCATAATAACGTGTGCTCGTAAAACGGTACTTGATTCTTAGTAATCTAATGTTTACTCCTATCTTTTATCTTGTAATTCATTCCAAAGAAAAAAGAATTATGTTTCAAAGATTAGGGGGAAAGATTATGCTTTTAGTCAGAAGTTAAACTTTTAGATCATACAACACCCTAATTTAAGTTTAATTAGGGGAGACCGGGGTAGTTTTCCACGTTTTTTTTTCTTTTTGCTAGTACATTTGTTACTTTTATTTATTTGGTAGAAAATAAGATATTTTTGCCTTCCTGGTTATTGTTAAATGTAGTTTATGAATTTTTTTCAAATGTTCATTTTTTTATTTGTTTGTTCGTTTGTTTTTATTTGTTTGTTTGTTTTTTTATTTGTATCTTTCTTTTATAAGTTCTCTGCGAGTTTCTTCTTTTATAAGTATCTTTCATTCCTGCTTTCTTCGATCGGTGCTCTATTCTGAAGTGCCACTAATTCACCAATCGATAATTTATTTTCATTCAGATTTTTTTTGCCACTCAATATCTGAGACATGCCCATTCTATTTTTCAGTTGATTTTTTAAACCACAAAAAAAATATTTTTATAAACAGGTACGAGTATTGTTTCACTTAAGTATTCAGTACATCGCAAGACACAAATTCCCGATAATGGGCAAGTTTCAGGTCTTGAGTAACTACAGAAATGCTCTGTTTGTCCCCGTTAAGTCTAGTCAATGTAATGGGCAGTTACAATGTTACACTACTCTGCCGTGGGCAGGTAAACTGCAGTTACCTGTCCAAGGCAACCACCGAACCCACCAATATCCAACCGATTAGAAAATATACTGGAAAAATATAATTATTTCAGAGCAAAAACGGTACGAATCATTGTTGCGATTACTGCAGTTACCTGTCCAAGGCAACCACCGAACCCACCAATATCCAACCGATAAGAAAATATACTGGAAAAATATAATTATTTCAGAGCAAAAACGGTACGAATCATTGTTGCGATTACTGCAGTTACCTGTCCAAGGCAACTACCGAACCCACCAATATCCAACCGATAAGAAAATATACTGGAAAAATATAATTATTTCAGAGCAAAAACGGTACGAATCATTGTTGCGATTACTGCAGTTACCTGTCCAAGGCAACCACCGAACCCACCAATATCCAACCGATTAGAAAATATACTGGAAAATATAATTATTTCAGAGCAAAAACGGTACGAATCATTGTTGCGATTACTGCAGTTACCTGTCCAAGGCAACCACCGAACCCACCAATATCCAACCGATAAGAAAATATACTGGAAAAATATAATTATTTCAGAGCAAAAACGGTACGAATCATTGTTGCGATTACTGCAGTTACCTGTCCAAGGCAACCACCGAACCCACCAATATCCAACCGATTAGAAAATATACTGGAAAAATATAATTATTTCAGAGCAAAAACGGTACGAGTCATTACTGCGATTACTGCAGTTACCTGTCCAAGGCAACCACCGAACCCACCAATATCCAACCGATTAGAAAATATACTGGAAAAATATAATTATTTCAGAGCAAAAACGGTACGAATCATTGTTGCGATTACTGCAGTTACCTGTCCAAGGCAACCACCGAACCCACAAATATCTAACCGATACTCCAACCGATAAGAAAATATACTGGAAAAAATAGAATTATTTCAAAGCAAAAACGGTACGAATCATTGTTGCGATTACTGCAGTTACCTGTCCAAGGCAACCACCGAACCCACAAATATCCAACCGATACTCCAACCGATAAGAAAATATACTGGAAAAAATAGAATTATTTCAGAGAAAAAACGGTACGAATCATTGTTGCGATTACTGCAGTTACCGATCCAAGGCAACCACCGAAACCCCCCAATATCCAGAAGTGAAAGCAGGATGGAACGTCACTCGAAACATGACGATTGAATCCTTCTACCAAAAGACTACATAATGTGGAACAGCATTCCAAATGTTATCTCCGTAAATAATGATACATGAGTAATGTCTGAAATAAAGTGTTGTTTTAATGCTGGGGAACCACATAAAATATATTTTACTTTGAATAAAAATTTATCACATTTAAATTTCTAATAGAGATTATTTAAGGTGGCAACAGAAGATAGTTCCAGAATTCTATTTTTGTTTTTAAATGCGCATGCTCTGTTTTCTCTTCTGCTTCCCTCCCGTTTGTCAAACATTGCGGTGCAGTGTTCGTTGCGGCTAATTTCGATAATATTCTTCCTTTTCTATCAATTTTTATCCCGCCTTTTTCATTTTAGAACCGAAAATGGCTCTACCGAGGTGCTATTTCGATATGTCTGCTGATGGCGAACCACTAGGACGAATTGTATTTGAAGTAAGAAACGAAACCGCTACTTTTTTTTATAGTCTGCTCAAACTAATCAATTATCTGCATTAAATATGAAGTTTTGCTTGTGTTGCCTGTAAATATCAATACAGATGTTAAAAATAGTTAATGATACTTTAGTAATTTTATTTTTAAATAAGTGTTTAGTATTACTCTTAAATTTCATTACTTTACCGGTGTTTTTTTTTTTAATGTACCGGTATTTGCTGTATGGGCGAGGCTTATAATAAAGAGCTCAAACATGAATTGCTAATTTTAATTTGATTATAGCCTTTTATATTTGTAATAATTGTAAATTTAATGGTTTTTGAATGCATCCATTTTATTTTTTGTGTACTTTCTCTATACATTTCACTTTAAAATGGAAGATACAGCTCAGTTTACCGAATTCTAAATAATTAAAGGTCAATTCCTTACTACGGGTTCTTTCTTTTTGACGTTTGAGGAATTTTTTATGCTCCAATTATTTTTTTGTACCATTAGCCATACTTATTTGTATCAACCAAAAAGAGTACTTTCTGTCATTTTTGTATACCATCCCACAGCTAACTCTAATGTTAAATCCTAATTGCTGGTCTGGTAACTTCTCGAGCTTGGCGTTATCTCAGAAATCAGGAAATTTTTACGATTGGTGTCTTATTAACAATTACTTTATTAATAGCAACCAAGAAAGTATATGAATAAATACAAAAACAAAGTGTTGCCTCATTCTCTTAGCTTGGGTTTTTTGGTAACCCTAAAATTGATCTCGATCCTCTTCTGTATGCATGCAACATTAGTTTAATATCCTCTTTTTTTTATTAGTGTAAATGGTTGTCATAAAATGTTATTTATTGCTCTATAAAAACTTGCCAAACTTGTGCCGGGTCAACAACTGGGACTTTATCAACAAAAATAACTTATTTGCATTTTTTTGTCGTGAAACATATTGAAATATTGCCTTTAGTAACCAGATTGTTTAATTACAGATTCGTGCTGATGTGGTTCCCAAAACAGCCGGTAAGTGGGTCTTGATGTTTACAAAACATAATTTTATCATATAAAAAGATTACTGAGATCAAGGTAAATGTGGTGCAAGTGTTTTTATATACTGTCAAACTCGCTTGCAACAGCCTTGTTTACAATGAAAACTTGTTTATGTCGCAGAAATGTTCGTGGCCTTGAATTTCTATAGACTTGTGTGATAATCTCTTGCTTATGACAACAATTTTTAATTAATTCTTAGTTATATTATAGAGCCCCGTAAGTCGGTAACATATCATATATAAAGATACTTTGTAAAAATACTCAATGCAGCCAGAGAAATATGGCTTATTAAACAGTTTCTTAGTTACTTAATATGAAAAGTGAATAATTAGTTTCTCTTTTGAAACTTCAAGCTATAAGTCAAATATATGTCAAGTTGGAAATTCCAATTTAACCATCTTGCCGCTCTGCAAACTGCTTCTCAACCTCAATTAGAATTATTGTAGAGAAGAACTCAAACAAAGTTACAATTAAAATTATTTTTTAAAAAATATGGTAGAAATTTACTGTAGGGTAACCATTGGCGAACTTTCCGAAATCGCGCCAAAAGTCCGTATTCTGGCGACTTTTGACGTCATGCTCTCTTCACAACGATGACGTTTTCCGGCAACCCTATCTAACCATTATGTGTTTCGGTCAGGTCAGACAGGTTGCCATCAAAAACTATTTATCGCTAAACTATTTATCGTAAAGGTGAACCAAAAATATTTTAAAGGAGTTTTATTTAAAAATTGTCATTGGACAGCCTTCTGAAAGTAATTAAATTTTTATGTTAACTAATGAAGTAACTGTTGCTCCCAATCCCTGACTTGAAAGTGTGTGGCTTGCAGAGAACTTCCGCGCGCTGTGCACGGGCGAGAAGGGCTTCGGCTACAAGGGCAGCATCTTCCACCGAGTGATCCCCAACTTCATGTGCCAAGCCGGCGACTTCACTCACCACAACGGCACCGGGGGGAGGTCCATCTACGGGGACCGCTTCGAGGACGAGAACTTCAGCCTCAAGCACACCGGCGCAGGTAAATGAGCTGGGAATGCGGTTAGAACCTACCTTTATGCACTGAAAAAGGATTTCATTTGAATTATTTGCTGTTGGCTTCCGGTTATCACCCATCTTAAAACACTTTATGCACTGAATTAAAATTCTAATTTAAATTATTTGCCATTACTTATTTTAAAACAACACTGAAAAGCGATCATAGACCGGTGTGCTTGAACTTCAGCCTCAAGCACACCGGGCCAGGTGAGGAACTGGGAAAGCGGTTGGAACCCACTTCTTATGCACTGAAAAAGGATTTAAATTGAATTATTTGACGTTGCCTATTTCCCACCGGGAATCAAGTCCAGGCGTTGGCTTCTGGTTATCACCCATCTTAAAACTTTTTATGTACTGAATTAAGATTAATTCAAATTAAATGACAATTGGAGGCTGATTTGAGGGCAAGAACTTCAGCCTCAGGCACACCGGGCCAGGTGAGGAGCTGGACATTAGTTAGAACCAGGATTGCCACGGTTCTTTATAAGTGCTTGAAAAAAAACATTGATTTTCAAGGTCTGCTTGAAAAGCGTTATCAACCTTGAAACAATCTTAATTTTTACTGTTTTTGGTAATGCCACATAATGCTAGATTTTTCAGAATGTAACTGTAATTTTAACTCGGTTACTTTCATTGGTATAACGAAGTAATTTTCGTTTTTTTACCTCTTCAAGGATCTTTTTGGAAGCTAAAAGGCTATTTTATAACACATATTAAAGTTCATTTGAAAGTTAGAGAGCTCTTATTAGTTTCCTAAGTTTTTAAAAAATTTCGTGGAATTTAGGTGCATCTTTGAATATACAGTCCTTGAAAATGGATAAATATATCCTTGAAAAGTCCTTAAACAGTCCTTGATTTTTTTTTACCAAATAGTGTGGCAACTCTGTTGAACATACCTTTATGCACTGAATAAGAATTTAATTGGAATTATTTGCCGTTGCCAATTTCCCACCGGGAATCAAGTCCATTAGTAGGAGTTGGCTTCCGGTTATCACCCATCTTAAAACCCTTTATGCACAGAATTAAGATTTAATTTAAATTAATTGCCGTTAACTATTGCAAAACAACACCAATAGGCGATTAGATACCGGTTTGAGGATGAGAACTTCAGCCTCAAGCCCATTGGGCCGGGTAACAGTCTGCTCCGGGTTAGCACCCAACACTTGAATTATGATTTAATTTGAATTATTTGCCATTGCCTATTTTAAAACAACATGGGAAGGCGATCAAAGACCGGTTTGAGGACAGGAACTTCAGCCTCAACCACACTGGGCCAGGTAAGGAGCTGGAAAGCGGTTACCACCCAGCACTGAATTAAAATTGCCTATTTTAAAATCGCATTGTGGTTTGAGGATAAGAAATTCGAAGCGGAGGCTTTTCCAAGATCAGACAGTCTGTGTTAAGCCCAAAAGTACCAAAGGATTGTGCACATAAACTTAAGCAAGCCTAATGTTGTGGTTATTTATTGGAAGACTCGCTATGTCCTTTACTCCTTGTAAAGAAAGTTTTCTTGTAGTTGTTAAAATAGATAAAATGATTCTAAAATAATTGTAGATTTTTTATTAATGCTATATTTCCTTTTTAGGTGTGCTCTCAATGGCGAATGCGGGTCCAAACACCAATGGGTCTCAATTCTTTATAACAACAGTTAAGACTAGCTGGTAAGTTTTCATTGCAAAATCTGATAGCATCTGTAACATAAATTTTCCAATCTTTTAAAAAGTATAAATTTCCAATTCACTTTTTTGTATGTAGAACTAGTGATGTAAAGGGCCCAGTTATTTATTTATTAGGTAGATTTTTATTTTACATGTTAGGAAAATCAAATATTTGCAGGCTTTTTTTAATGTCTGTAAAACATATAATTCTTTCTGTAATTCCAATTGTTTCTGCATTCTTCTTTATTCCATTCTAATTTAATAAGTTCTTGGAAATAGTAACCCCCTGCCCTTTTAGGGTACAAATACTCCAAAAAGGTCCTCTTTGATTACTATTTTTTCGGATGTCTGGGCCCTTTGTTGGAGTTGAATTGATTAAGTTGGCTCGGTAGTGGCTAGTTTGCTTGGTTTTAAAGTTGCTGTGAGAATTCCTTCAACAGGGAATTTGCACCTTGTATTTTAGTCATCCATATCAGGATAAACTTTCTACTCAAAGCAAGATAGTCAAAATTGTGCGCACCCAGGAGTTGACCCCTTTGCTTTTTAGCTTTCAACAGTGACCTGGTGTTATTGGTTTAACCAATGTTATAAGGAAGCTGATAAAGCTAAAAATTGTAGCTTAAAATATGGTACATTGGCCAATTAGTGCCAATTTACGGAAATCATTTATAGCATTTTCTGTAAAAGGGGCCCCAAAATATTTTTCGCCTATAGTCTTGAGATTTCCTACATCAGCCCCCTGCTCACACTTAAAAGTAATTAAAAAATACTTACCTTTCTCTGTCACTTTACCCTCATACTTTATTCGGTATAATTCTACTGCACATGCGCAGTAGGAAAATAGTTCAGACATTGTGATAATAGTTGAAGTCCCAGAATGCACCACACAACTCTTTAGATACTTTTTTAACCATTGTGTTTTATTATTTATGCAGTGAAGTCACAAGACTAATATGATAATAAACAAACCTATTCAATTTTATTCTTCAATTCCTCCTGAATTTATTTGCTGCACTTCGAAAAAACTCCTTAGAAACTCCAGAATTTCACTATCATAAATATAGTATGAACCCTGTACATTTTTATGTGTTTTAAATAGACAAACAAAGCTGTGTTGTTGTTTTGTGGTAATCGACTGTTAACTTCTTTTAATACAAAATGTCTGATATGCTGCTGAAAAATCAGTTTCTTCAAAGAACATCTGAAATCTGCTTGACCCTCTTGGTAGGCCAATTTTCAATGAAAATGATGAATCAGCTTAGGTATCAGTATTTTTGGAAATTCTAGTTAACTTTTTTATTAATTATGTATTAAGAAAAATTGTAAGCTGAAGTTGTGAAGTGGGTTCTACAGAGGTTAACGTATCAGAGGAAGGATTTTAAATTATCAATTTACTAGAAAGCTATCCTTTAAACTAAACTATCTGTTGGGAACAATTAGTTCTAACAAATGCTCCTAGACTGCGGTATGCAAAATGTACAGTTGTGGTTTCATTAAAAATGTCCAAGGCTTGGTGATAGATCAAAAAACAATATTATTAAAATTATATAAATCATTTCAAATCTAAAATTCCATTTAATATTTATTTAGTTATCATTTAAAATATTTTGTGAAATATTATTGATTTAAATGATGATACATCTGGCAACTGCAAGATTCTGGTTTGAAAACTATAAATACAACAGCCGATATGCTACGCTTTTTGGTTTTTTTTTTTAATAAACAAGGTGTCTTCGTTTGAGAACTGTTTATTTCTTTACTTGCACATTGTCCATCTTCTGAACATGGGTATAAACTTTTCCTTTTAAATTTAAACTTTAATTTAACCTTCTAGTGCATACTGTTGCCGTTTGGCAGCAAGTAACATAATCCACTTTATTCTACAGTAGACACCGCTTAATTTGATCACATCGGGACGAACGTGATTTGATAACACTAACCGATTGATTACAATACTTGGAAAAAAAATTTTAAACTAAAAAATGATTTTTTTTACATACCTATTAAAATAAAAATTAATTTTAAATTGTTGCTTTAAATCTCTAAAGTATTTAATAGAAATTAAGGCACACTAAAGAAAAAGAATTACTAGTTAGTATACTTTGTATGTAGTAGACCAAAAGAGGAACCTGAATGATCGGTTTTGAAAAGGCGTGTCCGAAAAGAGAAGAGACTGTGTGCTGGCTTCACCGAGCACAAAATTGCCCGATATAGGGATTGGACTTCTTTTAGACAATTTACAAGAAAACCCTTTATTCACATGCAGTTAAGAAGAGTCATTCATTCCCAACGCCAGAGGATAGAAAGTCTACTGACATCGCCCTACCTTGTTAAGGTAGGCAGGTGGCCCTCATTGAGTTCCGTGTGCTGTATTCGCACAGTGCTACGGAATTTTAGAATGCTTGACCGAAAATGGTAAAACTCCCTCCCCTCTAACACGTGTTTAAAAGATAATACAAATACGAGCCCCGTTTGGACTTTTGGTAAGTTTCAGGAAACACTTTAGACAAAAAAGTTTTCCTTCTTGTTTTATTGATTTCAGGAAAATAAAACTTGCATATAAACTGATAACAATAAATGAACATTTGATTACAATAAACGGTGATTTTTCAATGTATTTTGATATAAGCGGACGGGACTAAGCGATTTTGATAACATTAAACGATTGATAACATTAACCGTGATCACATTAAGCGGCGTCTACTGTTTAAAATTAGAGCTCTCTCTCGACAAATCTGTTTTTTTTTTCCATCAATTTCATTCCATTTTGAAGTTTTAGTTACTAATAATCCTCATACATGACAGTAGTAAAAGTGTATTCAAAATTAAAGAATGAGGATATTAACTGTTGTGAAATTGCGTCTTTGGCAGGATTCTAAGTAATAATATTAGTACTATACAAATACAAATAAATTGTTTGAAAAATTAATTATAGCTAAAAAGAGTTATTTTGAAATATATTTAGTTGTTTTCTAGTCATTATTTTCAAAATTGGAATTTTGTAGTTGGTTTTTTGTCGTATGGAAATTTTTTTTAAAAAATTTAAATTATAATGCAGTAAAAAAAAATTTCAGTATTTTTCCCATAATGTATATGAGTATTAAAGATACATATATATTTTTGGGATGAAAATAAATATTCATGCATTAGAGAGTTAACTAAACATAGTGTTCTGAAAATGGCTCTGTGAGTGTCTAGTCAGCTCTAGTTTGGTCGTGCTATAAGAGTGTACCGTTGCACTTAAGAACATATCCATTTCCTTCACTTGCAAATTGGAGGGGCTGGGGAGCCCAGTCGGTTAGGCTAGGCACTCGCCTAGCATGCGAGTTGTTCCAGATTTGGGTCCAGGCATCGCTAAAATAACTGCCGACCTATATGGCCCGTGCAGCCAAAACTGTCCGACGAATAATACCCCGTGTAAGGGAGTGCACGTTAAATATATCCTTCAAAGTCCTAACACTGTGTACTATGTCACCTTTAACGGTTGTGTTGGGTGCCTATTCAGGTGTCGGCTCGTCACTTGACTGTGGTTCTAAGATACGACGCCCGTCGCCAGTAGCCCTCGTGTAGCTCTAGTGCGACGATAATTCAAATCTAACCTACCTAATCTTGCAGGTTGGACGGGAAACACGTTGTTTTCGGCCAAGTTGTAGAAGGGATGGACGTGGTGAAGAGGATCGAGAGCTACGGCAGCCAGAGTGGCAAGACCAACAAAACAATCACCGTTGCTGACTGCGGCCAGTTGTAAAGACCATCTTCACGCTGTTCCGAATCTTCATTCCATGTCTTCTTTAAAAACAGTTTATTCGGTGGTTCCACGGAGTTGCTTAGTTTGACACAGTTTTTAATTACTTACAGTAGCAAAAATTTGGTTTCTAGTAAAGCTTTTTAACAATTAGCTGGGAGCAGCTAAGATTTTCCATTTAGTATGAAACTATTGGGTTTTTTTAATCCATAATGTAGGTTATTGAAAACGTTCAATGTTTTATTTATTAAAAGCCTCCTTTGCTGTTCTGTTTAGTGAAATTATTTTTTTTTTGAAAGGTATGTAATGAGTTAAATAACTTTTTTTAATACCTTTATTTTATATTGTATAGTATAATAATCCTAATGAAGAGAATGAGAGATTGACATTTAGTTTTATTTCTTATGTTTTCAAACCAAATATTTTTTATTTTGAAATTAAATAAGAAACTTTATTAAGTCGTTGTTTTTTATTGAAATTTTATTGTTGCTTTCTTTTTCCGGCTTCGTGGAATTGCCCTTATGTGATATGTTTCCGTATGGCTTGAAAAAATTTATTTGTATATTTTGAATTTTTTTTTACTTAGAAAAAAAGTTCGTGCTAGTTTGCTTTATATTTCTGGAGGAATTGTCCTACTAGATATTCTAGTAGACATCCTTGATAAACAGCTTGTGACTTTTATGACTAAAAGCTTTAATTGTGTATCCATTCCCTTCATCCCTATCTATTGTAGGTAGTTTATTGTGGCCTGAAATAAAATGATTATAAGAGAATTGATGTTTTCATTTGTTATCCCTTTATTCACTGAAATTAAGCCTCTGCGAGATACAGACATATATACTCTAGCTGTCAGATTTTCCAGCAACACATATTTTTTTTTAAATATAAATTCAATAACTCTATTAAAATTGAATGCACGAGGATCCATTTTATCTACTACAAAAATATAATTTTTGAGCAATTAAATTTTCAGTGAAAAATTTTAATTAAATCTCATGCAATAAAACAAGTTTACACTTCAGCCAATTGGCTTACCCCTCGAAGGATTGAGTTTTGTCTTTGAATATTTTAATGTTAGCTAGTTAACTAGAATAGTAAATTGAATATAGCAGTTAACAGTAATAGGCTCTGATTTTATGGTCTTTAAAACTTATCTAAATGATTCAGTTACTATTATCTTCTAGTAATTACTGCCATATTGATGTTAGCTGAAAATCATTATTTGCAAGTACAGTAACATTGATTTTATATCAACATGCAAAAAAGTTCACTTTTTTATATCATATTTAATCATAAATCGTTGTGCAAATGACACTTTACGTGCCTACGTCACAGACAGTGGCGAAAGTGGGACTTTCGGCACTAGAGCGGTAAAGTAAATAAGAGAATCTGATTGGTAGAACAACAAATGTCATGAATATTTCCATGGAAACTACAAGTACTACAGAAATTATTAAAGGAAATTGAATAAGACAACAGTAAGAACACAAATTTCACGCTTTTGTTCGTTATTATAAAAAAAAATATTGTAAGCAAGCACATGCCAAATAATACTTTTTTAGCTCTTGTCATTATTTCACTCGACCTACGGTCTCTTGAAATTAAAGCCACTCGCTTAATAAAGTGTTATTTTCGGCACTAGTTGCTTAAATAACTATTGCCTGTATGATAATAAGCTCGTTATGTGAATTAATAGTTAAATTAGCAGTTCCACTGTAAGTTCATTGTGATCCGGGTACATTTATGTATTACTTCACATCATGAACTTATTATTATTCTGCAGGTAAACAATGTCACCACTCTTGCTAATAATGATTTTCAGCAAAAAGAGATACATTTGAAGCTAAAAAAAAGATGCATTTTGATTAGCATTTTAATAAATAAAAACTACGATTTTTTTTTTTAAGTAATATATTTAAAGGTGAAAAAGATATTAAAAATGTTAAAAGTTTTGTTGTGTGATAAACTGAAATTAGTATAGATAATCTAATTTAAAAGTAGTGATAATAATTTTATTGCTAATAATGTTTAGGGTGTTTAGTTGTAATAAAGTTTAATCTTTAAAAAAAACAAGGTTCCACCGAGATTTGAACTCGGATCGCTGGATTCAAAGTCCAGAGTGCTAACCATTACACCATGGAACCTTCAGTAGTTGGCTAATAATGAAAATTTAAAAGGTCTAGTTAACGTATAAAATGTCACATGAAACAACTGAATTACTGAAACAACGAACACTTTAGTAGTACTCTTGTCTGAACCAACAACAATGACCAAAGCAACTTGTAAATGTTGAATGAAAGCAACTGTATAAATCATCCTCTTTCCAATAGTTTGAAGTAGAGATGCACCGAATACTAAATTTGGCCGAATAACGAATATTCGGCCTACTTAAGCCAATTTTTATTTTTTGTTAGAACTAAGTAAGTTGTATTTATTATTCATCGATTTCAACTTAACATATACATATAAGTGCATACTCGCACAATTTTAATACAATTAAGTAATTAATTAAATTTTTAATTAAAGCAACATACTTTAAAGTAGAACTCGTTTGTTAAAACAAACCTTTTAGGAAGTGAAACTTACAACACGAAAACATAAAAACAGAAGCAGGTGGATCTGATGTAGAATGAAAATGAGAAAAAAAAATAAAACCATGGCTTACAATATTATTGTACAATTACAATATTAATATTTTAGTGAAAAAAAAACGCATTTGTATATAAATAGTACTTACTAGCTGAACTACCCGGTGTTGCACGGGTTGGAAAAAAATAAATACCAAATCGATCCAAGTATTTGTACCATACTACCATTTAATCTGTTTTTTTTTTTTGGATATTAAACTTATGTCACTTTTCCCGTTCGTTATGAAGTACAGAATCCCGTTACTTATATGACCATAAAAATTCAAAATTTAAAAAATGCTATAAAATTAACGGATAATGTCATGGTAATTTCCCGAATGAAAACAGTTTCGCTCATTTGGCATGTTTGAAAAATTTGGCGAGGAAAATATATAGCTACCAATAACACACCCTTTCAGCTTTGGCGCAATGTAGGGTACCTTCAATACACTGTGTGTGGTACAGGGTAACGACAAGGAGCTTAGCAGGTGTGCCATGCTAAAATCGTTATCGCTCAGCCAAACTCGCCAATAAAACAAAACTATTTTTTTATAGTTATTTTTCCAGTTTTACACATATAAACATTATGCTGTTGCTTAGTTTGGAAGAAATAAGAATGTTTTCAACTTTCAAGTAAGCAATGACTTTGATTTGCGGTTTGTTTACGTTATCCCACCAACTATTGTTCCGCCAACGCATGCCAAATACCGTCTTAGTTAGCTTCGACATTAAAAATGGCATTTTCTGGTAGTATAATGATAAAAAATACTATTTTTAGAAATGTAATAGTCCACATGATGTTTAATTTACAATACAAAGATTAAAAAGTAAAGCTTTATAAATTTTTCCCGAGTTTAAACAACTTTTGTATTCCATAGCAATGACACACGCCGGTATTAAAACATGGATTACAGCTTTACTGTTAAGAATTTTAATCCAAAAAAGAATAAATATTGAAGAATATAGATAATTAAAAACAAAATCAATAACAAATAGTGGTTACGTTCCTTTGATTATATCGTTTAGATGCGATTTATTAGAGTTTCGCTGAGTCACCGTGTAATGTCTACGGGGAAAAAATAACAGCGCCGTATCTCGGGAGCATGGATATGCTCCAGCCAATCAGGTGAGAGCATCATGTCGCAACCCTCATAGGCAGATATTCCAGTAACCCTAGCGCAATGACCATCGCGCAACCAACCTGCTAATAAAGAAAAAAGGTCATTTGGCGCGTTTTTTGTAATAATTTGGCGAGTTTATCAAAGTATTTGGCTAAAAAGGAAAGGCATAAAACCCTAATATGCATCTGTAGTGCGATGGCCTTCAAAAACAACATAGTTCAGTATAAGCTTCAAAATAAATTATATGCATTTAAGATTTAAATATATCAACCTTTAGAAATCGCCAATGCAATTGCTATTTTCGCCAAAGGTTGCTATAATACCAATTTGTCAGGGTTGGCGTAAAATTGCCGGCAACGATTCTTCAAATAAAAATAAATTAAAAATCAATTTTTAGCTTCATAGTAAATGATAAAAATATAAATTGTTTAGCTTATGACCTTGGCGATCAATCTTGGTTGCTATAATACCAATTTGTCAGGGTTGGCGTAAAATTGCCGGCAACGATTCTTCAAATAAAAATTAGTTAAATATCAATTTATAGCTTAATCGTAAATGATAAAAATATAAAATGTTTGGCTTATGTGACCTTGGCGATCAAGTTTATAAAAACCAACAATAACGTTAGGAATTATGTACAAAAATTGGTAGCACTTTTTGAGATCCGCTGTCGTTGGAGGAAACCTTCCAGTTATATAGACGTCCATGATAATTATTTATTAAAATATCGAGTTAAAAATAAAATATTGCATTGATACAGATTAAAGAGGGAATGATATAAAATGAAAGTTTACTACTTAAAATGATAGTTAATCTTTGATAAATATGATGATAAATCTTTAAAATGAAAATAATAATATATTTGTAAGTTTTTAAGAATAAAGTATTTTCTGTTTTACATTTTAACTATTCTTGAAAAAGTTTATTTTAATTTCATTTGCTGAATGGCAACGCGAAAGAAAAATGTTCATCGGATTTGAGCCAAAGTGGTGCATTTTTTTCAGAAAATTCGAATTTTCTCTAAAGATAGAACATTTTGAGCTCTGAAAGTTCTTATTTTGCAACTCAAGTATGAACTACGTATTTCTACCAAGTTACGAGTCAAACAAATGTCTAGTTTGTGAGTTTCGGAGAGACATACATACACACACATACACACACACAAAACTTCATTTTTATTATTATAGATTGTTGTTAGCCCCACTCACTGCAACTGTTCCCTTAAATATACATGTTTATTTAATACAACTTGAGTAAAGCTTGATTTAACATTATAAATAACAAAAAGCGACCAAGCACACAAGCCTGAAAATATATGTCTACCGACCAACTAAACAACAAAAAATTAAGAACTTTTAGTACATCAAAAAAGAAAACAAGTCCTGTTTGGGAATTTTTCGACATTTTAGAAGATGATAACATGAATAAATTTGAAAAAAAATTCAAATTTCACTATTCGGCCGAATAGAAAAGCTATTCGGTCAAACCGAATATTCGGCAAAAGTGGCCGAATACCGAATAGTAACAGAATATTCGGTGCATCCCTAGTTTGAATTTTTGTTAGTAAGCAGTTATCATAAAAGTAAGCTGTTAAAGTGAAATGCTTCATGCATAAGTTGAGGGTTTTCTTTTTAAATTACTGCTAGCAGATCGATTAATTTATTTTTTTAAAATTGTTTTACATAAAACTGTTGGCCTGACAAACATAACTTGATCCTCCATAGGCTTGCCTTGCATGCTAAAGGTCCCATAAGATATGGACTCGGACATCGAAAAAAAAAAAGCCGCCAACCTATAAACTTTCCATCGGACGGACCGCATGCCCTCCTTCAACTATTTTTTGTAACCCTTCGCTCTTTTTTTTTAAATCTATAATAATAAAAGAAAGAGTCTGTCTGTGTGTATGCCTGTGGATCGCAAAAGACCTACTTAGACTGCTTTAAAAAATTCGAAATTTTTAATGTAGATTCCTTTTAATACCTACGTGTGCACCTGAGGCTTAGTTATTTCATATTTGGTTGTGATTTTTAATTAATATAATTAGTTTTTAAAAAACGTCATCCATGTGGAATTGCGAGATTATAACAGGGCTTGAAAATACATGGACCGGGCCGAAACGGGGGCTTGACGCCATCCTCTATCAGTTTGATTGAGATATGCGCTCGCCCTAAGGCTGCTTCATTCTCTATTAGTGTTTGCTTTTTTAAGTGCGTATGCGCCAATACGAATTTAAATTAGTTTTGATTTTGAGTGTATTTTCACAAGTAAGCATGCCTCTAAAAGGAAGCAATGCGAAGTTAACGGGTTCCCAAGTAAGGCGGGACCATACTGCTAGTTATATACATAAAATAGTCTTTAAAAATTAATACATAACACTTATAAAAATCAAAATGTCCCAAATAAAACTTTTTCTTGTATTATATTTACTCATTGATAAATGATAATTATAAAAAAAACTTAATTATAGTTGAACCACTTAAGACCACTTTTCAGACAAAATGCTTTACTTTATAAGTTCTTAGAATATTTTAAAGTTTTATGACATTGTTACAGAAAGAGACCGATAAAGACAAAATGGTTGAAGAGTACAAGGGAAAAACCACTTGATTTCGTAGAAGGCTTTCCTCAATAGGCCTCTTTGGCAATGATAGTGGGAAATCGCCTAAACTGGTTTAAAGAAACCGGTTACACGCTTTGTTTTTCTTTCGCGGAAACCCTGATTCACGCCAGAGATCAGTGTACACGAGTAACAAGTTTGCACCGCGAATGAAGAACCAAAAGAAAACCGGTTTCCTGTCGCCAATGTCCACCAAGCAGACACATATGGTAGGACTCCTAAAAAAATCAAGTGGTTCTTCCCGTGTTCTCTTCAGTTGGTATTATATCTGCATCGATATTTGATTTCCAAAAGGCTTTTGATAAAGTTCGTCATGTAAGAGACGTCGTGAGTAATGTAATATAACATTTTGTAAAAAAAAATACAAGCTTTAATTTCGGCTAATATTATAATTAATACGGCTTCAATAGTTTTTCTCGATAAGCATTTCAATGCATTCCTATTTCCACACCGGGGCCACTTTTATTTGCACCACCCTGTATTATCACGCACCCTTCTTGTTATAATTCTATAGAGACTGCAAAAATCGCGTAATGATAGAGTGAAACTGAAACAACCAATGAAATTGCAATAAATGAAAACCAAGGAGCTACATCATCTAAAACAACCTCATTGCATTCGATTACCGCCAATTTATTTATTTATTTATTTATTTATTTATTTTTTTATTTATTTATTGACTGATTGATTGATTGATTGATTGATTGACTGACTGATTGATTGATTGATTGATTGATTGATTGATTGATTGATTGATTGATTGAAAGAAAGAAAGGAAGAAAGAAAGAAAGAAGCTATACTTATCCGAGTAAATTGTAACGGAGTTATGGGATTTGTGATTTCGAAGCATTATATTAAAGAAAAATATCTGAAAAGAAAGCAGATTATTTAAACGAAGCAATTAAAATTGTAAGGAAATGTCACCTTAAAAAACTACGCTTGTTGAAGATTTCTGGATGAATTTTAAATAATTGCTCAGGTTCTATTTTACTTTTACATTGGGCGAATAGATGGCAGCACCAAATTAATATTAACTTTTATAAAATATATGAAAACTTAAGTTTTTCAATAGGCATAGGCATGTTTCACATCTTAAGTAGTAACAGTTGTTTAGAAATGAAAACATTTCTTGATTGATCAATACATGTGTGTGGAGGTTACCGTACCACCAATCACCGAAACCCAAAGTTAAATGCAAGAATGAAACTACGTCAAGTTAAACAAACCCATTGAATTCCAACGTATTTCATCAAATTATAAAATAACAATAACAATACAGATGCAATGTGGACATTTAAGTGAAATCGCTCATTTAATAAACGAATGAAAAGTATTGCCATGAACGATATGAGCAGTTTGAAAATATGTGCATTGCAATTGCAAAACACCGCGACAATTAATGCTATATTAAGTTTTAAATAAACAATAATAAAGATTCATGAAAAAACTAATAAGTACCAATACGTTCTGAATTTTTGTACAGCAAAAAAATATATATGCAACTCGATGTTGTAAGAAAGCAGAACTAAGTTCTAACTTTCTTCTGTTTGTCAAAACATAACTATTAATGAAATTATGTATTTCCGATCAAGAATATAAAATTAATTATGTTTATTTTCTTTTAAAAACTCTGTCACGATTGATTGCAATTGTTTAAAAACGTTTTGAAATACTATTCGTTAGTCAAGTTGTAGTACTTAACTGCCGTGGGCAGGTAAACTGCAGTAATCGCAACAATGGGTTGTGCCATTTTTGATCATAAATTAAAAAAAAAATCCACTGTGTTTTCTTAATTGTTAGACTAATTGAGTGCTTGCAACAATGGCAAGTCATAATGGAAGTTACTGCATTTTACCTGCCCACGGCAGTTAATTCTTCGAAATTTCGCATTTTAAAAACAATTCGACATTAGTTTTTCATTTGTTTTTTAAAGCCGCAAGATTGTTTTCAAACATATTTTCAAATTACTTTCTCAGAAACGTCATCCGAAGTCCTTGAAATTTATTTCTGTTTTCATTCTTAGCAAACTGTTGAGTCATATCACACTGTACGTGGAAAAGTGACATATCACACAAATATGATTTTTCGAATTCCAAATGCTATATAATTTTCAAAATTTAAATATCTAGTAATTAAAGAAAAAATTCAATCAATTGGTAGAATAATTGGAATGCATTAAGTGAATCTTTATTCTTTCTACAGTGAAATGCAATGGGAAAAATAAACTTCAGACGATTTTTCTGAAAAACTAGTATTTTTGCGATTGGTCTCTTTTAACGAGTTACATTGCGATATGCTCACCAGATTTATTGCTAGTACGTTTAAATAGATCAGAAATATAAAAGCTTTTAAGCAGGTTTTGGAGTAACACGTTACTTGGAACATTTATTTATTATTATTTTTTTTAAGATAACGCCGTTTGAGAAATATTAAATATCAGGACCCAGTGGCCGGGTTGATTTGAATTAACATCTCACTAGAGCTACGTGTGGTCTATTGCGACGGGCATCGTAATTTAGAACCAAAATCGAGTAATGAACCGACATCTGAGTAGGCACCAAACGCAACTTTCATTAGCGACTTCGTCAGCAGGTTTTGGAGTTTGAAGATATTTAATCCTTTCAGTCCCAGTGATGCCATTTGACATCATGTTTCTGATCATTATTT
Source organism: Hylyphantes graminicola (assembly GCA_023701765.1). NCBI lineage: Eukaryota > Metazoa > Arthropoda > Arachnida > Araneae > Linyphiidae > Hylyphantes > Hylyphantes graminicola. The sequence goes on along the minus strand of CM043121.1, from coordinate 18,841,685 downwards.
TAAAAAAAATAGGGCTCTGACCTGGGGCGCAACTAGAAAAAAATCCTGGGGGGGGGTTTCAATTTTTTAATATTACTTTTCAATTATAATTTGTTTTAATTAAATTTAAGTGTTTTAATTAAATGTAATTGCAATTAAAATTATTTGTAATTAAAACTAATTGTAATTAAAATTCATTGTAATTAAAATTCATTTGAATTAATTCATTGTTATTTAAAACAATTTTAATTAAAGTTAGTTTTATTTAAAATTACTTTTTTTCAATCCAAACTATTTGAATTAAAATTGATTTTTAATTTACTTTTGTTTTAATGCAGTTTTTGTGGTATTAATTTAGTATTACTAGTTACTATTTATGAACATTAGTTTTTATTGTACGAAACTCATATTTGTATTTAATAGTAAATTAATGTTCTATTTTTTTAAATAAAAATTAAGTGTAATAAATAACAAATTATTGTATGTCTTTATTTATAATTTAACTAATTAGATAATTTAAATCACCGGAATTGTATTACCTAATTAGTTAAATTATTAATATTTTTAAATTACTAGTTTTATTATAAGAGGAGGTAAGAGTAAAGATAAATTGAACATTTAAATTTAAAAAATTAAAATGTTAAAAATATTCTATAATTACAAAACTAATTGGACAATTTTGTTTGAAGAAATTAGTGTAAATGTTACGGTCACAGCCGAATTCGGCCACTTCGCGAATTGGCCGGCCAAATCGCGAAGTATCTAAGGACGCAGTGAATTGGCTTTTAATAAAACAAAACAATCGGGCAATCTTTATAAGCACGTCGCGTTTTGGCCTATAACTAATAAATTTGATAGAAATCGGACATAAGAAAAAAAAACAACTAAATGATTTAATCTTTCAAACTTCAACGAAGCAAAGCAATTCGTATTGTTAAGTGTACTTTCGGCGTCATACAGGACAGACGAATCTCCGATATAAAATAATTTTAAAAAATTGTATGCATTTATGCCGTAAAAATAGCAGGCGCGCAACCACGGGGGGGGGGGGGGGGGGTTTAGGGTCAGAACCCCCCCCCCCAGAACCCATATTATAGTCAAATTTTATTTTATTAACAATACAAAAATAGAAAGTGATGAAAAAAAATTCCACAGAGAAACACTATTTCACTCTTTCGCTCGCCGCCAACAAAATAAGAAACTGTAGGGATGGCGGTTTTTCAGAAGAAAAAAACCGATGTTTCAAAAACCGGTTTTTCGGTTTAACTGAACCTTAAGACTGGCCTTATGAAAAACCGTTTTTTTGGTCGGAACCGAGAGCAAAAAAACCGGTTTCGGTTTTCCATCCCTAAAGTGTTTCAAATATGGGTGGCGTGAAGTATAAATCTGTATAAAACAAAACATTTCTAGCGAAACTCTTTTCTAATGTGAGGGGGGGGGGGGGGTTGAAAAAAAGCGCCAGCTCTGATAAAATGACATGTCATGCCGAATTTATTCATTTTTTGTCGTTTTTTATGAGTTGATCTAATATTGTGCATTCAAAAAATCAATAAAGGTCACGGTACTACGCAATGATTAAGACAAGAAATAGCAGAAACTGCCCCCCCCCCCCTTCCTCGGATACTATTTTAAACCAATAATACGCGTTTTCTTTGGATTACTGTACTTTTTTCACCGTTTTATTTTTAAGGTTTTTATTTCGAGCCTTTTCTATGTAATTTCTACTGTAAAGTACCTGAAGATATGAGTATGTTTGTGGGGAAAGGCACTTTTTTTCTCTCTTTTTACTGTTTTGTCTGAATGCTTAATATAAATCTAAGGATGGCTGTTAAGTTCTGTTTTCATTCGATTTTGTACGACGTCTTAAATGTAGTTATAGATATAAGTAACATCATTGAAGTTTAGAACATTGCCCGAAAATAATATATGTTTTGACCAAAAAGGTATAACAACGGAAATCTTAGTTATAGTTAGTATACTTAATAAAGCAATCCTTTGTAGAGGAAGTGTACGTTAAATATGCTTCAAAGTCCTGACGCTGCGTACGATGTCGCGCGTACGAAACGGTTGTGTTGGGTGCCTACTCAGAGGTACGGCTCGTCACCTGACTATGATTCCAAATTACGACGCCCGTCGCCAATTGCTATCGTTTTGCTCTAGTGCGACGATCATTCAAATCTGAACTAAAATTATAACAACTTTTATTATCACAAAAACAATATCAAGAAAATAAAGCAAACATATGCCAAGGGAAACCATGAAATTCAAAAAGCAATCTACTATTGACGACTGAGGTGGCGCCAACGAGACTGATATTATGAATCGCATTACCCATAAACAATTCTAATCGTTCTTAAAAAGTCTTTCTCTCTTTTCTTTTTACGAGTCTTTTTTTTTCGAATGAAGAGTGGCGCGACCGATGAACAACGTCGAAGGAAGTATAAAAACCCCCCATAAAAATAAAATATTGACTGATTTATTTGAAAATGGCTTTTTTCCATCGTGTATTCTTAGTTTGCTTATTATAAATACAAGTAAAATCAGTGTTCTACACGCAAGGAGTTTTTGCGCGTCTTTTTATCGTATTCTATTCTAAAATCTGGATTTATGTCATGTGAGCAAAATATCGGTAAGTTTAATTTCTTCTCTTAAATATCTGAAGATGAGTATGTTTGTAATTAACTTGGGCGCGGTTTTTTTTTTATATCTTTCTATTGTTTTTATCTGAATTCTTTTAACATAAATCTAGAAATGGCTGCTCAGTCAGTTCTGTTTTCATTACATTTAAATGAATGTTTCATATTTAAAGCACGTTTTTTAATAATTAATTGCTATTTTTACGGCATAAATGCATACAATTTTTTAAAATTATTTTACATCGGAGATTCGTCTGTCCTGTATGACGCCGAAAGTACACTTAACAATACGAATTGCTTTGCTTCGTTGAAGTTTGAAAGATTAAATCATTTAGTTGTTTTTTTTCTTATGTCCGATTTCTATCAAATTTATTAGTTATAGGCCAAAACGCGACGTGCTTATAAAGATTGCCCGATTGTTTTGTTTTATTAAAAGCCAATTCACTGCGTCCTTAGATACTTCGCGATTTGGCCGGCCAATTCGCGAAGTGGCCGAATTCGGCTGTGACCGTAACATTTACACTAATTTCTTCAAACAAAATTGTCCAATTAGTTTTGTAATTATAGAATATTTTTAACATTTTAATTTTTTAAATTTAAATGTTCAATTTATCTTTACTCTTACCTCCTCTTATAATAAAACTAGTAATTTAAAAATATTAATAATTTAACTAATTAGGTAATACAATTCCGGTGATTTAAATTATCTAATTAGTTAAATTATAAATAAAGACATACAATAATTTGTTATTTATTACACTTAATTTTTATTTAAAAAAATAGAACATTAATTTACTATTAAATACAAATATGAGTTTCGTACAATAAAAACTAATGTTCATAAATAGTAACTAGTAATACTAAATTAATACCACAAAAACTGCATTAAAACAAAAGTAAATTAAAAATCAATTTTAATTCAAATAGTTTGGATTGAAAAAGAGTAATTTTAAATAAAACTAACTTTAATTAAAATTGTTTTAAATAACAATGAATTAATTCAAATGAATTTTAATTACAATGAATTTTAATTACAATTAGTTTTAATTACAAATAATTTTAATTGCAATTACATTTAATTACACTTAAATTTAATTAAAACTAATTATAATTGAAAAGTAATATTAAAAAATTGAACCCCCCCCCCCCCCCCCAGGATTTTTTTCTAGTTGCGCCCCAGAAAAATAGCAATTAATTATTAAAAAACGTGCTTTAAATATGAAACATTCATTTAAATGTAATGAAAACAGAACTGACTGAGCAGCCATTTCTAGATTTATGTTAAAAGAATTCAGATAAAAACAATAGAAAGATATAAAAAAAAAATCGCGCCCAAGTTAATTACAAACATACTCATCTTCAGATATTTAAGAGAAGAAATTAAACTTACCGATATTTTGCTCACATGACATAAATCCAATCCAGATTTTAGAATAGAATACGATAAAAAGACGCGCAAAAACTCCTTGCGTGTAGAACACTGATTTTACTTGTATTTATAATAAGCAAACTAAGAATACACGATGGAAAAAAGCCATTTTCAAATAAATCAGTCAATATTTTATTTTTATGGGGGGTTTTTATACTTCCTTCGACGTTGTTCATCGGTCGCGCCACTCTACATTCGAAAAAAAAAAAGACTCGTAAAAAGAAAAGAGAGAAAGACTTTTTAAGAACGATTAGAATTGTTTATGGGTAATGCGATTCATAATATCAGTCTCGTTGGCGCCACCTCAGTCGTCAATAGTAGATTGCTTTTTGAATTTCATGGTTTCCCTTGGCATATGTTTGCTTTATTTTCTTGATATTGTTTTTGTGATAATAAAAGTTATTATAATTTTAGTTCAGATTTGAATGATCGTCGCACTAGAGCAAAACGATAGCAATTGGCGACGGGCGTCGTAATTTGGAATCATAGTCAGGTGACGAGCCGTACCTCTGAGTAGGCACCCAACACAACCGTTTCGTACGCACGACATCGTACGCAGCGTCAGGACTTTGAAGCATATTTAACGTACACTTCCTCTACAAAGGATTGCTTTATTAAGTATACTAACTATAACTAAGATTTCCGTTGTTATACCTTTTTGGTCAAAACATATATTATTTTCGGGCAATGTTCTAAACTTCAATGATGTTACTTATATCTATAACTACATTTAAGACGTCGTACAAAATCGAATGAAAACAGAACTTAACAGCCATCCTTAGATTTATATTAAGCATTCAGACAAAACAGTAAAAAGAGAGAAAAAAAGTGCCTTTCCCCACAAACATACTCATATCTTCAGGTACTTTACAGTAGAAATTACATAGAAAAGGCGCGAAATAAAAACCTTAAAAATAAAACGGTGAAAAAAGTACAGTAATCCAAAGAAAACGCGTATTATTGGTTTAAAATAGTATCCGAGGAAGGGGGGGGGGGCAGTTTCTGCTATTTCTTGTCTTAATCATTGCGTAGTACCGTGACCTTTATTGATTTTTTGAATGCACAATATTAGATCAACTCATAAAAAACGACAAAAAAATGAATAAATTCGGCATGACATGTCATTTTATCAGAGCTGGCGCTTTTTTTCAACCCCCCCCCCCCTCACATTAGAAAAGAGTTTGGCTAGAAATGTTTTGTTTTACACAGATTTATACTTCACGCCACCCATATTTGAAACACTTTAGGGATGGAAAACCGAAACCGGTTTTTTTTGCTCTCTGTATCGACCAAAAAAACGGTTTTTCATAAGGCCAGTCTTAAGGTTCAGTTAAACCGAAAAACCGGTTTTTGAAACATCGGTTTTTTCTTCTGAAAAACCGCCATCCCTACAGTTTCTTATTTTGTTGGCGGCGAGCGAAAGAGTGAAATAGTGTTTCTCTGTGGAATTTTTTTTCATCACTTTCTATTTTTTTATTGTTAATAAAATAAAATTTGACTATAATATGGGTTCTGGGGGGGGGGGGGGGGGGTTCTGACCCTAACCCCCCCCCCCCCCCCCCCCCCCCCGTGGTTGCGCGCCTGGCTCTGACATCTATTGGGATTAAAAAAAATATTTTCTGATAGGGGAAAAAGTCTGAAGAATCGAATGATGTTCTTTTTTTTTTAAATCATAAATTGCTATAGCAGATAAAAACTAAATTCTAAACTGATGATGCCAAATTGCCAATCGGGACTGAAAGAGTAAACGTGCTCCTCCTACTCGGGGTATTTATTCGTCGGACATTTCTTGGCTGCACGGTCGTTTATAGATCGGCAGTTACTTTGACGATGCTCGGGCCCGGACCAAGGACCTATCGCATGAGAACGCTAATTTGTATTATGGCCCAGAAATATTCGAGATGGGGGAATATACTGTTCGCCGCCTCATGCATGAATTTTTATTTTCAACCCAAAAATATATATATGTATCTTTAATACTCATAAATTATGGGAAAAATACTGAAAAAAAAAATTCCCATCTGACAAAAACCAACTACCAAATTTCAATTTTGATAATAATGACTAGAAAACTACTAAATATATTTCAAAATAACCCTTTTTAACTATAATTCATTTTTCAAAACAATTTGTTTGTATATTTAGTACTAATATTATTATACTTATAATACCGCCAGAAACGTAATTTCACAACAGTTAATAGCCTCACCCTTTAATTTTGAAAACACTTTTACTACTGTCATCTATGAGGATTATTAGTAACTAAAACTCCAAAATGGAATGTAATAGATGAAAAAACACAAATTTGTAGAGAGGGAGCTTTAATTTAATTGAATAAAGTGGATTATGTTACTTGTTGCCAAACTGCAACAGTATGCATTAGAGGGTTAAAGTCTTAACAATAAACCCATGCTAAAATTTCTACACGTAGTTTTTTTAGTCGTAGAAAAGGTTAATACGGTAATATGGTAATTTAATCATTTACGGCTGTCTATTTCTAGCCTCCTTCAGGAGATTTAACACAATTAGTACATAGAACCGTGGTCAAGTGACGAGGTCAACACCAGAGGTGCCACCCAACTGGTTTTCGAGCTACATTGTACGCTAACGCAATCGGGACTTTGGACTAAGCAGATTTAACGAGCACGTGTGCCTCAGTGTACTCGAGGAACTCCGTGATTAAATCAATTTTGTTTATATTTTTACACTCTTAAAACAAACGAGCGAATTTAACTCAATCTGAGTAATTTTCACTCCTTCAGTCTTGAAAATGCACTTCTCCGAAAGGAGTGGATCCTTTGTGTGTTAAACCTCCAACAGGATCACTCCAAACGAGTGATTTTAACTCAGTCTGAGTTAATATTCACTCCTTTCCAGTGTCGAAAATGCACTTCTCCAACTGGAGTGGATTTCACTCTTTTGGTTTAAGAGTGTACCTACGCCTGCTGAGCGAAACATCGCCAAAACCCGGCAACCCGACTCCTACCAAAATCCAAGCAACCCTACCCGCTCCACAAACCAGATTTCCTTTCAAAACATCACCTTCACAGCATCCGCATCAGTCCGCTCGCTGCCATGGGGTGGCTAGCATCCTTCGCGTGCTCCATCCTCCTCTACGCGGCTTTTATAGAGGCCGGCGTCCGCGTCCCCAGCCGCTCATGCCACCGTCCCCCGTGCGTCCACTGCGAGGACAGCGTGTACAACTACACGCTGTCCGATCTGCAAGGTACGAGAAACATATCTCTGTCCGAGTACCAGGGGAAGGTGCTGCTGATCGTCAATGTGGCCACCTACTGAGGGTTCACCTGGCACTACCTGCAGCTGAATGCACTACAGAACAGCTTCAGGGACCGGCTGGTCGTGCTGGGCATACCCTGTAACCAGTTCGGGAAGGTGAGATTATCTGGTTGTCGTTAAAATGTTGCTACTGAATAATATAATAATATACTAGTTTGCAATTAGATTACTAGTTTGTAATTGGATACATAAATAATTATCTAAAATTAAGTGGTGTCAGACCGTTACGTGAGAAGGTTTACCGTTTTACTGCACTTTTTTCTGAACTTTTGACAACCGTTTAGTGCGTTTTACTGCACTTTTGACATATTACCTAGTCCGAGATATGTTACGTTTTACCTATACTGAGGGTTCACCTGGCACTACCTGCAGCTGAATGCACTACAGGACCGCTTCAGGGACCGGCTGGTCGTGCTGGGCATACCCTGTAACCAGTTCGGGACGGTGAGATTATTTGTTGTAGTTGAAATGTTGTAAGATTGAATAATAATAATAATAATAATAATAATAATAATAATAATAATGATGATGATAATGATGATGATAATGATGATGATGACGATGATGATGATGATGATAGTTTGCAATTAGATTACTAGTTTGTAATTAGATTAAATAATTATCTAAAATAAAGTGGTGTCAGACCGTTACGTGCGAAGGTTCACCGTTTTACTGCACTTTTTTCTGAACTTTTGATAACCGTTTAGTGCGTTTTACTGCACTTTCGACATATTATGACAGAGTAGCGACCACAGCCTGAGTTATTTTACGTTTTACCTACTGAGGGTTCACCTGGTAGTCCTGGTATTACCTGCAGCTAAATGCACTACAGGACCGCTTCAGGGACCGGCTGGTCGTGCTGGGCATACAATGTAACAAGTTCGGGAAGGTGAGATTATCTGATGTTTAAAATGTTGTAAGATTGAATGATAATACTAAGTTTGTAATTAGATACTAAAGTAGTAATCTAAAATGGTAAATGAAGTGGTGTCAGACCATTACGTGCAAAGGTTCACCGTTTTACTGCACTTTTTTCTGAACTTGTGACAACAGTGCTTTTCACTACACTTTTGCCATATGACATAGTAGCGACCAGACTGAAATATTTTACGTTTTTACCTACCTGGCACTCCCCTGCAGCTGAATGCTCTTCAGAAAAGCTTCGGGGACCGGCTGGTAGTGCTGGGGGGTGCACTGTAACAATTTCGGGAAGGTGAGAAATTTCAACCTTATGCAACTAAAACCGTAAGTGCAGTTTTCACAGGGCAATATAACAAATCCTTTTGAACTTTAAAATGCAAAATGGAGCGAAAACCGTATTTGTGGTTTTACCTTCAATTCAGTAACAAGTTTTAAATTAAGTAACTCCTGTTACGAATGCTTCAGTGGCCATAAATTGTTCTGTATTTCAAATTTAATAATGGTAATCTAAAATAGTGTCAGTCCTATATGTCCAAAGTTTTACTATTTTACTGCATTTTTTAAACATTTAACAACCATTTTGGTGAATATGACATGTCACCAAAAAGTGACCAACCTGAGGTATTTTACGTTTTTACCTACTGAAAACTGGGGAGCCCAGTCGATTAGGCACTCGCCCAGCATGCGAAAGGTCCCAGGTTCGGGTCCGGGCATCGCCAAAATAACTGCCGACCTATAAACGGCCCGTGCAGCCAAAAATGTCCGACGAATAATACCCCGTGTAAGGGAGTGCACGTTAAATATCCTTTACAGTCCTAATGCTGCTAATGACGTCGCCCTTAACGGTTGCGTTGGGTGCCTATTCAGATGTCGGCTCGTCACTTGATGTGGTTCTAAAATACGACGCCCGTCGCCAATAGCCTTCGTGTAGCTCTAGTGCGACGATAATTCAAAACCTAACCTTACCTACTGAAGGTTCACTTGGTATTTTATCTACAACCGAATACAACGATGCATAGTTATTACGGTGACCCGTTGGCCATGCTTGTTATGCACTGCAACCAGTTTGGGAAGGTGACATTTTGCTGATAAAATCGCGATCGTGTGTAAATATGTAATAATGATCTAAAAGAAACTTCATTCCATTTGTCGTGGATGAAAGGTCCTTGAATAGTTCATAAACAAACATAAGGAATAAGTGATAAAGCAATTGAAGAGTTAAGTAGAAGAACGTGCTGAGTAACCAAAAGATAAAAACGTGAAAATGAGTTTTCACGTTTATACTTTGCATTCGGATCCGTTGAAAGCGCCATGCTTTCAAATGGTAAAAAATATACTAAACTGAGTTTATGAAAAAGGGAAACTTGTTGTCGTTTTTTCACTAAGCTCTTCAATTTCGAAAGTCACTAAAAGTGCATTTTTTGTATGAGACGTTGGTTACCACTTATGCAGCTTAAGCCTTTTCTTACCGCGCAAAATCTCGTAGAAAACGAATAGCATTATCGAATCCATAGCTCTTGATGCTTTGACCTCTTGAAAATCACACTACCTCTATAAAGGTTTTGAAGCTTTTTTTTCCATTGAAAAGAAAAATTCAGGTTAAATTTCGATTAAAGCTTTTATCTATATCCTGTTATTTTTTTTTATTTGAATTTTTAAAATATCACCCTACTGAAAAATCAAGGTGTTGGCTCGCCACTTGATTCTTGTTCTAAATTACGTCGCCCTTCGCCTATAGCCCTCGTGCAGCTCTAGAACGACGATAATTAGAGACTAACATACCTAACCTCCTGATTCCTGAAAGATCATGGCCCACACTGACACTGATCATCACGTGTTAATTATTAATTGCGATCAGGTAATATTTATGCGATAAAATTATTCAAATTCATTTGGTGTTTTTTTTTTCGGGCTGGTATTTAATCTGTTTCGACATCAAACCATGCTACTTAAAAAAAACCAAAACTTTGCTCCTCAGAACAAAATTGTAGTTGAAACAGAATCGTTCTTAAACTATAATAACAGTCAAAAGTTAAAAAAAATGGCCAAATAGACCAACGAAACTTTAAAAAAACAACTGCCCAGTTAGTTGCAAATGATGGAGAGATAATAAAAGTGTAGCTGTACCGCGTTTAAAATTTGCCATTCCAAGGTTCATTAAACCTAATATAGTACTATGTGTGTAGCTTTATTATATAATTTTACATTTATAGATTATTTACTTTGTTTATTGATGTGGCGACATAACCCCAGTGGTGTGGTGGCATTACCCCAGGTACCGGGGTAATCCCGCCACTGTGAAAATTACCGCCACACCGACCTGCCCACGACAATTCCCGCCACAGCTTTTAGAAAAAAACATTTTATTCAGCTTCTATTAAATATTTGAATTTTAAAAAATCACCACAAGATAGGTTATGAACTGTAGTATGCTATGCTTATTACAATTTACATTAATTGCAACACAGTTCTGTATGAAAATTAAATTTCCCTCATGGTGGCGCCATTCCCCCGGTCTCCCCTATAGTAAGAAAACTGTAGCACACGGATTAGAGAAAAGCTGTAAGTGTAGAGTAACCCAAGTCAATAAATGACATTTCTCCAGCTCCAGTTGCTGAAACAGCTGCTTAAAATCTATTTCGAAATTCCTTTCATGATGTATATGGGCAGTTCTACCATAATTTTTAATTTCAGGTATTAAAAACTTGTAAAATTTATTTTTTCAAAATCACTTTAAATGTTTATCAAAAGGTTTATAAGGGTTCTAGAATTACGAAAAAAAGTTTAGCAAAGCTCATTTGCAAAAAAACAAAAAATATATAATAAGGGACGGCAGTTTTTTAAAAACACCGATTCTAAAGAAACCGGTCTAAACCGGCCTTACGAAACTAACTGATTTTCAATCAAACCGAAATTGCAAAAAACCGGTTAGTCTTAAAACTGGTTTCGGTTTTCCATCCCTAGATCATTACGACGGTAAGGATCGGAAGGTCAGGAACGGAAGGAAAGGACATTCACGCTGTTTTTCGGTCTTTTTTGTGTTGAAACTAACTCCAGTTTAATAAAAATGGATTTTTTTACTTCTTGTACTCCACTTAAACATATTTATAGAAAAAAATTTCAATTATCACGCAAAAATTAACCTTAAATCTCTGAGACTGTAAGGAAAGCAATAAAGCCTCGCAGTCAATTTCACTGAGTTTTTTAAAATGTTGGGCTTATTGGTGAATTTTAGCCAAAATATGTGGCTACTAACTGAAATATCAGTTTTCTGCAATACAGTTTGCATGTTTGAAGAATCACTGTAGCTCAATCCAGTGCCGCTCTTCACCACTTTAGGAATGAGGTCAGTGAATGTATCAAAACCCAGGGACAAAGTTAAGAGACGAGAAAAACGCATTATAAATGTTAAAAGCCAAAATTCAATCGAAGGAAATCGTTAAGCTACAGTATTAGTTCAATTTAAAATCCAAATGAATGTAATTTTTAGCTAAAAAAAGTATTAGATTGAGCCCTAAACTAAAAATTTGACATTCGGGACACACGATGGTAAGGACTTTTCTGCATTGTTTTGTGTTCTAAATTTTTTTTGGTGTTTCTTTACTTTAAAATTACATTTTGCAATTATAAAAGGACCAGTCTTTTAGTATAATAAGAAAAAATGGTAAAGAAATATTAATTTTTTAAAAAGTCATGCCCGAGGGACATAAAATTAAAAATTATGGTAGAATTGCCCACATGTGTGCTAAATTATGTTTTAAAATTTTACCATTTCAAATAAAGAATTTAGAAGACTAGTATATTCTTTTTGACGGAATAAGATGATTTTGGTTAGATTTTGGCTGCACGCGCCGTTTATATGTCGGCAGCTATTTTTGATACCCGGTCCCAAACCGGGACCTTTCGCATGCTAGGTGAGTGCCTAACCGACTGGGCTCCCCAGCCTTAAGATGATTTTGCAGACATTAATAAAAATGCAGCTTAGATGAGAATGTTAACAAAATTTAGATGAAATGTACTTCAGTTAAATCCTACTTTATTGGGACTCAAAACTTAAATGTGCTTAAAATTATATGAAGCTGTGAAGAATGTAATTGAAATAAAATTGAAAGTAATCACTTAATAAACCAGTTTCAGTTTTCTTTAAGTTTATTTCTGTTATTGCTATTCTGTAAGAAATGTTTACCAAACTTCTTCACTGAAACTACACTTGTTTTCTATAACTTAAAAAAAGCTAACTTTTCTCGGTATTTGCAAAATAAAATTGCTTATCGACTAACAGCTGTGAAAAATGTCAGCGTTGACAACTCTGCTATCTGATTTCCTTCCTAAACAGAACGAAAAAGTTATCCTTGCTTACATAACAAGGAAATATACATATTGTCGCACTTAAGTTAAATCGGATGTTTGCACACAACTTCGGTACTTTTACTTTGTTGACTATTTGGCTGACGACAAACCTCAATAAAGATTAGATTTCTTTTTTTCTTTGTATAGAACATTTTGTTTACCTCCTGTTTGCTATCCCCGATATTTTCGCGATTATTATCCTCTAATTTTAGCGGGCTGGGGAGCTCAGTCGGTTTAGCACTCGCCTAGCATGTGAAAGGTCCCAGGTTCGGATCCCGGCCTGTGCAGCCAAAAATGTACAACGTAAGGGAGTGCACGTTAAATATCCTTCAAAGTCCTAACGCTGCGTACGATGTCGCCCTTAAAGGTTGCGTTGGGTGCCTATTCAGGTGTCGGCTCGTCACTTGACAGTGGTTCTAGAATACGACGTCCGTCGCCAATAGCCATCATGTAGCTCTAGTGTGACGATGATTCAAACTAACCTAAACCAATTATCAAGTTAACCCTCTAATGCATGAATTTTTTGTTTCGTCCCAAAAAAATATATTTGCATCTCTAATGCTCATACATCACGGGAAAAATAGGGGAAAAAAATTTAATGCATCGGAATTTAAATAATTTCATTTTTTAAATTTGTTACCAAACGGTAACACCATGCATTAAGCGCTGAATAGATGCTTAAGGGATCATAGGAGTCTTACAAATGTGCAAAGAAGGAACTACAAAGTTTAGTTTGATCTTTTATGTAATTTTTTAACTATTCAATATGTAAGCATAATTTTTTTATATGTAATTCTACAAGATTTATTTAATATGAAACAAATTTTAAAATTTATAAAACTTTAGCCAAAACTAAAATAAATGATATTAAACATAAAGCTATTTGAACACATTGTGATTAGGCTTGCGCGGAAAATTGTGAGGTCAAAATTGAGGACATAACCAAGAAAATGACTTTATATTGTACAAATATGTACAAACAAAGACTTATACCTAAATTCTCAGCTCAATTTTAATTAGAAATTATTTTTAAAATATTTTTCAATCAAAATTTTAAAAATTTTATTATTTTTTTAGAAAAAAATTCTTAAAATAATTTCTAATTAAAATTGAGCTGATAATTTAGGTATAAGTCTTTGTTTGTACATATTTGTACAATATAAAGTCATTTTCTTGGTCATGTCTTCAATTTTGACCTCACAATTTGCCGCGCAAGCCTAATCACAATGTGTTCAAATAGCTTTATGTTAAAAATCATTTATTTTAGTTTTGGCTAAAGTTTTATAAATTTTAAAATTTGTTTCATATTAAATAAATCTTGTAGAATTACATATAAAAAAAATTATACTTGTATATTGAAATTGAATAGTTAAAAAATTACATGAAAGATCAAACTATGCTTTGTAGTTCCTTCTTTGCACATTTCCAAGACTCCTGATCCCTTAAAGTTCGGGGTACGAATATTTATTTTTATTCAAATTATTACCTTTTTTACTTTTTATATTTCCTATAAATTATACTTAAAAATAAAGCTTATTCATAATTTTATTATTCTATATAAGAAGTTGCAGAGGCACACAGACACATAGTTTGAGGTATAAAATCTTTAATGAAAACGTGTATAACAAACAAAAAAGAGTATTAATATTTAGTACATTTAGATTTTGTTAAACTGGAAAAATTAGTTATTAAAATAATTATGAATAGTAGTTACTTTTGAAACAAAATTAATGTACAAATAGAAGACAATGGCAGGTTTAGTACAAATAGCAGGTATTTATGAATAAAAATATACAAAAAAATCATTTTTAAACATAATTTTTTTAAATGGCAGAATGATGCGACATAAAACAGTTATTTTTACTCTTAAAATCAAGTAGTACCAAGCATTTTAACACGTCGGATGCTGAGGACGCGCGAGCGCGTCCGATGGTTCCGATTCATCGATAACAGCACATTCTGATAAAATTCGTAGTACTATTTCGCCAACCGTTCTTAAGAGTTTAAGTTCGTTTGATTACTTGATAAACATGGTGGTCTAGTGGTTACACGAACTAGTAATCCCAGATGTTACTGATGAATTTCCACACATAAATTTTAAAGCTTATGCAGCTTTTGTGTTATTTCGAAGTTTATATTTTTCCTATTGATAACAAATATAATAATACAGCCATAATTATGTAGGGATGTTAACACGTTGACTGCCAGTCACTTTGAGTTAGATTTATAGTTAATGCCCTCATGTGGAATTAGATTATACCCAGATGCCAACATAATTATAAAAGAAATATGATTCAAAAATAGTTATAAAAGATAAATATGTGATTAAGCAGTTTAGTTCGCATTGTTCGCAGTGCAGTTTAGTTTGTTATTGTTCGATTCCCACCTTTGCCCTGGGTGTAATTCCTTTCTGTGTCAGTAAAAATCCTTTTTGTGTCGGTCTCGCTTGACAAAGGCTTATAAGCGGGTCTATGACCAAGCACACAAGCCGGAATTGTATATGTACCTACCCTACCCTAGTTTGTAATTGGCTAATTCCACGTAACTGTAGTGTAAGTCACGATTTAAGAGGAGATCAATAGATTTTTTAATTAAAAAAATTAATCAATTTAAATCAAGTACATTACATTATTTAGTTATAATGGGTGTAGATCAACTATTCCACAATTTTTTTTCATTTAATGTTAAAAGTTGTAGTGATAATCACTTTTTACAAACGTCGAATCACATTACAGACAGGATAATTTTGCAATTCCCCTCTTCAACTATCTAGCTATAAAAAAAGGCAACTAGTCTATTACTTTAAAAAAAAAAGATAAGAATTAGGAAAATTTATTGATATTTCATAGTAAAAAAAATCATTGAAACGAGTCTGGTTATTGGCTTTCAATTCAATAATTAGAAACAGATAATTATCTGGTTGGAGAAGTCCAAGAAGTTTTTTTTTTTTTTTTTTTTTTTGACTAGCTGCCGGGTAGCTTCAGTTAGTGACGTTAACTTAACCTAACCTTGTAATTTTACGATCTCAAACTAAGATTTTTACTTTTTCGAAAATGAAGAAGAGTTAGTTTCTTTCCATCGTAACGAACTGGTTTTAGAAACAGTATGTTCTTCTACTTCACATCAGCCTCTATCGATGAACATTTTCCATCGTTATCGCCGCAGCCAAAGTGTTAAACACTGAACTCTTGTGAATCCGTTACAGAGATACACGCGAATTAGCAAACAAAAGTTGTGCTTTATGCATGATGTTACCAAACGGTAACACATGTAAAAACCAACTACAAACTACCAATTCTGAAAAGAATGATTAGAAAACTACTAAATATAGTTTAAAATAACCCTCTTGAACTATAATATTTTTTTCATAGCAATTTAATTGTATTTAGTACTAGTATTATTACTTTGAATTCTGCCAAACACGTAAATTCACAACAGTTAGAAACTTCACTTTTTAATTTTGAATACACCTTTACTACTGTCAATTATGAGGGTTATTATTAACTAAAACTTTAAAATGGAATGTAATAGATGAAAAAAACACAAATTTATCGAGAGGGAGGTCTATTTTTAATAGAATAAAGTGGATTATGTAACTTGTTACCGAACGGTAACACTATGCATTAGAGGGTTAAACTTTTTCATATTATCGAAAAAAATTAAAATGGGTCAAGTACACAGTAAGATTTATCTTCATTTTTTTGTGTAAAATTATTAGTGTTGAAAGCAACATAACAAGTGTATAATATTAGTGTTGTATTAGTGTAAAATAATATTATTATTGAAAGCCCATATAACAAGAAATTCTCGAATGCACATAATTTGTTTGTCGATCGAGAATACAATATTTGAAGTAGCTATGACATCACTAGAGGCGTGGTTTTTCTTATTTGGACGAATTAGCTGACAGGTGGCTTATTTGTAGGGTATAAGTAAACGTTCGACGCAGCTGTGACAACTGTAGGTGTGGTAGTTCCAACTGTCCATTAACTCCTTTTTACATTTAGAGATTCAGTTACAATAGCTAACTCTATAATTACATTGTTTATAGTGTATACAGGGTGGTTATAAAATAACGCTCGCTATTCGGAGTGGGCTGTAGCTTTAATGAATAATCCAAATGCAAGAAACTTTGAGACACTTACTAATCAAGAAGGGGGGGGGGGGAGAGAATGGAATCATAAAAACAAACTCATCACTTGACCAGGGTTCCAAATTACGACTCGTAGTTGGATGTGTTGGCCGTAATTAGTCATAATTGGCTATGCCTCGTAATTTAGATCCTTGGTCAAGAGACGAGTTTGTTTTTTGATTATTCTTTTTTATGATTATTTTTTATGATTCTCTTTTTTATAATCCCATTCCTTTCCCCCCTTCTTGATTAGTAAGTGTCTCGATTTTTGATGCATTTGGATTATTCATTCAAGCTACAGACCACTCCGAATAGCGAGCGTTATTTTATAACCACCCTGTACTTCCAAACATATAGTAGGAATTACTGAGTGTTGTTTGTGTGTGTTGCAGCAAGAGCCTGGCGGCAACCCCGACGAGATCTACAACGGGATCAAGCACGTGAGGCCGGGCAACGGGTTCGAGCCCAACTTCCAGCTCTTCGAGAAGATAGAGGTGAACGGGGAGAAGGAACACCCCCTCTACTCCTTTATTAAGGTAAACACAAGACTTCAGTAGATCTATCTAGAATGCAAGCTTTGAAAACATTTTTCTCCCCTTCCCCGCATGCGGTTTTCTTCGAAACGGCGGGACCGGGTTTTTCCCCCACCCTACATGGGTAAATACTAACCGTTTTGAATGTAAACCTCAAGTGCGCAAGGATTAGATAAGCGACGCACACCCCCCCCCCCCTTTTTCCCTAGAAAACCCAGTGAAGGGATGGGAAAAGAGTCTTTTTGAACCTTACATTCTAGCTAGAAATGGTATAAGGGTCTTGTATGGCAACAGATCTCTGTACAATTTCAATATTGAAACTTTTGAACCTGTTTTTAAATCAATTATACGACATGCACTCACGACTGGACATAGATCGACATTGTCCGCTAACGCCGTTGGGTCTTGGTACTCCACAGATTTAACGAGCACGTCTGTCCTGGCCCCAGTGTACTCAGGGAGCCCCGCAATAAGTCGATTTTTTTATTATATTTTTGATTTTTGCTAGCAAATATCAGTTTATAGATTATAACTTTTTATGCGTATTGTTGTTAATTAGTACTAAAATAGGCCAAAAGTGCAGATACATTTTTCTTTCTTGCAGAATAGCCCGATTCAATGTTTTTATAAAGTAATTTCCTTCTGTACCTTGTAAACACTGTTACAATGTAGCTTCGTCATTATCAACATTTCCTTTTGAAGTGCACTAGAACAGCTTTAATGATATTTGTGCCGCCACAATCCACTAATTTTGAAAGGACTATTATCAATTGTAGTGTGCGGAAAGAGAAAAAGAACTCTAAACAATGGAGGTACATTTCCAACCTTGTGTTTGTTCATTGTATTCTATTACACCAGCGAATTCTTTTTAAATTGATAGTTTAAGGAAACTCAAGGTGTCAAAATACAAGGTTAATAAGTTCGAAAAAAATTAGAATGAAATTTCAATACACTCAAGAATACAAATTCAAGGAAGGATACTCCTTTGTTTTGCTATTTTGATGAAGTGGTGGGGTAGCCTAATCATTGTACACTCCGTGCCAACCTAACTTGGGTAAAAACAAATAGTAAATTGGCAGGGGGGAAAGCGCGATTGGTCCGTTAGCTGGAAACTTTTGAAGTTAATATTTACATACAAATTGATCTTAATACAATTTAACCAAAATACACTTTCTCAAATAGTATACAAATCTGTTAGACCTTAAACGAAATTAATCTTTGGAACATGTTTTCTGGATGGATTCACAAATAATTTATGAAACTGTTTACATGCGTTGAAGGATCTTCTTCCTTCCTCCTATCGCTCCTTTCCGAAATGAAAATAGGCTTATAATAGAAACTTGATTTTTTTAAAAATAATTTCAAGCTAAAAACAAAATATTTCAAATGAAAGAATATTGTCTATACATATTTTTTTTTTACTTATTTTCAGGTATTCAAAAACAATCGGCATTTGTATGACCATTTCCTTAAAAATCATCCGATAGTTTAAGGGATAAAAAAATTACGTGCCCTAAAATTTACGCGCCCTCATTAATCTTCTTTTGCAGATTTAACAATTAGTCTTTATTGTTTCATAAAATTGCTTGAAGTTCGAAGAATAATGGTGCAGGTTTTTTTTATATAAATATCTTTTAATCGCTACAATTTTCCATTTCTTTTGTCACTAATTTTGACACGATTGTGCAGCTTTTAGCCACTGAATGAAAGAAGGACAGCAGAAAGCTTTGGGTTGACAAGAATGAACACGATTTTATTGATAAGATATATATACACAAGTAGAACTAAAAACAAATTTACATAAATTTATCTTGATGCGGTTTACAGTTATCTTTATCTTATGAAAACAATTTATCGCTGACATCTTTTAACCTTATTTCAAAGTTCCGTTATTATCTATCGTTTGTCAAATTAATTTGCAATTCGAAGATTTAATAATTCGCTAAATTGATTCTTTAAAAATACAAACGAAACTTGGCATATTTTTTTTAAGTTATAGAATTCTCTGTTTCTTTCTTTATACATAGATAATGAAGAGTCAAAAAAACTATTTTGATAAGACATCCATCTAAACTGAATCATTACACATAAATATTTTTTTTCTCAAGAGTTTAATTTTTTATTTTAAATAAACAAAAACAGCGAAATTATCAAATAAAAATTGAATTTGCAAGTTATTACAATGTAGATCAATTTTTTAGTTATTTAAATTTTAAATATACTTCTAATTGAAAAAAATTTGATGAAATTCGGACTGTAGCCTATCCTGATATTTTTTCTTCAAAATGACGTATCCCAATTTTTTTTATGAGACTTGTGGTTCGTTCTGTGAAAGTGGGTGACGGGCTGAATGATTAAAATACCTTCCACTTTTTGCGTTATAAACGTAGTGTGGAAGTTAAAAGGGGAAACTCTAATTAAATCTTTTTCTATTGATGCCAAACGAAATAAGCAGATTTGATTTATAGAAGTAAAATGGTTGCCTTTAATTTTTGCGACGTGCTTTTGAATGTTAAATCCAGGCCCTGTGACAACTTGGTCAACTTGTAACCTTTAAATGTTGAATGCTTACAAATTTGAAATTCTTTCGCGTCAAAATAAGATCAATCTTTTATTTTATCCTAAAAGATGGCAACTAGTTGGAATTCAACAATGTACTTTTGGTTGCATAACTAAGCCCACTCAAAATGCATCTGCTATTATGAAACTCGTCGAATTCAGAGCAATTTTTCAATTTTAGTGTCACGGCATCACCATCAGTAAAGGTGTTATAAGCTAAACTTTCTCCTGATGTAGTTGCGAAACTTTACATTTGCCAGGAGGTTGTTGAAAGCAATGTTTTCTTGAGTAAAGCTGTTCAACTGGTCAGGGGGTAAAAGTAAATGTACGTGACTGAAATGATAAGTTACCATCCTTCAAGGTTGCGTTAGCTGTATAGCGCAATAGAGCTTTATTTTCTCGGAAGAATAAAGAGTGCGAAAATAGTCATTTTTTCAAAGGTTTGGCAATGCGTTGTGATGAGGGCGTTCATTGAAGAGATGCGCTGGCCAAAGAACTTATAACATCCATAATTAAAAATTCATAACAAAAAGTTGTAAAAGTACCTGCACTGATAACCACCACGACTCAAATAATATTGCAAATCCATAAATATTACTTTTGAGGTAAGAATTTCTTGGTGTTTGACTCAAAATTAGTACTAGCAGTTGATTATTTTTTAAATATGTTGGAAAAATCAACGTTTTCTTAGTCCCCAAGTACAGAATTTATTAGGAGACCCCCCTCCCCTCCAAAAATGATATATCTATCTTACAATGACAGTATTGCTTTCATGATTACTATTTTTAGCACGAACATTAGAACTTAGAACATTAGAAATACACTTAAAAAATGAATGCTCAAAAACGACGAAATTTTCCTTATTTTTGACGATTCCGTTACTGGCAAATGCTCAGAGTTTTCGTTTCCTCAAAGTGAGGAAATTTGAATCGTCATTTTCATGAGGATTTAAATGTCGTCTAATCTAAAGAAATATTTCGTCATTTTTTAGCATGCGAGTACAACAATGAGATTCAGTTTCCTCAAAATCAAGATTCAGAATCGTCAAATCACGATCGTAAAAGTAAGGATTCGCGTTTACTCAAAAGTCACGTGATAGTTTGACGAAATAATCCTCAAAATTTAACGAAATGGGGCTTGAGGATTCATAAATCGTCAAAAATGAAAGTGTTATTTCTGAGAGTGTAAGACTTTAAATTATTATTATGCTAATAAATTTGGATTGTAACCTCTTAAGACTCGAGCAAAATCCTACATGTACTATATTCTTAATCTAAATATACTTTTCATACAAATATATGCTAACAAGTATGTTTTGCAAAGTAATTTTTAAATTTTTTTTTTAATATTTACCGATATACACGCCTTAAGCTCTAAAAATACACTTTAAAAAAAGGCCGTGTCACTTATTTGTAGTTAACTGTTTATTTGAACATTGTTTTAAATACAAAATTCCCTTAAAATTAACTACCAAAAGAATTTTTGAAAAGTTTAAAGAAATAGCTAGTTTCAAGTTATTTTTTCAGAACTCTACTATCGTATTGACCCTCGTTCAACTTCATTTTTTATATAGAAATAAATGACTGATACCTGTATTCAAAGGTTGAAACTTGTATTGGGATCTTCTATCGGACCAGGTCAATTTCGAAACTATTTAACCTGCTAATTGCTTGGGGGCTGGTTTTTAAAAAATGTCCCCGAATGGAGACGCCAGTCGCAAGAGGTTAAGAACAGCATTATGATTTTATTAATTTCCTGTGTTGCATAAATTGAGGTTTTAACTCTTACTAATTTCCGAAACAAATAGGTTGAGTACGAGGGCCTGATCTAGGATAACACAATTTATCATGAAAATCTCTAATATTTGGGGAGCCTATGCCCGGACATAACAGGCCTTGTGTACGATCAGGCCCTTATTGTGAAGTTGACGACTTCTGCTTTTAAACACTTACGAGGGACTCTCCATAGAGGATAGACTAGTGGTCAAGGTCTTGTTCACGAATCGGAAAGTCCCGCGATCGAGTCCCGCGGAGTACATGCTCGTTAAATATGTGGGTCCGAAAGTCTTGTGGGCGGTCATGGCTCAGTTTCAAACGGGTAGAGGTCCCTGGAAACTATTTCAATATTTCCTTCAAGTAAATTGCAGAGGTCGCGATAGAGGGCAGCATCTGCCACATATGTGTGTTGTGTCTTTCTTACTTGACGAAGGTTTATAAGCGGGTCTCTGACCAAGCACGCAAACCTGACCTGAATATATTTGTCTAACCAACCAACCGACCCACAGAGCTAATGTATTTTGAAATCACAACATTTGCAAAAGAATTGGTTTGCCTTGCTATCCCATTTTCGGCAGGTATAGGAATCCTTATAACATCAATTTCAAAGAAAATTGAAAAGAAAATAACATCCAGTTTAATTATTCATTGATAAGGTTTTAAAATAAAATTTAAAATTAAAAAAAAGTAGTGTCGCCATCTGCTGTATATTTTTGGCATTTTTAATACTTCAAAAATATATACTTAAATAACTAGATAGGATATTCGTTTATAATTAGTTTCATTCCTATGTCAAGTTGATTCCCATAGGGCTAACATGGCAATGCAATACTTTGCGGAAGTTGTGATTCCATAACTAATGCATTAGCTCTATGGGACTAACAATCCCTCTTAATCTAATACGAATTTTCTTCCAGGCTTATTGTCCATCAACACGCGATGAATTCTCGGACCAGAAGAAACTCTTCTACACCCCGATGAGAAATCGAGACATCCGATGGAATTTCGAGAAGATATTGGTCGATTCAACGGGGATGCCTGTCACGCGTTACGATCCCTCCACAAAGCCCGACGACATCGCTAAAGACATCGATAAGCTGATGGATAATTAGGGATTATTAAATATTACAGTAGAACAGTCGATATAATTACAGTCGAACCCCGTTAGAGCGAATTCGAAGGGCTCACCGAAACATTTCGTGATAACCAGATTTCATATTAACCGTCAGGTTTTTTTTACCAGAACCATTAAAATATTACCATTATAAAACCATTAACCAAAAATTTACCATTGAACCAGTGAATAGTTAAAAAAAATTACAAAGAAAAATTGTTCTAATTTTATATTGTTGATACTCTAGAATAATTTTACAAAAATACATTATTTGCCAAGGGCGATCTCGTGATTTTCGCTGAATTTCTTAGAACAAAAAATATTTTTAAAGTTTGTAGCCAGTTTTTTGTAATGTTTTGTTTCATTTGTTCTTCCAAACTTTTAATCACTGAGAAAAAAGGCAAATTCTGAATTTTTTGTATGGCTTAAGCGGAATTTCGCCTTAGCGATTTCGCGTTAAGATATTTTTTTTCTCAGCTTTACACGCCTTGGAATGCTTTAAGTTCATCTTAAGCGAAATTTCACGTCAAGCGAGTTCGCGGTAACGAGGTTTAACTGTATCCCACAACTGAAACAAGGTGGCCACACACGAGGACACACATCTTGAAACATGAAGCGTAATTTTGGGTCTGATTGGCCGTTTTTGTCACATATGACCTGTGAATAGCCAATCACAGACGAAAATACCTATGTTCATAATCGTGTTTTCCCAGTGTAGAGGTCAATTAAAATGTTGAAATTCTTATAACTTCTTATATTTTTAAATCGAAAAGCCTAATTTTAGAAAGTTGTAGTTGCCTATCATTTCTTTAAGAGCAAAAATTCTAGTTTTACCCACATTGTGTGGATCAAAATAAAAACAAGAATGAATATATGTACTAATTTAAATATTTTAAAAAATGTTTTACCAATGCTATGGCTGATTATTTTTTTAAGGATTTTATTGATATTATAATTTTAAAAAATTAAAGAAAATCAAGAAGAATATACTTATATCCATGAGTTAAAAATAATCTTAAAATTTTGTTTAAAAAAAAACAACTTGCATACGTTAAAAGCAAGCTGTACATAGACAAATGAAAAGAAGGGCTCTCTAAAGTCTTCATACCGCATGAGGCATGCAACATGTTTCATACATGTTATTTTGGTGTGTTATATATGTATAAAATCAGATAGGCAATCGTTAACATTTGTGTTGCTGATGTTCTTTTTAATGAATTTGCTTCTTGTTTATGAAGGGCTTCTCGTAAACCTTTGGTGGGATGCTCGGATGTGTTTGTAGTTTCATAAATTTGGCTTTTAGTGCATTCAGCCAATTATGAATCTCGAGCATAGATAGCAGATTTTGAATTCGAACTCTCAACACAAATGAGACCTCTGAGATGTTTTATTTTGTGACCATACATTGATCTGAAATAAATATTTTTTAGCTTGAATATGTTGTATTCATTTACAGGATTTTCATATTTAAATATTCATTTTTAATTAATCCTTGGAATATCTAAAGCTAAGCGTTCACTTCATCACAGAAGCCTCAGCAGAGCTATTTATAGTATTCGGTGCTGAACTGAGAAGTGTGGGGAGGCTAAGTTAATGATTATCTTTTATAAATATTTAAAATCTATTATTTAATCTTTATAATTAAAATACATTGATTATCCATTAAAATTATAAGGCTCTGCTACCTTTCCTAGTGACTGTAGTTTAAAATTAAGATGCCCGTCATCAATAGCCGTCGTGTAGCTCAGATGCAAAAATGGTTTAAAATAATATCCCTGGATACACTAGTGATAATAAAGGCGGCAGATTGAAACTCCGGGAGGGGTTATGTGGGCTGGGATTGCTGGGAAGAAGTTTTGGTACGACGCTTGCTTTGTATGCTAAAGGTCCCCCAGGTTCTTTACCAGGTATTGCCAAAATGAGTCAACCTAAATGGTCTGTGCACTGTGGTTCAAATGTTTGAATAATAATAACCCGTGCAGAGGGAGTTACATTAAATGCGCTTCAAAGTCCCGACGAGGAGTTACGCGCCCCTGAAAGGTTGAATTGGGTACCTCACTTGTTGTGGTTCTAAATTAGAACGCCTATAGCCCTCGTGTAACTCTGTAGTTCAACGATTATTCTATCTAAAAAAGTACTAAATTGGTTTTTTTTTTAAATAATTAAAAATATGGTTGACATTGTTCCTTCAAATCTTTTTAAAACTTGTCTTTCATCCCTATTTGCATATCTGGTGCAAAAAAAAAATCGTACGTCAAAAAAAAAATTCCTTTACCAGAAACTGTGATTAGAAAAATAAAGCATTACGTCAAACATTCAAGGCGCGTTCACATGAGCCATCGAATCAATGGATTGAAGAGCAAACTCAGCAATTTTTCCCTCTTGGGGATTTTCTCCCAGAGAGAAGCGGAACTGCAGGGTTCATTGGGGGTTCGCAAACCCTCCAATGAAAGGAAGGTTTGATGTTTAATATCATGGATTCTGCCACAGACTATCATTTGGGTTAAAAATCCTGCTAGACCTCTTTTTTCCCTAATGGGGATTTTGGCATTACATGGATTCGATAGCTCATATAAGTCCGTTTACGAAACATCGAATCCATGGAATGCCAAAATCCCTATTTGTGTCTTCACATGAGCCATCGAATCCATGGACTGAAGAGCAAACTCAGCAATTTTGGATTCCTGCTATACCTCTTTTTCCCCTAATGGAGATTTTTGCAGTCCATGGATTCGATGGCTCATGTAAACAAGAGGTCTAGGGATTTAACCCAAATGAGTCTGTGGCCGAATCCATGGTATGAAACAACAAACCCTCCTTCATTGGAGGGTTTTCAAAACCCCCCAATGAACCCTAGCGATTCCGGTTCTGTCTGGGAGAAAATCCCCTAGAGGGAAAAATTGCTCAATTTGCTCCTCAATCCAATTATTCGATAGCTCATGTAAATGCGGCTGAACGCGCCTACTGTCCCTCTGCTTAAATTTGAACTAGGGTAAGGTGGGGTAAGTGGACCACCTTTTTGGCATAATTCGACTTTAGACCCTCACACCACTGGATATAATCGGCCTAACAACTTATTTTTTTTTGTGGTCCATTCCCTCATGCGTAATAAATGTACCCATGACAACCAAAACACAAATTGGCAAAAAATAAAATTAAAAAATATGTTTTTCTTTTTTTTCATCCGAGTGGCCCACTTGCCCCGCAAGGTGGGGTAAGTGGGCCACCCCCCTAATATATTTTTACACATAACTGGTAGAGAGATGGTGAGGCAAGTGGAATAATCTACATGATTTTTCGAGTGTTTGAAAAAAAAAGTAATGATGTATCTTCAATAGTTCCCCCATAGCAACTTTTTCTAGCATGCAAGCTTACTACAAGAAATAATGCGTTAATTTTCATCTTGTCATTTTTGCATGTAGTGTAAAAAAAATGTTAGGGCTTCAGATTTTAAACTGGCCTATGTCAATGAATAGGACTATGAATAGTGAATATGACTAAACCTATGAATCAGTGAAAATGACTTTTTTTAAAGTATATTAAAGAGTTGGGGCAAGTGGGCCACCCCTGGCCCACTTACCCCGCCATTGTGGTGGCCCACTTACCCCAAACGCGGGGCAACTGGGCCACCCCAATTTTCTTTTAACCATATCAACATCACAAGTACATGACACTATAAAAAGATACTATGTTTCATACACTTTCAAAATATATAACATTTTGTTTTGTTTCATGAACCGTTTGGAAATAAATAAGAAAATAGTATGATGGCGTGAATTACGAAAAGATGCAATTTAAAAAAATTTCACAAAAAGGATTGTACCTTGTTACATACCTAAATGAAAATGATGCCATAATGTTTCCTGCATCTATTGGGGTAAATACGTAAAACTATTGCAACAGATTTTTTTTGCGTCCATAATTCGGGAAATGCCAGGGGGGGGTGGCCCACTTGCCCCAATGGCCCACTTACCCCACCTTACCCTATAATTTTCTGTAAAACCTTCTTCCGCTATTTATATAATTTTTATTTTTATAGTAATGGCGCGTTCACATGTGTTGGGATATAGCCGGCTTTTAGCTGGCTATTTTGTGAAGCATTATAACCTAGTTCACTTCAAAAGGCCGGCAACGTGGAAGTCATGTCGTGGCGTCCGCTGCTCTCTTCGCCGTTTTAGGCAATTATATTTTAAAAAAACAATTTTTTTTATTAAAAATCATAAATGCTTACAAATAAGATTAGTTTTAGATTCACAGAATTAACTTCATAATTACAATGATAATCAAAAAAATTGTAATGAAATATATTTTTGTTTAAATTGAGTTAATAGGTTTTTTTTTTTTAGTTTTGGCAGAAAATTCTCAAAAATAAAGGATTAATAATAAAATAAACTCCTGCCAGGCATCTTAGGAATAAATATTTTCAAAAGAATGATTAAAATGTGTAGCAATATGAAAACACAATATAATTAAAATTACCATAACCGTAGTAAATAAAGGCATATTCTCTGTTTTATATGTATTTCAACATTCTAAAACCATTGCTTCTATTACAACTGACAATTTTATGTACGAAACTGACACCAAAGATTCCGTTCATTTAAACAAACCGCAATAAATTTCACATCTTCGCAAAACCATGACGTCAGAGAGGCATAAGCGAATGGCAAAAATTGTGGCGCCATCTATCTCATCGATACTTAAGCAGAGACCGATTTGAAAATGTTCGATTTAAATGAAATATATATCCCTTTATTTACACCTACTCTCCAGTATTGGTTAATTTAAGAAAAATTTAACTGTGCAAATATTTTTTAAGTGAAATATTTCTAAACTAAATATTATATAAAATACTGGAATTTGGTTTCAATCAATCATTATTGTATTACATATTTAGAAAATATATATATCAAAATATAATGTAATGAAGGATTCTACCTAAAAGTACATTAAAAGTTATTTGAAGCATTTTACAAATTTCTCTTTGAAATCGATATTTTGTTTGATTCGTCCATTTATTTGGAATAAAATGATGAATAAATGAAGTTATAAAAGATTCATTAAATTTGAGTAGCATTGTGCCCGCATAGTGTAATGCATTTTATTTCCTACATCCAGCGGCGCGTTTACCAATAGGCGTTAGAGGCGGCCGCCTGCGGCCCCAAGATTGTGAGGGCCCCCAAATTTCAAAATTTCTTAATACTACGTATAATAAAATGTTCCTAATAATCCTAATTCTTTCAAATATTTATGTACTGTTTGTCGATTTGTTGGCCCCCGATTTTTTTGTAAACCAAAAAAAAAAAAAAAAAAAAAAAAAACACTTTTATTGTAATAAAAATTACAAAATCTGTTTTTGGCGGGATATTTTAGACAATAGATATCAATTTTTGTAAATCGACATTTCCAAGAGTGGAAACGCTGTTGCATATGCATCTAACAATTCCGATTGACAATGCAACTGTTCGACGAGGTGATAAACGAATTTGCAAAAAGAAAATGCAGAAAGAAAAAGTTGTAAATGAAAAATAAGTATGTAAATGTAAGGGCGTTAAAAGTATAAGTGAAATTCTTGTCTCTTGTAATACATATTTAGCCGACCATTTCTTTTTTTCAGCCCCGATTGCGTCACTAGCATTTCATGCTCCAAAAAGGGGGAGAATCCCAATTTACAAACTGGTTCATCCTTCATCATGCTTTATTATTTGTACTATTAAGATTTTTTAAATTCAAATTTCTGGGGGGGGGGGGGTTTGGGGGGGGGGGGGGGGCGGGGCAAATTCTGAAGCCGCCTATGGCCCCGACATCCATAAACGCGTCACTGCCTACATCTAAATAAATTATTAAATGATTAACTGAAAATATTAACTGTTCATGAAAAATACATATATTTAAGCAGATTCGTTAGTACAATAATAATATAAAATAATTATATGCACATTATGAAGATACAAAGAAAATTTCTTTAAAAAAGGAAGGAATATGTTGTGTGGAAGCGGTTTAAGGGATAGATTCTGTTACAAACCTACTAGTTTAATCTTAACACTAAAAATTATCCATAAACGAGGTAAGTAATTCTTTTAATTAAATAAATATTTATATCCAAATTCATATTTCCTAAAATACAATAAAATTAATTTAAGTTAAAAATATCTCTAGTAGTCTGTCCCTCTGTATTCTTTAATTTCTTGCAAAAAAAAAAAGCAAATCTTTTCAGCGCAAAAATAGTCGTCCGTCGTCCAAAGAAGCCATGCATGTGTCGGGGGAGTGACTTGTCCCCAAGTAGGTGGACAATTCTTTTTTTTTTTTTTTTGTCTGTCTTGGGGGTTTCTGCCCCACTGTATGGGGTTGATGACGGGACGGGTCAGAGTTACGGAGAAGTTACATTTCACCATCGCTTAGTGGTAAGCCTATGCGCTCAAAGTCAAATGGATGATTGTACGAGCTACGATTGAAACGAAGTGAACATTTTGCTAATAATAGTCTTTGTATAGTTCTATATAAAAAACGTAATCTTTAGTTTAAACGAATTTAATGAGAAATTCTCAAGTTTTTTTTTTTTTTTTTTAACTTTCACATAAAACATGGTTTCACAACTTTTATAGACATCTTCACAAATTTTGTTTCCAGCATATTAATAGACTTTTATAGGCACTGAACTAGAATTATCGGATATTTTAAGTAATTTTATTTTTTATAGCTGGTTTTTCAAAGCAACATTTTTTTTTTTTTCTGAAAAATGCATTTTTAACGAAAACCCCTAGTATTGTGTCTCGATGAACAATAATTTTCCCCTTCTCAATATATCCCTTATATTTTAATTCATTGCCTTTAACAGCATTAGCACTGTAACGTTAGTAAAAGGAAATTTGGTTGTCGTAAGTAGTTTTTATGAATTAAGATTTTGCTTAACAGAGTTTTACTCCCTAATTTAACAACTTAATAGCTAAAAATGAATTAAAGAGGTGTTTGTATTCTCGATTTTTTTTTTCTGTATTTTATCCATATACGTGTTAAAATTATATTTATATGCTTAATAAAAATGGTTTTCAAAAAATTTATCTCGAAAGTAGGTGGATAACTTAAAAGGATTATGTTTTTCCTGCATCTGCATCATAAGTTCGTTTCATCCCGACGGCTAGCCTTGCCTTGCCCGACCGGAGAGCTAAGCCTTCATAACCCCCCTGCTGCCACACCCCTGTCTGAGGAAACATATTCATTAGTTTGGGTTTAACTGGTGTTAACTGGATTTTGTTTGTCCTTTAAAAACCTAGATGCCGCTACAATTTTTGCCATTCGCTTATGCCTCTCTGACGTCATGGTTTTGCGAAGATGTGAAGGAGCATTCACCGGTAAGTTTTCGCACCCTCTAGAGAGGGATTTTTTCCCCTGATAGCCGGCGAATCGCCCGCGTTTGCTCTGCATGAGAACGACGGGCCCTAAAGCCTCCCCGGTGGTGTAATCGTTAGGTCTCTAGCCTTTGGAGCTGCTGGGTGCGGGCTCGACTCCTGGTTAGGCATGGATGTTTGTGACCGTCAATAAATGTTGTTATTTGTCAATCAACTATGACTGGTAAAGCATGCTTGTGCGAGGCAATAAACCGCTTTCACAAAAAACCAATCAAGTGGGCTTCACCTTTCCCCTAGTGGCAGATCTACTACTTTCTAAATCTATGGATCTGCCCTTATGGGAAAAGGTGAAGCCACTTTTAAACCAGTATCCCATAAGGCAGTTCGCAAGCCCTCGCCTAAGCCGCCATGTGGCACCATGAGATAAATTCGACCAATAAAAAATATATATGTAATATTAACTAATTAAAACTTTTTACCAGTTTTGCTAGCATAAGTTTATAACTGGATATGTATTGATAATTTCTGGCAGATACGAGGTATATTTATAAAAGAAGTATATTAAAAATGCAATTTTTATTGGATGTAACTCTCCGGCGAAAGCAGTTTTATGTAACCAATATCCCGTGATGCATTGCAAAAATGGCTTCATCACAATATTGCATTGTACGGGATTGCGAAATTGATGGGCATATCTGCTACTTTCTATATCTATGGTTATGCATTTTAATTCATTCGTAGGCCGAATAGATCGAGTTGACAATCGATAGTATTCGCTGAAGCGAGACTATCGAACTATCGATACTATCGAAGTGGACGAAGTTTTCTGGCAGCGTGCCAAAACAATCGAACTATCGATACTATCGAGCTGCCGAAGTTTTCTGGCAGCTTGCCAAAACAATCGATTGTTCTGGCACACTGCCAAAAACTTCGAATGGATAATGCTTTAATGTTGCTTCGATTGTTTACGTAATGTAGGTGTGCTTGGCAATTTTATTTATTTATTTATTTATTTATTTATTTATTTATTTATTTATTTATTTATTTATTTATTTATTTATTTATTTATTTATTTATTTATTTATTTATTTATTTATTTATTTATTTATTTATTTATTTATTTATTTATTTATTTATTTATTTATTTATTCATTCATTCATTCATTTATTCATTTATTCATTCATTCATTCATTTATTTATTTAGTAATTTAATTATTTATTTAGTATTTTATTATTATATTTAGTAATTAAGTAACTGGCTTCGCAAAATATATATTGGTATAGTAATTTAGTAATTTATTTATTTAATAATTTAGTAACTTACTTAGTAAAATATGCATTGATATAGTAATTTAGTAATTTAATTACTTATTTAGCAATTTATTTTTTATTTATATATTTAGTAATTTAGTAACATATTTAGTAATTTATTTAGTAAAATATTTATTTATATAGTAATTTAGTAATTTAATTATTTATTTAGCAATGTATTTATTTAGTAATTTAGTAACATATTTAGTAATTTAGTAACTTATTTAGTAATTTAGTAACTTATTTAGTAATTTATTTACTTAGTTTGTAATTTAGTAAGTTATTTAGTAATTTAGTAGCTAACTTAGTAATTTATTTAGTAATTTAGTAACAATTTTAGTAATTTATTTAGTAATTTAGTAACTAATTTAGTAATTTATTTATATAGTAATTTAATTTAGGTATTGCCTTAAAGTATTTTAATGCATTGTAATTAGGTATTGTATAGTATTTAATTATTGTATTGTCTTCAGGTATTGTATTGTATTTAGGTATTGTATTTTATTTAAGTATTGTATTATATTTAGGTATTGCACTGTATTTATGTTATGTATTGCATTGTATTTCAATATTTATTGTATTGTATTAAGGTATTTAAGTATTGTATTGTATTTAGGTGTAGCATTGTATTTAGGTGTTGCATTGTATTTAGGTATTGAATTGTATTTAGGTATTGCATTGTATTTAGGTATTGTATTGTATTTATGTATTGTATTTTAGTTAGGTATTGTATTGTATTGTATTAGGGTATTGTATTGTATTTAGTTATTGTATTGTATTTAGGTATTGTATTTTAGTTAGGTATTGTATTATATTTAGGTATTGTATTGTATTTAGGTATTGTATTATATTTAAGTATTGTATTGTATTTAGGTGTTGCATTGTATTTAGGTGTTGCATTGTATTTAGGTATTGCATTGTATATAGGTATTGTATTGTATTTAGGTATTGTATTTTAGTTAGGTATTGTATTGTATTTAGGTATTGTATTATATTTAGGTTATGTATTGTATTTAAGTATTGTATTGTATTTAGGTGTTGCATTGTATTTAGGTATTGTATTGAATTGTATTTAGGTATTGCATTGTATTTAGGTATTGTATTGTATTTAGGTATTGTATTTTAGTTAGGTATTGTATTGTATTGATTTTAAGTTTGTATTTTATTTAGTATTGTATTGTATTAAGGTATTGTATTGTATTGTATTTAGGTATTGTATTGTATTAAGGTATTGTATTGTATTTAAGTATTGTATTGTATTTAGGTATTGCATTGTATTTAGGTATTGTACTGTATTGTATTTAAGTATTGTATTGTATTTTATTTTAGTATTGTATTGTATTTAGGTGTTGCATAGTATTTAGGTATTGTATTGTATTGTATTTTATTTAGGTATTGCATTGCATTGTATTTAGGTGTTGTATTGTATTTTATTTAGGCATTGCATTGTATTGTATTTAGGTATTTATTTTATTTAGGTATTGTATTGTATTGCATCTAGGTATTGTATTGTATTGCATCTGGGTATTGTATTGTATTTAGGTATTGTATTGTATTGCATTTAGGTATCGACGTTAATTATTGTATTACATTTAATTATTGTATTTATTGCACTTAATTAACGGTACACTACAGCTTCACGAGGGCATTTATTTATTTATTCATATACTTATTAATAATGCTTGGCATTGAGCATAATAACTCTACACTAGAGCTACACGAGGGAATTTATTTATATATATTTATGTATATAAATATCGATATATTTAATCGATATCAATATCGATATGCATATCGAAAAGTTAAATGATATGTATGTCGATATCTATTCATATCGATATATATATCGATATGCATATCAATATGTATATCGGTAGTTATATCGATGTGTATTCGATACGTAAATCGATATCTATATCGGTATACATATCTATATCGATATACATATCGATATCCATATCGATATACATATCGATATCTATATCGATATACATATCGATATCTATATCGATATACATATCGATATCTATATCGATATACGTATCGATATCTATATCGATATACATATCGATATCTATATCGATATACATATCTATATCGATATACATATCTATATCTATATACATATCGATATCCATATCGATATCCATATCGATATACATATCGATATCTATATCGATATACATATCGATATCTATATCGATATACGTATCGATATCTATATCGATATACATATCTATATCGATATACATATCTATATCGATATACATATCGATATCGATATTCATATCAATATCGATATACATATCTATATCGATATACATATCTATATCGATATACATATCGATATACATATGGACGATATCGATATCTATATCGATATACGTATCGATATCAATATCTATATCGATATCTATATCGATATCTATATCGAAATACATATCGATATCTATATCGACATACATATCGATACCTATATCGATATACATATCGATACCTATATCGATATACATATCGATACCTATATCGATATAGATATCGATATGTATATCGATATAGATATCGATATACATATCTATATCGATATACATATCGATATACATATCGATATCTATATCGATATACGTATCGATATCGATATCTATATCGATATACGTATCGTTATCTATATCGATACACGTATCGATATCGATATCTACATCGATATACGTATCGATATCAATATCTATATCGATATACGTATCGATATCGATATCTATATCGATATCAATATCTATATCGATATACGTATCGATATCGATATCTATATCGATATCAATATCGATATACGTATCGATATCAATATCTATATCGATATACGTATCGATATCTATATCGATATACGTATCGATATCTATATCGATATACGTATCGATATCTATATCTATATCCGATTTCTATATCTATATCCGATTTCTATATCTATATCCGATTTCTATATCTATATCCGATATCTATATCTATATCCGATATGTATATCGATACACATATCGATATCGTATGCTTATTAATAAATACCCATGTGTAGCTCTAGTATTACGTTAACTCAAAGTCAGGAATAAATTACTAAATACCCATGAGTAGCTTTAGTGTAACGTCAATCCAGTGACCTTTTGTAGCTCTAGTGTAACGTTAATTTAATGCTAAAAGCAACTAATAAGTATTTGAATAAGTAAATGAATACAATCGTGAAGCTCTAGAATACAGTTAATTCAGAGAAATAAATAATTAAATAAATTACTAAATAAAATACTATATAAATAAATTACTATATGAATAAATAACTATATAAATAAATTACTATATAAATAAATTACTATATGAATAAATTATTAAATAAATGAAGGAATGAATTCCCGCGTAGCTCCAGTGCAACGTTATTTCAATGCATAGCTTGCTTGATAAGGGAAGCATTTACTAAATAAGGAAACAAATTACTGAAGTAATTACTAAATTACTAAAGAAAGAACTAACCAACTAACTAAATAAATACTTAATTACTAAATATATAAATAACTTACTAAATTTCAAAATATATAAATAAATTACTAAATATATAAATAACTCACTAAATTACTAAATAAATAAATAACTAAAAAACTTACTGAATTCCTAAATAAATGAATTACTAAATTACTATATAACTAAATTACTTAATTATTAAATAAATAAATTACTAAGTTACTAAATGAGTAATCAAATAACTAAATTACTAAAAATAAAATAAATTACTAAATTATTAAATAAATAAATTACTAAGTTACTAAATAAGTAATCAAATAACTAAATTACTAAAAATAAAATAAATTACTAAATTATTAAATAAATAAATTACTAAGTTACTAAATAAGTGATCAAATAACTAAATTACTAAAAATAAAATAAATTACTAAGTTATTAAATAAATTACTAAGTTACTAAATGAGTAATCAAATAACTAAATTACTAAAAATAAAATAAATTACTAAATTATTAAATAAATAAATTACTAAGTTACTAAATAAGTAATCAAATAACTAAATTACTAAAAATAAAATAAATTACTAAATTATTAAATAAATTACTAAGTTACTAAATGAGTAATCAAATAACTAAATTACTAAAAATAAAAGAAATTACTAAGATATTAAATAAATAAATTACTAAGTTACTAAATAAGTAATCAAATAACTAAATTACTAAAAATAAAATAAATTACTAAATTATTAAATAAATAAATTACTAAGTTACTAAATAAGTAATCAAATAACTAAATTACTAAAAATAAAATAAATTACTAAATTATTAAATAAATAAATTACTAAGTTACTAAATAAATAATCAAATAACTAAATTACTAAAAATAAAATAAATTACTAAATTATTAAATAAATAAATTACTAAGTTACTAAATAAGTAATCAAATAACTAAATTACTAAAAATAAAATAAATTACTAAATTATTAAATAAATAAATTACTAAGTTACTAAATAAGTAATCAAATAACTAAATTACTAAAAATAAAATAAATTACTAAGTTATTAAATAAATTACTAAGTTACTAAATGAGTAATCAAATAACTAAATTACTAAAAATAAAATAAATTACTAAATTATTAAATAAATAAATTACTAAGTTACTAAATAAGTAATCAAATAACTAAATTACTAAAAATAAAATAAATTACTAAATTATTAAATAAATAAATTACTAAGTTACTAAATAAGTAATCAAATAACTAAATTACTAAAATAAAATAAATTACTAAGTTATTAAATAAATTACTAAGTTACTAAATGAGTAATCAAATAACTAAATTACTAAAAATAAAATAAATTACTAAATTATTAAATAAATAAATTACTAAGTTACTAAATAAGTAATCAAATAACTAAATTACTAAAAATAAAATAAATTACTAAATTATTAAATAAATAAATTACTAAGTTACTAAATCAGTAATCAAATAACTAAATTACTAAAAATAAAATAAATTACTAAATTATTAAATAAATAAATTACTAAGTTACTAAATAAATAATCAAATAACTAAATTACTAAAAATAAAATAAATTACTAAATTATTAAATAAATAAATTACTAAGTTACTAAATAAGTAATCAAATAACTAAATTACTAAAAATAAAATAAATTACTAAATTATTAAATAAATAAATTACTAAGTTACTAAATAAGTAATCAAATAACTAAATTACTAAAAATAAAATAAATTACTAAATTATTAAATAAATAAATTACTAAGTTACTAAATAAGTAATCAAATAACTAAATTACTAAAAATAAAATAAATTACTAAATTACTAAAAATAAAATAAATTACTTAATTAATAAATAAATTACTAAGTTACTAAATAAGTAATCAAATAACTAAATTACTAAAAATAAAATAAATTACTAAATTATTAAATAAATAAATTACTTAGTTACTAAATAAGTAATCAAATAACTAAATTACTAAAAATAAAATAAATTACTAAATTATTAAATAAATTACTAAGTTACTAAATGAGTAATCAAATAACTAAATTACTAAAAATAAAAGAAATTACTAAGATATTAAATAAATAAATTACTAAGTTACTAAATAAGTAATCAAATAACTAAATTACTAAAAATAAAATAAATTACTAAATTATTAAATAAATAAATTACTAAGTTACTAAATAAGTAATCAAATAACTAAATTACTAAAAATAAAATAAATTACTAAATTATTAAATAAATAAATTACTAAGTTACTAAATAAGTAATCAAATAACTAAATTACTAAAAATAAAATAAATTACTAAATTATTAAATAAATAAATTACTAAGTTACTAAATAAATAATCAAATAACTAAATTACTAAAAATAAAATAAATTACTAAATTATTAAATAAATAAATTACTAAGTTACTAAATAAGTAATCAAATAACTAAATTACTAAAAATAAAATAAATTACTAAATTATTAAATAAATAAATTACTAAGTTACTAAATAAGTAATCAAATAACTAAATTACTAAAAATAAAATAAATTACTAAGTTATTAAATAAATTACTAAGTTACTAAATGAGTAATCAAATAACTAAATTACTAAAAATAAAATAAATTACTAAATTATTAAATAAATAAATTACTAAGTTACTAAATAAGTAATCAAATAACTAAATTACTAAAAATAAAATAAATTACTAAATTATTAAATAAATAAATTACTAAGTTACTAAATAAGTAATCAAATAACTAAATTACTAAAAATAAAATAAATTACTAAGTTATTAAATAAATTACTAAGTTACTAAATGAGTAATCAAATAACTAAATTACTAAAAATAAAATAAATTACTAAATTATTAAATAAATAAATTACTAAGTTACTAAATAAGTAATCAAATAACTAAATTACTAAAAATAAAATAAATTACTAAATTATTAAATAAATAAATTACTAAGTTACTAAATAAGTAATCAAATAACTAAATTACTAAAAATAAAATAAATTACTAAACTATTAAATAAATAAATTACTAAGTTACTAAATAAGTAATCAAATAACTAAATTACTAAAAATAAAATAAATTACTAAATTATTAAATAAATAAATTACTAAGTTACTAAATAAGTAATCAAATAACTAAATTACTAAAAATAAAATAAATTACTAAATTATTAAATAAATTACTAAGTTACTAAATGAGTAATCAAATAACTAAATTACTAAAAAAAAGAAATTACTAAGATATTAAATAAATAAATTACTAAGTTACTAAATAAGTAATCAAATAACTAAATTACTAAAAATAAAATAAATTACTAAATTATTAAATAAATAAATTACTAAGTTACTAAATCAGTAATCAAATAACTAAATTACTAAAAATAAAATAAATTACTAAATTATTAAATAAATAAATTACTAAGTTACTAAATAAATAATCAAATAACTAAATTACTAAAAATAAAATAAATTACTAAATTATTAAATAAATAAATTACTAAGTTACTAAATAAGTAATCAAATAACTAAATTACTAAAAATAAAATAAATTACTAAATTATTAAATAAATAAATTACTAAGTTACTAAATAAGTGATCAAATAACTAAATTACTAAAAATAAAATAAATTACTAAGTTATTAAATAAATTACTAAGTTACTAAATGAGTAATCAAATAACTAAATTACTAAAAATAAAATAAATTACTAAATTATTAAATAAATAAATTACTAAGTTACTAAATAAGTAATCAAATAACTAAATTACTAAAAATAAAATAAATTACTAAATTATTAAATAAATTACTAAGTTACTAAATGAGTAATCAAATAACTAAATTACTAAAAATAAAAGAAATTACTAAGATATTAAATAAATAAATTACTAAGTTACTAAATAAGTAATCAAATAACTAAATTACTAAAAATAAAATAAATTACTAAATTATTAAATAAATAAATTACTAAGTTACTAAATAAGTAATCAAATAACTAAATTACTAAAAATAAAATAAATTACTAAATTATTAAATAAATAAATTACTAAGTTACTAAATAAATAATCAAATAACTAAATTACTAAAAATAAAATAAATTACTAAATTATTAAATAAATAAATTACTAAGTTACTAAATAAGTAATCAAATAACTAAATTACTAAAAATAAAATAAATTACTAAATTATTAAATAAATAAATTACTAAGTTACTAAATAAGTAATCAAATAACTAAATTACTAAAAATAAAATAAATTACTAAGTTATTAAATAAATTACTAAGTTACTAAATGAGTAATCAAATAACTAAATTACTAAAAATAAAATAAATTACTAAATTATTAAATAAATAAATTACTAAGTTACTAAATAAGTAATCAAATAACTAAATTACTAAAAATAAAATAAATTACTAAATTATTAAATAAATAAATTACTAAGTTACTAAATAAGTAATCAAATAACTAAATTACTAAAAATAAAATAAATTACTAAGTTATTAAATAAATTACTAAGTTACTAAATGAGTAATCAAATAACTAAATTACTAAAAATAAAATAAATTACTAAATTATTAAATAAATAAATTACTAAGTTACTAAATAAGTAATCAAATAACTAAATTACTAAAAATAAAATAAATTACTAAATTATTAAATAAATAAATTACTAAGTTACTAAATCAGTAATCAAATAACTAAATTACTAAAAATAAAATAAATTACTAAATTATTAAATAAATAAATTACTAAGTTACTAAATAAATAATCAAATAACTAAATTACTAAAAATAAAATAAATTACTAAATTATTAAATAAATAAATTACTAAGTTACTAAATAAGTAATCAAATAACTAAATTACTAAAAATAAAATAAATTACTAAATTATTAAATAAATAAATTACTAAGTTACTAAATAAGTAATCAAATAACTAAATTACTAAAAATAAAATAAATTACTAAATTATTAAATAAATAAATTACTAAGTTACTAAATAAGTAATCAAATAACTAAATTACTAAAAATAAAATAAATTACTAAATTACTAAAAATAAAATAAATTACTTAATTAATAAATAAATTACTAAGTTACTAAATAAGTAATCAAATAACTAAATTACTAAAAATAAAATAAATTACTAAATTATTAAATAAATAAATTACTTAGTTACTAAATAAGTAATCAAATAACTAAATTACTAAAAATAAAATAAATTACTAAATTATTAAATAAATTACTAAGTTACTAAATGAGTAATCAAATAACTAAATTACTAAAAATAAAAGAAATTACTAAGATATTAAATAAATAAATTACTAAGTTACTAAATAAGTAATCAAATAACTAAATTACTAAAAATAAAATAAATTACTAAATTATTAAATAAATAAATTACTAAGTTACTAAATAAGTAATCAAATAACTAAATTACTAAAAATAAAATAAATTACTAAATTATTAAATAAATAAATTACTAAGTTACTAAATAAGTAATCAAATAACTAAATTACTAAAAATAAAATAAATTACTAAATTATTAAATAAATAAATTACTAAGTTACTAAATAAATAATCAAATAACTAAATTACTAAAAATAAAATAAATTACTAAATTATTAAATAAATAAATTACTAAGTTACTAAATAAGTAATCAAATAACTAAATTACTAAAAATAAAATAAATTACTAAATTATTAAATAAATAAATTACTAAGTTACTAAATAAGTAATCAAATAACTAAATTACTAAAAATAAAATAAATTACTAAGTTATTAAATAAATTACTAAGTTACTAAATGAGTAATCAAATAACTAAATTACTAAAAATAAAATAAATTACTAAATTATTAAATAAATAAATTACTAAGTTACTAAATAAGTAATCAAATAACTAAATTACTAAAAATAAAATAAATTACTAAATTATTAAATAAATAAATTACTAAGTTACTAAATAAGTAATCAAATAACTAAATTACTAAAAATAAAATAAATTACTAAGTTATTAAATAAATTACTAAGTTACTAAATGAGTAATCAAATAACTAAATTACTAAAAATAAAATAAATTACTAAATTATTAAATAAATAAATTACTAAGTTACTAAATAAGTAATCAAATAACTAAATTACTAAAAATAAAATAAATTACTAAATTATTAAATAAATAAATTACTAAGTTACTAAATAAGTAATCAAATAACTAAATTACTAAAAATAAAATAAATTACTAAACTATTAAATAAATAAATTACTAAGTTACTAAATAAGTAATCAAATAACTAAATTACTAAAAATAAAATAAATTACTAAATTATTAAATAAATAAATTACTAAGTTACTAAATAAGTAATCAAATAACTAAATTACTAAAAATAAAATAAATTACTAAATTATTAAATAAATTACTAAGTTACTAAATGAGTAATCAAATAACTAAATTACTAAAAATAAAAGAAATTACTAAGATATTAAATAAATAAATTACTAAGTTACTAAATAAGTAATCAAATAACTAAATTACTAAAAATAAAATAAATTACTAAATTATTAAATAAATAAATAAATTACTAAGTTACTAAATCAGTAATCAAATAACTAA
This sequence comes from Hylyphantes graminicola, assembly GCA_023701765.1. Classification (NCBI taxonomy): domain Eukaryota; kingdom Metazoa; phylum Arthropoda; class Arachnida; order Araneae; family Linyphiidae; genus Hylyphantes; species Hylyphantes graminicola. The sequence continues at coordinate 18,800,170 of CM043121.1, read as the reverse complement.
ATTACTAAAAATAAAATAAATTACTAAATTATTAAATAAATAAATTACTAAGTTACTAAATAAATAATCAAATAACTAAATTACTAAAAATAAAATAAATTACTAAATTATTAAATAAATAAATTACTAAGTTACTAAATAAGTAATCAAATAACTAAATTACTAAAAATAAAATAAATTACTAAATTATTAAATAAATAAATTACTAAGTTACTAAATAAGTAATCAAATAACTAAATTACTAAAAATAAAATAAATTACTAAATTATTAAATAAATAAATTACTAAGTTACTAAATAAGTAATCAAATAACTAAATTACTAAAAATAAAATAAATTACTAAATTACTAAAAATAAAATAAATTACTTAATTAATAAATAAATTACTAAGTTACTAAATAAGTAATCAAATAACTAAATTACTAAAAATAAAATAAATTACTAAATTATTAAATAAATAAATTACTTAGTTACTAAATAAGTAATCAAATAACTAAATTACTAAAAATAAAATAAATTACTAAATTATTAAATAAATTACTAAGTTACTAAATGAGTAATCAAATAACTAAATTACTAAAAATAAAAGAAATTATTAAGATATTAAATAAATAAATTACTAAGTTACTAAATAAGTAATCAAATAACTAAATTACTAAAAATAAAATAAATTACTAAATTATTAAATAAATAAATTACTAAGTTACTAAATAAGTAATCAAATAACTAAATTACTAAAAATAAAATAAATTACTAAATTATTAAATAAATAAATTACTAAGTTACTAAATAAGTAATCAAATAACTAAATTACTAAAAATAAAATAAATTACTAAATTATTAAATAAATAAATTACTAAGTTACTAAATAAGTAATCAAATAACTAAATTACTAAAAATAAAATAAATTACTAAATTACTAAAAATAAAATAAATTACTTAATTAATAAATAAATTACTAAGTTACTAAATAAGTAATCAAATAACTAAATTACTAAAAATAAAATAAATTACTAAATTATTAAATAAATAAATTACTAAGTTACTAAATATGCAATCAAATAACTAAATTACTAAAAATAAAATAAATTACTAAATAACTCACTAAATTACTAAATAAATAATTAAAATACAAAATAAATAAATTCTCGCGTAGCTCCATGCAACGTTATTTCAATGCCAAGCATCACCGACTCGATGTAACGAATAATTCATTCGAAGTTTTTGGCAGTGTGCCAGAACAATCGATTGTTTTGGCAAGGTGCCAGAAAACTTCGGCCGCTCGATAGTATTGATAGTTCGATTGTTTTGGCAAACTGCCAGAAAACTTCGTCCACTTCGATAGTATCGATAGTTCGATAGTCTCGCTCCAGCGAATACTATCGATTTTTCACTTCGAAGTGCGCCCGGCGTTGAAACTATCGAGTTGGGTACGAAACTATCGATAGTCTATCGATGTTTAAGGAACACTATACAAGTGTATTGTTTACTTCTTGTTCTTGCGCCTTGAAAAATTTCAAAATCCATTGCTATGTTTTGATATTCGAATATTGTTGAGACTTACTGTCTATTTTTACTTATTACATATAAGTTTTTAATGAAAACTAAGTCAATCTAAACTTTTGCGATGGTGTATGTTATGAAAGGAATTCTTGTTGAATGGTAAGTTGCGGATTGACTTGGTCGTAATTTTGAAATTGTGCATTACTACTTAACACTTTACCTACGGGCGTCGACTGACCCGTAGACTAAAAATCTTCTAGACCAGCAACTTAATCTAATGCCTAGCTCTTCTAACGTGTCGAAAGCAACTAAAACACTATTAAAGGTTGATTTGTTGATTGGCATAATTGTACTTTCAATTGTAGGGCTACTGTTTCTTCGGAATGTTCTCTGTTAAAAAAAAAGTTACCCACTAGTGATTATTTCAACCGTTAGTCATCCTTTTACATCGGACCTTTTTGACTATGTGAACAAATAACATTTTGAGTTAATTGCATGACACAAAATTTGCATAAGGGTCCGTCTTAATATTAAAAATGTTACGAACTTTAAAATTTTCAATAGCAACACCCAAATTTAATTACTTAGAAATGTGAAAAACCCTCGAAAACCCCTAAATCTAAGTTTTTGTTACATTTGGATGAATATTTGACGAGTTATTCAATCGAATCACTTGTGGATCTTTGGGGGACCATGTCTAAAATGACAAGCGTAGTCAGTCTGTAGATTTATTTATGGAGAAAAAGAAGCACAAGGTCAAATATCTTGAGGATGGGCCTACGAGGGATATAAAAGTCAATGAGTAGCTGTATATATTCAAAAATAAAGTCGAAAATAAGTTGTAGTAAAAAATAGATCCCTATCGTCACTTGATAAGGGTTCCAAATTACGAGATGTCATTGGCTCTGTTAAATCTCCTAAAGGTGACTGCAAATAGGCAGCCAGAAACCATTACATTAGTTCCCTTAGACACAAAGGGGGCGCGCTAGTTTCTATGTCAATTTCAATGTAGAAATTCTCTAATGAGAGTTTGAAACTTAGAGTGTTCTTAGTCTATGGGTCAGTCGACGCCCGTAGGTAAAGTGTTAATTAAAATGACTGCTTTTATATTATTTGATTATAAACGTTATTGAATTGAAAACTTTTGGTGGGTGATCAACTTCGGGATTTTCGCTAGCTATTTTACTGCATGTAATTACAAATATTTAAAAAAATCTTCTTGAAATTTTCATTCGACTGTTTGTTGTTGTTGTTGTTACTAATTTCCATCTGGTCTGACGGAGTCAGACCAGATCAATAAATCCGTTGACATTAAGGAAGTCCGAAACCAAAAGGGGGGAAGAAAAAATGTCTTCCCAGTCCAGTCCCAAACAATCAAGAATATGATCAGGTGATGCCTGGAATTGCTGACACTTAGGGCAAGGAGGGAAGATCTTTTGATTAGCAGAAAACTTGAGACTTTTCAGGTGTCCACTGGCTAGTCTGGACAAGCAGGTGTTAGTCTGTCTGTCACCAGGGAGAGAAAGAGAGAGTCCTGGCTTTTTTGCTTTGTACCAGTAGTGAGTCGGAGGTTGTAGCCAAATTTGTTTGTTTTTGTCCTTTTGCCTTGAGAATAATTCAAGGTATGTGAGGTTTGAGGTGGTAGGGACTGAGTTATCTAGTCCCTGCTTCGCTAGAGTGTCTGCAAACTCATTACCTTTGATGTCGATATGGGATGGGATCCATTGGAAGTGCACATCATGCTGTTGGGAAAGGTGGAAAACTTTTTGCCAGATCGAAAAACTGGTTTTATCAGTAATGAGAGCCCAATTTTTTAGGTGTTGAATCGAACTGCGGCTGTCTGAAAGAATCCAGATATTGTCATAATTCCTTTCACTCATGATTGTCTCTAGCCCTCTGTCAATTGCGATAAGTTCGCTTCGAAAAACTGAACAAAAATCAGGGTTTCGTTGTTGAATGGAGTACTTCTCACCAGATGTTTCAATAAACACTCCACTGCCTGCTTGTTCATCCCTTTTACTGCCATCAGTAAATATTTTTATGTCATTTGGAGGGATTTTATTGATAATTTCTAAGGACAACTGTTTAAGAAAGTCTGGTAGACAGTTTTTCTTATTAAGCGTGGTAGGTAGGTTTTCATGGAAACTAACGTTGGAGAGTTCTAGACAAGGATTAAGAGTGCAATGAAGAAAGAGAGGTTCTATATTTTCTGCGATAAGCTGATGGGATTTAACTTGGCTAAAGGGACTATTTTTCTTTAATCTTTGATTGCAGGTCCAATTGTTAAGGTAATTGGCGGTTAAGTTGCCTTGATCTATTCCAGACAGTTTATTGTAGTATTTCACTAAATTAGCTTGTCTTCTTAAGGAAAGAGGTTGAAGGTCTGCTTCGTAAAGGACTATCTCTGAAGGGCAACTATGTTTCAGTCCAGTGATGATGCGAGCGGCGCTTAGTTGAACCCTCTCTAATTTGTTCAAGTTAGTTTGGGAAGCACAGCAGTAGACAGGATAGCCATACTCCAGAATTGGTCTAATAAGCGCCTGATAGGAATTCCTGAGAGTAGTGGCGTCTGCGCCCCAGTCCCTACCAGCAATACACTTAATAACTTTCAATCTCTTTCTAGCTTTTAAGACAGCGAACTCAATATGTTTGTTGCACGTGAATTCGGGATCGAGAACGAAGCCCAGGTATTTTGGGTGCTTCTCGTAGGTGAGTTTCTGGTCATTGAGAAACAAGGATGGTACATAATTATAAAGTCGCTTGTTGGTGGTAAAGAAGGTAGAAATAGATTTAGTTGGGTTGAAATTCAGTTTGAGTTCATCTGCGTACTTGGCTATGCCTTTTAAGGAGTTGTTTAGTTTCGACTCAATCTTGACAATGTCATCTCCGCTGCCCCAAAGAGCAATATCATCTGCAAACATACCAATGCGAGTGTTGAGATAGACAGATTTTTCAATTCCGGCCAAGTTGAGAGTAAATAAAGTTGGACTGAGAACTGTTCCTTGAGGACTGTTTGTACTGATCTCTACCTGTTTATATCTTCTATTTTTCTTCCAGGAAAATTACAAAGTTTTATTTTATTCGTGAACCGCATTAAATTTCTGTCCCATAATTTCTCCACAAAAGACAAGATATCATCAAAACCAAAGTTTTCCAAAAACATTGACATTTGTAATGCTTTGCATGCTCTAAATTTAATTCAATCCTAATAAAGTTTAAAAAGTAGCTGAAATAACAGTTGCATGCAAACAGTACTGTATTCATAAAATTTGCACAGGGTATACTGTGGCAACATAAAAAAATGAGAGGGTATACTCTTAATATGAGTGGTTCTTGGTAACATAATTTACAAATATGCATAAACAGTAATTCAAGATATAGAAAAAAACCTTTTTAGTAAAAAGGTTTTAAAAATGTGGAAAATAAGCAAATTATTTATTTTTCCAAAAAAAATATCCTAGCAGAGGTTTAAGATCGTCTGGCAAAGATTTTGAATTTTCAGTGAAATCTCGCAAGCCTTGGATTTGCTTGAATGCTTGCCCCTAATGATGAGGTTTATTATTTTTTTAAAACTAAAATAAAGTGTCAAACTCATTTAAAAATTAAAGGGTATACGTTAATTTGGAAAATAATCACAGAGTATACTCTATTTTTTTAAAAAAAAACAGTTTATTCTCTGTATACCCCCAATACAGCCCTGCATGCAAAGAACTCTAACATTGTATAAAAAACACAATAATTGTAAATATTGTGTACAGATTTTTAGCCTACTTTTCTTTTTTTTTTTAATTCGAAGAATTAAAAAAAATGAAAAAGTAGGTATTGACATGCGGTCGATGTCCGTCCGTCTGTCTGTCCGTACCCCCCTTCCAAAATCGGTTCTATCCATCCGATCTTAAAAATTCTTTTTTTGTTAGAAAGCTATGACCTCAGAGACCCAACTTTCATACTTTTTGTCCGTCTGTCTGTACTATCGGACGGACATAAATCTATTATTTGTCGACGAATTTCCCATTGAACTAGCATTGAAATTCAATTTCGAGTCATTTAAATCGCTGAATTTAACTACAAATGCTACGGACAAGTGAGATACGTCAAAAAATTCAGCGCATCGAAATGAGAATACATTGAAAATTTTAGAAAAGAATTCGAATTCTAAGTACTTCAATTATTTAAAAAACTTAAAAGTTTAATGCTCATTTAAAAAGCATAGGAAGCCATTTTTATTAGAATTAAATCACCATTGCCATCGCAACAATCGCGCGAGAAACTTTAATTCTTTTAGACAATAAATTAAAATAAATTTATTTTTGCGACATCTATCAATTTGAAATGACGTCAAATATATTTAACCTCGAGTGTCTTTGTATAGTGGTATGCAACGTTTTTATTCTATTTAAAAGCGAGAACTATTACATATTTATTCTTTGAAATATAAATTTTTGCAAACGATTTAAGTAATAATTATTTAATTTTCGAAATAAAATAAATGAAACTAGCCGAATTTCTAGCGGGTAAATGTTTAATATAGAATTAATGCTGTGTTTGGGCGCCTTTTTACCTGTGGAAGCGGGTTAAGTGACACATTCTGTTACAAACCTACTTGTTAATTTACATTTCCTATTTTAAGTGAATTTTGAAGTAGTTTTATGGTTTTTGTTCTGCGAATAATTAAATATTTATTTATAACTGCAAATAATCATGCGGACGATAAGTAATATTTATTTTATTGGCGATAGAAAATTAATGAAAATACGTAATTGCTTTAGATGTTGAAATTATAGCTGGATGCTGTGTTTAGTGAAATTTATTCTAATGTATATAAATTTAACGTAGAAACGGTTGTTGATGTCACTCACTGTTACGAACCTAGTTTTTTCAAGATAAGAATTTTAGTAAATATTTAAGTAACAGGAAAGTAGGCTATTTTAGTTCTTTTAGAACTTCTTGTTCTTTAAGTAAAACTACAAAGTTTTTTTTCCGTTCATGAATACTTGATTACTAATAGGAAAAACATAGGAATTTGTTTGGCGCTTCATTTCAAAATGTTATTTGGTGTCACTATTTCTTAATTTTTAAAAGTAAATAGATAGCTAAATATCTTAATTAATAAATTTATTTCAAACTATAATATTTAATCGGTATAAAGCATTTCCTCCGATTCAATGCAAATTATTACGTTAACTAGACCGTATCTGTGTTATTTTCTTTATCCTGATTTAACATTTCGAATAGTGTAACAAATAATATTCATTAAACAAGCCAGTGTTCATAGTGCTTGGTATTTTTTTATGCCTCTCCATTCATGTCATAAGTTAAAGTTATGTAACTAATTGTGTTAAGTAAATTAATTTTTTAGTATTTCTGTCTGACATTTAATGTTAATGGATTCCTTCAATTGTATAAAACCATATAGTGTCGATGTTACAGGGTTCATACACATATAGAAAAAAAAAAATTCAAGGAGTTACTAAAAATTTTCCAGGAGGTACAGAATACACAAAATGACGACAAAACGACTAATTCACTGCCATATTTATTAAACTACAAACACACACTTAAAAAAGAATGACTTTCAACAGTAAATCCACTTTATAATCTTTAACAAATTTAAATCTTCTAGTTCCCCAGACTTTTCTTGTAACATCGCCTTAATTGTACTAAGATTAGAATCTGCTTTTCAGAAGCACTACAGTGACATGCTTTCGATTTTGAAATCAAAGGCAGATCACCTGTCTTCTCTGCCTCTTCTGCAAATTGTATCGATGACTTTGTCACTTTACTTTACACTTTACTTTAAAAGTTAAGAAAAAGGTAAATAACTATTTGAAACATTTAACCATAAAATGAAAAAAATCCAGGAGTTTTCCATGGCCCTGGAAAAAAAATGATAATTTCCAGGTAGCGTAAGAATCCTGGATGTACCACAAATACACATTTTTTATGTAGGATTATGTTTTTACTAAGGAGCTTATTTCATTTTTGCTTTTTTTCAGTGATCCCTCCATGAAACAGTTTCTTTTGCATTTGGATGAAACCAACGCTTTCAAGAAAAAGTTCATCATAGAAGATTTAGACGAAACCCATCTCTTCATCGCAGCTGACATGCTTGAAGTTCTACAGACCAGAATCGACGATTTGATGGATATGATTTCCTTTCCCCTGGCTGAAAAGTAAATTGTTAGACTGATCTATTTGAACTTTGTACTCTAACCAAAACCTGAACATTGAGCTGTACATTTTTGAAGTCATCAGTTATTATTGATATCCGGAATCAGTGATTTGATTTCCTTTCCCTTGGCCAAAATCTGAACATTGAAACGTATATTTTTGAAGTCATCAGTTATTATTGATATCCAGAATCAGCTATTTGATTTACTTTCCTGTAGCCAAAAAGCAAATCGTTCTGTCAATCTATTATAAATTTGTTCTTTAATTATAAATTTATTTAACTGAACCTTAAGACACACTTCAAAATGGCTGACAAACGCGAATCAACAAGAGTGAAGGACATCAACCAACGCAAGGTTATGGACGATGCCGCTCGACGTCGCAGAATCAAGAAACAGCTGGAAGCTCTGGAGCAAGACAACTCCCACGAGGACCCCCATGCCAATTTAGTCATGCACAAAAATGCTCCAAAGTTCGAGGAAACGATGGACAACAAGCGTCGAAGGAAACTCAAATCGGAGCCGTTCAAACAAAGATTTCGCAAAAACTTTGCGGCTCTGTTGGAAGATGAGGCGCAGTTCTTCACGAAGGATAAGACTAACTACGTTACTGCCCAAGTTCCACCTTCGAAGTACCCGCCTAGAAAGTTTTGCGCTGTCTGCGGGTTCAAGGCTCCTTATACTTGTGTTCAGTGTGGTACTCGTTTTTGCAGTGTTAAGTGTTACGGTATTCACCAGGATACCCGCTGCATGAAGTATACTTCTTAATTTGCTTGTATGTGGTAATCTTAGTGGAAGTTTGTTATTTCAAATGAATAAAGAAATTAAAATTAAATGTTTGCTATATATTTTAAAGCTTTTTCATTAATTCAAGATAGGAATAGAGGTTTAATTTTTTTTAAAAATTAATGTTTATTGCAGAGCCTTTGCCTTCTTAATTACATTAAGAATTTTTAAAACATAATTTACGAATATTTGTTTTAATGTATCTAGTTAAAAAATTTTGATAAGCTGAAGGTTTTAGTTGAAAAAAGTCTTTTTTTATGGGAAGTCGTCTCGTTAATTTTTATTTATGCCTAAAAACACCAAATAAAGCCCAATCAATAAAATGAGCAGGTTAAAGAACTACTCTAAAAAAAACTAAAGAAATTTCTACTATGAACTAATAACTGCTACTTAAATTACGTATTGTTTGGGTACAAAAGATTCAAGAATAGACTTTTTTAATAGTAAATCTGAAAGGCTACTCAACCTCATTCTGTAAGTCGTGTGATTTGATTGAAGGCGCAATAATTTGCAGAAATATTCGAGCCAATAAATTTGTCATAGATTTGCAATTTTCAAAGATTATGAAATGGCCATAATTTTTTTAAAAAATTTTGTACTTATTTTATTACTTTAATAATCTATAGCAAAATTAGCCTCCAAAATTAATTTTTAATTGAATATTTTTTCGGTTTGTGCTTACACCACCAGTGACAAGTCAATAAAAATAAAAAAAAAAACTTAAGAAAAATACTCTTTTTAAAACTGTCTTCTTCTATTATGTCTTTCCTAATTATAAACAGATCTAAATATAATATACATAATTCTGATTTATTTTTAGAGGCACGGTTTGTTTTATTTTATTTGGGATTTTAATTTTTAAAATTTCTTTACCAATGTCTTACGAAATGTATTAGTTTAAAAAAAGAATTTAAATGCTTTTTAAATTTCTAATATCTATTCTAATACGAATTAATTTATTCTAAGCAAAAATAGATACATACTATTCAAATCATTAAGATTGCTATGTTTTGCATTTATATAGCATACTTATGTGATATTTTTTTAATGTTGAGCAATCTTTTTATTTTTAAATTCATACACATTGCCAGTACAGGCCTCAGCCTTTTAGCTGTGCTTTACTTAAGAGGGACTGTCTGTCCCGTAGAGCTAATGCATTAGTTTTTGAATCACAACTTCCGCACAAGTATTGCTTTGCCATGTTAGTCCTTTCCCCAGTTATTGGAATCAAAATAAAACAAATTTTGGATGGAAATGTTACCTATTTATTTGATTAAATATTTGAAGTTTTATAATGCCAAAATATACAGCAGATAGCGACACTATTTTAAAACTATCAATTAATAATTAAACAACCAGATGCTATTTTCTTTTCAATTTTGTTTTAAATTGATGATACTACCCATATTTTGTGAAAATGAGATAACATTTCAAAGCAATTCTTTTGCAAAAGTTGTGATTTCAAAGTTACTGCATTAACTCTATAGAAGTGACAGTCCCTCTTAAGATGTTATTTGTAATTTTCTTTATCATATTGAAAATACCTCACTACCAATGTCACACAATAAGCTCCTAAATAATACATATAAAAACTATGATGAGGATTTTTTTCTTTAATTTGAAATAACCTTAATTTTCATTTCCATTATTTTTTAAAGCAATGTTATGAAAAACTACATAAGATTTTTTTAAATGGATGTTTTTTTAAAGCTTATAAGCAGAATATACCTACGTAAGAAGTTTTTCTAAACATGACACTAAGCTAAACTTTAAATTTATCAATAAATCAAAAATGTTAATGAATAAACCGATGGATACCACAATGAAAAGCATAACATTTAATTTATTAAGAAAAACTTAAACACATTTACAATATTTAACTGTACATACAGTAATCAAACATACAATTTAATATAATATAACTTTGTGACAATAATTAATCCGAGTTGAATTTAAAATGACGTCAAATTTTACTGCATTTAATTTGTCAAAAAATGCTTGCAATAGACAGGAATGTATACAAATATTGATAATAGTTCCAACAATCTTTTATTTATCTTCAATCACTGGTACCGGCTAGTGACTTTGAATATAAGGTGGTAAGGAAATTATATTAGTAATATCTCTCAAGCATGACATCAGGCTATTGCCTTGGCTTCTGGTAAAAAGGCCTCCCAGTGCTTTATAAGCTGAAATAGAATTCATATTTTAATCTTTAATACACATAAAGCTGATAATGTAATAAGTTTCTCTGTTTTGAGAGAGCAAAATTTCAGTTACAAAGGTTGGAACTCTATCTATGATAGTGAAATTCAGGAGTGCAGTGATGTAAATTCAGGAGGTATCGCAAAATAAATGTGAACATGTGTGCTTTTTATTGTATTGGTCTAGCGACTGGGGGGGGGGGGGGGGGTCCCCAATGTAGGCGATTTAAAAAAATTGTAGCCTGTTTTAATTTTATGACTTTTTGACCAGTAGACATCCTGATAAAGTAAGAGAGAAAGCTGACTGAGAAAGGAGAAAAATGATTCATGTCGTCAATTTTTTCAGGAGAGGGGGGGAATATCAGGAGACAATACACAAATTTTAAGGAGTTATAAGGGCCCTTAAAAATAAAAATGAAATTCAGGAGTTTTTCAGGAGGCCTACGAATCCTGAGTTACTATTTGATTGAATAGAAAATGAGTTGGCAATAATTGGGTTAATATATCCCCCATGTGATTTAGTGAATACATTCTAACAATCCACGTAGTAGTTTTGATCTTAAGTTAACACTGAACCAATGATCCACATTAAATGAAAGTGGCCTACTTTCCTATGATGTACTTAAAAAAATACTTAATTTTCCTCCAAACATTAAATTTCAAAAAATGAAGTTTTTCATGCCACTGTTGATGTGGAAAAGGCGGTTCAAATGGCTAAAAAACTAAATATCAAGGCTAATTCAATAGTTGGTTCAACAGACAGGTAGACAGATGTCCGTCTGAATGTTCAGACAGGCAGACAAAAAAATATGAAAGATAGCTCTTGAATATCATGACCTTTCTAATATTAAAAATACCATAAGATCTAATGAATGGAACAGATTTTGGAAAGGGGTACAGACAGATGGACAATAATAAAAAAGGAAGTAGGCTAAAAACTAAATCATTATAATGTATTTTGGGTCAGCTTTACCATTCATTAGCCTATATTTCATATAAAAGGCAAGTTAAACTGAACCAGATAAAATACAATTGTAATTATATTGCTGATTTATTGTAATTTATTTTTTTTAACCATTGACTGTTAACATCTTAATACAAAACTAGAATATTATTGGCAATGCTTAGTCTTGATATATGCAACATAACATTGAGCTCTGATAAACCTCTTAATAAAAATAATTTTCAAGGTATTTTATATAAATGACAAGCTAGTCAAGATGCAATTCAATATAACTGTATTTCTTTCTCAATATTTCTTTTGGATCGTTATTTTTGTACTTACTCTTGTTAAATATTAAAGAACAATTTATCTGTTTAAACTAAAAACACTCTACTTATGAAAATTTAAAACATTAAGCTATTAGAAATCCTTTTACGAAATTGGAATTTAGGAGAACTACAATAATTATGAACTATAAATAAAACAAGTTTGCAACATAAACAATGATATATATTTAAATTGTGGTTCATATTCAATTCAATCTTAACTATTGCATTAAGTATTAAAAAAGGTACAAAAACATTTTTCAACAATTTTGCATTATTGCTCAGAGTTTAAAAACGGTTTTGATTTTTTTGTAAAAAATAATTTGATAATGTTAATAACCTGCCGAGCCATTAAATTCTTAGTTACAAAAAAAAAAAAAATGATTTAAGAATACAATTGTTTAAAAAATAATATAAGTAAGAAACTGTTTAAATGATTCGTTTTTAGTAAAAATATTTTTGTATGAAGTTGACTTATATTTAAATTGCACATATATATTGACCACAACAAATAAAATAGAAATAAAATTTTCAAAAAGGCATAGTCATTTCGGGATCAAAGCGAAGTCCCGTCTTCTGTGCATAAAAACAATACTTATTTCATTCACCATTTTTATGCACTGAAGACGATACTTCGCTAAACATCTTGGGACCTAAAAAAATTCCCCATTCGGGGAAGTTTTAAAACCGCCCCACAAACAATTAACATGTTAATTACTTTCAAAATTGATTTGGTCTGATAGAAGATCCAAAAATCAGTTTTCAGCCTTTGATTACATGTATCAGTTAATCCTATATAATAAGTCATTTATTTCTATAAAAAATGAAGTTGAAAGAGGGTCAATACGATATTAGAGTTTTTAAAAAAATAACTTTAAACGAGCTCTTTCTTTAAACTTTTCCAAAAGTTATTTTAGCACTTGTTTTTAAAGGCATTTCGCATGTAAAACAATGTTAAAATAAAATGTTAACTACAAAAAAGTAATAGTCTTTTTGTTGCAATTACAGCACAAAAAAAATTTTTAGAGCTTCTCTCAGTAACTATTAAACATATTTTTAAAAAAATTCTTTGCAAAACATAATTTCCAGTATACATTTGTATGAAAAGTAAGTTTAGATTAAGAATATACCTGTAGGATTCCGCTGGGTCTTAAGAGGTTAAATCCCAAAATGGCTGAATGCTTTTTTAAGAACTTTTAACATTTTATTTGCACTAATTTCAAATGGAGTTTAAAGCAACATGTTTTAAACGTTGCCTTTTAAACTCCTATTGCACTTATATTAAAAATAATTAAGTATTTTGCTTGCAAAATCAATCCTATATAACATTTTAAATCTGTATAAACATTTGATTAAACCAAGATGGAAGTAAAAAAAATTTAAAAAAATGTTTTGGTTCACCTGTTGTTGGGTTTCCAAAAGCGACTCCATATATTTCACTATGCTGACTTTGAAGTCGTACACCCTGCTTTTTTCAAACCTTTCAACCTCTTTTCGGATCATCTTAGAAATGTTTTCAAACTCCTCTTGCCCACGTTCTGATTTTGCTTCCCACTAATCAAGGAAAAAATATTTTGATTCAGAAGAGTATAATAAGATAATATATTCAACTTTGTGCAAGATTAATGAAGTAAACAATGTGGAGAATTGGTGCAAATTGTTTATTTGTTGGTACACATTTAATGGGTTTCAATGAGGTTCAAAAACGCCAATAAAATATGTTTTTAACTTTATGAGTCCTCACATGTAACAAGAGTTTATAAAGTGGTATCTATATTGCATACTCAAAACTGAATAAAAAAAATTGCTAAAGAAAAATATATCTTTATGTAATCGTATGCAATTGAACAACATTTCCAAGTTAACTTTTATATTTCTGACAAGAACTTTAATTAAAAGAAAGAAGCATGATTCTTGATAGTTAAGATCATAAATATTACTTGTAAGAAACTAAGCAATTTTAAGATTCAATAATTAAGAACAAGATAGAAATAAAATTCTTTAAAACTTCTAGACAACTTTCTCCTTTACAACCATTCCTTAAATACCATTTCTTGAATATAAAACAATACAGCTAACAGAATGCAGCTCATTTGCTTAAAACATCAATTATGGCTTATTTGAAACACGCATTTTCAACACTGTTGAACATGCACTCAAGCTAAAAATCAAGAATTAGTTTAAAAACCAATATTTTCAGGTTCAAATATTTTTATTTTTACTCTGGAAAATTAATGTCAATAGAATATACAACTTTTTGAATAAATACTATTAGTTTTCAACTTTGGGTTCTGTTCATGTCAAATTCAAGAAAATGTAAAATGAAATTTGTAAATACCAGGAATTGGAATAACACAGTATTTGTAACAGTTACTTTTTGAGGATAACACAACATTTTTTTTCAAAAAGTAACTAAGTTATTTTTAGAGGTAACAAAAATTTTGCAACTTTTCTGTGACCTTTAGAAGGCTGTTGGATGCCCATTTTGAAATTTCAATCCTGGTGATGCCATGTGGCATCATGTTTATGATTATAATTTTAAAAATATAGGGCTGACATTTAATGGGATTAATAAATCATATCTTCTAATAGAAAAATTTTTGAAGAATCGAATGATGTGCTTTTTCATAAATGGCTATAGGCGATCAGAATTTTAAAAAAAATGATGTCAAATTGTCATTTGGACTGAAATGGTTAAAATAAAATATAAAAAGAATCATTAATCAACACTAATTGCTGTGTTTTACTTGTGCTTATGTTTCTTTATTAATATTGGGATCTGTGAAAAATGGTAAGAAGCTTCAAATGCAGTTTTTCTTATAACTTAAAATTTCTAAAAGTAACTATATTCACTTAGTTTTCGTATTAAGTAAATCTAACTAGTTACTGTTTATATTAAGTAACTGTAACAGAGTTAAATTTTTTAAGTAACTTTCTGATCATTGATTTCAATGCTTAAACTCATACTCACTTCTATGACTTCTTCTTTGGCTTGGGGTACTTTGTCTTGCTTTGCGGCGAGCTCGAGCTTCGCTTTTAGTTCTCTCTTTTTGGTAAGCACTTGTTGGGCATGTTGCCAGGTTTGATATACTTTTACTCTTTGATGGAAAACGTCCTACCAAAAATTAGTTCAAAATAAGTTTTAAAGCTATATATACACAAGAGATCAATTAAAAATTGATCTTAGTTAAATGATAAAAAAAAATTACAATTATAACAATTTGTATTATTTATTGATCTATAAGTCAAATTTCAACTGAATATACCATCCAATGGGATAAATTTAGTTCAAGCTTTCAAAGCTAAACACTTCTTATTAAATACTATTTAAAAATGTGCTTGCCTTTTCAATTATAGTCTGTCTATTTACTATGCGAGCCTCGAAAAGACTTTCTTCCCCCATCCCTTTATTTGGTTTTCTAGGAAACGTGGGGAGCCATCGCTTTTCTAAACCTAACCCGTTTGAAGTTCTGTTGCGAGGTTGACAATCCGAACCGTTCAAACCCAAGTGGGGTGGGGAAAAAACACACTGTTTCAAAGAAAACCACATGCAGAGATGGCGAAGGAAAATGCTTTCAAGGCTTGCATTCTAGATCAACAAGGTATAGTGGCAGCACTACCTTGACTTATGAGCAAAAAACATTAAAAGAGAAAAACAGTGATATGGTTTTTATGTTTGGGACAAAGTTACCCCATTTGTCGGTACTTTCAACATTAGTATTATTGAACAAACCTTGATCAAAAGCTACATATTTGTTTATAAAAGAAGTGGCAACCCATATAGGTGAATGGCTTACTATTAAGAGTATCCATAATTAAAAGGAAATTTTACTCAACCAAAATAAAAACGTAAACTGCATGAAAAATTTTACAAACAATAATTTTGAATAAGCGTTCATCCAAAAGCAAACGTGGCCATCGGACTTGAAATCCATAGAATTTTGGAAAGACCCTGTGCAGGTTTAGATTTTTTTACAAATGCAGATTTTGTTTCATAGACAATATTTATACTGAATTGCTTTATAAACTAGTGAAAACAGAAAAAACTTATCAATAAATACATTTTGCATTGAATTTTGTTTTACAAAAATAAGATAGTTGTATTCCTTCCTTTAGTTGTTAAAGTTTTGTTAACGAAATTTGTAATAATTCAATTTTAAAACTGCAAACCTTTGCAGCCTTCATAACTTAATGGTTTATAAGCCAGGTTTAACTTCTAGCTCTCCATTGTATTCAAATAAATATCTAGTGGATGGTAAAGAATAAAACTAATGCTAATGGAATTTCTCTCTATACAAAACAAGCTACTGAGTCTAATAATTATTTATTTGCAAGAGAGGCTATTGACAACAGATATTCTCCCTCCCCCCTCCCCCCCAAAAAACCCCTCAAGATTATTCAGCACTTATTTCAAGCCACGTTAATTAAAAATGAATTAAAAACTACGCAAATTATTGATACTAAAATTTCAAAATCCCATTTTTGTTTCCTAATGTTGAACTTAAAAAATCAATAACGCTGAAAATGAAAAAAGTTACATTGTGTATAAGTTACTTTTATGATTTTCAGCTCGAAGCAGAGGTGATATATATCCTTTACATTTATTTCTAGAATTTTTTTTTTGTAGGATTCTTACATGTGTCAAAATAACAACATGAATATAAATTTGAACCCTTTATTTAATATACAGAAAGTCTGGAGTGCCGTCAGTTTAACCATGACCAACCTAATTATGGTCAGTAGTGCTGCCCTCTGTCGCATTGCCTTCAAATGAGGGAACCCGAGTAGTGGACTCGAGAACTTGTGCAAGAGAAACGTGGCAGTGGTACTGCCCTCTACCGTGTCCCATTAAATGGACTCTTCGGCTAGAAGTTGAGGGTGCTCTCTATCACCACAATCAATTAAGAGATTTTGGGGATGGTGCAAAATGCTTCAAAGGCTGATGTGTGTCTCAGCTCCCAAACTAACTTCACAAAAAGAAAAAAATACAAGACAATCTATATTCTGTTAACCCTCTAATGCATACTGTTGCCGTTTGGCAACAAGTAACATAATCCACTTTATTCTATTAAATTAGAGCTCCCTCTCGACAAATTTGTGTTATTTTTTCATCTATTACATTCCATTTGAAGTTTTAGTTACTAATGACCCTCATAGATGACAGTAGTAAATTAAAAGTGTATTCAAAATTAAAGAGTGAGGTTATTAACTGTTGTGAAATTACGTTTTTGGCAGCATTCAAAGTATAATAATATTAGTACAAAATACAAATACATTGTTTTGAAAAATTATTTCTAGCTAAAAAGGGTAATTTTGAAATATATTTAGTATTTTTCTAGTCATTATTATCAAATTTGGAATTTCGTAGTTAGTTTTTGTCATATGGAAAAAAAATTAAAAATTTTAATTATTTAAATTCTAATGCAGTTAAATTTTTTCCAGTATTTTTTCCATAATGTATGAGTATTAAAGATACATATATATTTTTTGGGGATTAAAATGAAAATTCATGCATTAGAGGGTTACAACTCAACCAAAGTCTCACCTTCACAGCCCCGATGAGGGCTATGTAGTCTTTAAGTAGCTCTGCCAGCAGGAAAAAGTCCTGCCCAGCCTGCTGACTGTGAAGTTGCTCTACCTTTTCCTCAACTTCGGCCAGCTGGGAAAGAGCTCTCGACAAAGCAGTGTGCTCTTCGCAGTTGCCGAGCATTGCTGCACTCTTGGCGAAAGCACCCGTGTTGCTAGACAGTTCTTTGGGGAGGAAAACAATGGTTGGTTTTAACGTCATGATATGGATATCACATTTAAAGAATGATAGCTGATTTAACATGTATGCACCGAATTAATTACTTGTTGTCGTTTACTTTAAAGCTATCTGTGCAATTTAATAATATATTACAGCAAAATAATAATTCAAACATAAAATGCATTTGTTTTTATTTTTCTCCTTTCTATATATAATACTAAATTGCACTGACCATCAACAAAATATTGTTGAATGATATGATTTACCAGTTAGTATTCGACCTTTCTGTAACTGAAGAGTACAAGGGGAAAACCGCTTGATTTCATAGAGAATTTTCCTCAGCAGGCCACTTTGGCAATGATAGCGAGTAATCGGCTAAACTGGTGCAAGGAAACCAGTTTCCACCTACCGAGATTAACGCAATGTACGATTCCTATGCTTGGATCAAGCGAAGAATAAAGAGAGTAACTGGTTTCCTGTCGCCAATGTCCACCAAGCAGACACAATTACGGGGCGACTCCTAATAAATCAAGCGGTTCTTCCCCTGTACTCTGCAAATGAATACTGCATTAATAAAATCCCCACTACCATCTAACATCCCTTACAGGAACAATGAAAGGCAAAGCAACAGTTTTTTTCTGACGAATTTATCTTCGTAAACTCCAATGTTTTAAAATTTCATAATTCAATCGAAAGGTCCTGCCTTTCCCCCATTTTCTGCAAATGAAACGTAAAACAGCGGCCTTATAAGTGATACTAGTACCTTCAGTAGATAAAGAGTTAATCACCAAATATTCTTACATTGTATTACCATACTTCTGCTGAGGTCAGGTAAAGACCAGTAACTGTCAAAAATATGTTTCGGAGATGTTTGATCAAACACATTTTTGATTTTTCCACGGACTTCAGTAAAACGCTGAAATTCGAAGTTCGGCCATTCTTAACTTTGACTAAGAAATTTTTTTATAGATGGTTGGCTTCATTTAAATTTTTTACATGTACAGAGAAAAAACTTATTCGGCAGTTTGCCTACCCTTTTCACACTGCTTTAGCATAGTTGTGGCAATGTAAGTTGCAGTTGCTCAAAGCTAAACACTAGGGATTTCACTTGAGGTGGATCCCCTCACTGAAAGCAAGAATAGCAAAACTTATTTTGTTTAACATAAAAGCAGGGATGGGATTAAAGCATTATTGGTAAGTTACTCTTTTTCCAGGTAAACGCTGAGTAACACTGTTACATTTTTCAGAAAGTAACTAGTTACTATGGGGGCAACAAAAAATTGGTACTTTTCTGTTACTTCTCATATTTGCAGAATTTAATTATTTATAATTTAACTTTTGATAACACTAAATTTGCATTATCAACTTTTTGCTATTGTCCCTATTACTTTAGTCTCGGTTTTCTTTGAGCAATGTTAAGATGGCTAAATTTCAATTTCTCTTATTTATGACTTGAGTTTTAAAAGTAACTGATAAGTTCCTTTTTGGCCTACACTGCAGCACAACGGTTAGGGAGCTAACCTTT
Source organism: Hylyphantes graminicola (assembly GCA_023701765.1). Classification (NCBI taxonomy): domain Eukaryota; kingdom Metazoa; phylum Arthropoda; class Arachnida; order Araneae; family Linyphiidae; genus Hylyphantes; species Hylyphantes graminicola. The sequence continues at coordinate 18,780,967 of CM043121.1, read as the reverse complement.
GGAGTTTCTGGGTTCGGGTTCGCATCCCGGTAATGCATGGATGTTTGTGTTTGTCAATAAATGTATTTATTCGTCTACGTGTTTGTGTCTTAATTTCTATGTGTGTCTCTTGTGTCTTTGTCACTTCTGGCGAGTGGGGTAACGAGCTATAAAGCCCAAGTTCCTCCCTTCAAGAGGGCGCATTCCAAGTTATAGCTCCTTTTTGTATTAAGTAACTGTAACAAAGTTACGTTTCAAAAGTAATTGCTTAATTCCTAAATAAACGCGAGAGAAAATTAAATGAACCTTTTCGATGAAGCACAAGAGATTCCACACTTGCATGCAATTTTCGAAGTTGCTGATCCAGGTTTTCAATCTGATGCTGCTTCTCCTCGAACCACTGAAACAAACAAGACTTTTAAGCAAGAATCCGGCAACAAAAAGGAGTTCAAAGCATGCAGAGTGCAGTATCCTCACAGCCTACCTGAATAGCGTATTGCGGATTTGTTATTAAAACCTAGCCATTGAAGACAGCATGAAAGGAAACAAACATATATACTTATAACACAATTGACTTTAACATTAGGAATGAAACTACAGGAGTTTATCACATTACACTCTTATTTTTAAAAAAATTCTCCCGTTTAGGTGTTTACTCTATATAGAGGAAAAAGGTAAATATATAAATCATATAGTTGCTGGCATCTTGATATTATTAGGATATCATAGATTTATTATAAAAGAACAAATTGTATAGAAATTGCAGAAAAATTTAACATTACAAGAAATAGCCAACAAATGAATGCTAAGTATTGTCTAAACAACAGTTTATGTATCCATAAAAGGAGGAGATGACCCGGAATTTTTAAGGTGTAAAATATTTACCCTACCAAGGTTCAAGCAAAAAAATTATCTTAACGTCAGAAACCGTCACCGATACTAATTTTTTTAAACAATTGTTGTGATCATATAACAAATACACAAAAATATTTTTTTTAAATTAAAAAAATGCTCATAGGTAATGTGCATTTGCTCCTACATTTTTAAGTTAACTGCGCACACTGCTCCAAAATTTCATTATCCGATTTCGAACACTGCGCAAGTCTAGATTATCAAAACGCCTAATACAACAAAACTAATAAAAAACACTAGTTACCGGGTCTGACTCGTCCATCTTGAACGTCATCTTATTAACCGAGTCCCCGACCCGGTTAAAGAGCCTGAGTACCCCGGCGCCGCTGAGTGCAGACGTGCTTTTGGCCTTGGGGAGGTCCAGCTCCATCTCCAGGAATTCTCGGAAGTCCGGGTCCATGCGCAAAACCGGGTGCTCTGCTGTACGGTTTAGGTAACGTTCCAGGGCAATGCGACGTTTCTCGACAAATTCCGAAGAGGAGGCGGTGTCGTCTTTGGACATCTTGATTTTGGTCATGCCTGTGGGGAATTTTTTTAAATTTTGTTAATACAGGGTGGTTACAAAATCCTAGAAAAAAAGCTCCCTGATATTTCCATGATTTCCTTGATACTTTCACAAAAAATTCCCTGATTTTACAATTAGCTAGAAAACATGCAACACACACAGTTCAATGCAGTACAATAAATTTAATAACGGCATTGAGGGAATTAAGGCTTTCCAGATTATGGGTCTAGCCTAACTTTTCTACATTTCTAAAAATCTGAGTTTAGAGGAATCATGTGATCAGAGAACCATGTTATAACATGATTTCTGAGAGAGATTGATCCTTCCTACAAGATTGGTCTTTCAGGCAAATCGGATAAACCAGAATATTTTTCTTTTTTGATCAAGTGTTCGTTAGTAGTGATCACAAGCCTAAACCTGCTGTTTGAGTAATCCAAAATGGAAAGATTTCCCTGATATTTTGCAAAATTAAAAAAATTCCATGCGAATTCCCTGATATTTCCAGAATTTAAAAGTTCCCTGAGAATTCCCTGATTTACAGGTTTTCCAGGTTCTGTTACCACCCTGTAATAAGCTTCTACAGGGTGAGGCAAACAAAAGTGGCCGCGGTCAAGAGATAGGAATATGTTGAAATGCTTTGCGAGAAAAACTCTTGAACCCGCCTGAAACCTGTTTTTGCATTGGAATAGCTTCACATTAGAGCTACTCATAGACTAGTGGCGAGTTCAGATCTTAGTTCCTATTGTATGAAGGCGTCCCACCATGCTAATTTTTGTCTTGCAATCAATTAGAATGTTAAATAATAACAAAAACAAAAAAGTCCGATTCTCTAGGATAAATAACGACCGAAACAATCACTAGTGGGAACTTTTCTTGATCAGCTCTGCAAACCTTGCTTGCGGCTAAGCGTTAATAAGTCGCCAAGCGTTTGTTTGGGCTAAATATTGAAGCAATCAATAGCTTCAGTTAGCAAACCTGTTTTGTAATGGTTTTTGACTTGGCAACATTTCTGTCGTATTCTTATCTCCACTTTGGGGCCACTTTTGTTTGCCTTACCCTGTACTTTATGAATAGAGGGGTGGCATGCAATATTCACATGATACCTCCCTATGTATATCATCATCACCTTTCCCTGATTATACCTTGTCTAGACAGAATGTGAGCTTCGAAAAGACTTTCTTCTCTAATCCTTTCGCTTGGTTTTCTTCGAAACGGCGTGAGAGTGCTTTTACCCCAACCTACTTGGGTTTGAACGGTACGGATTGTTAACCCCACAACAGAAACTCATACGTGTTAGGTTTAGAAAGGCGATGCTTCCCCAGTTTACTAGAAAACCAAGCGAAGGGATGGGGGAAGAAAGTCTTTTCGAAGCTCGCATTCTGGCTAGACAAGGTATAAAAAGTCAAGTATATAGACCAGTAACATATTTTATAATTTTACATACAGTATACATTTGTCATTCTATGCCTACAGAGTAACAGGATACATAGCCTACACTCTTCCTTTCTTGGGTGCAACTTGTTATGTTAGGTTCCACTTTATGAAGAACTCATTTCATTTTTGTAAAGTTACTGAAGTATATTTAAAGTAGATTCAATTTTGACAGCTATTGGCTGACCAGTGTTGTAATTTGGCACCAGACAAGTGACAAGCTGACACTTGAGTAGGCACCCCACACAACTTTTAGGACTGAGATTATACCCAGCATCGGGACTTTAGAGCTTACTTAATGTGCACTGCCCTACACATGGAATTATTCATTCAGTATTTTATGGCTGCAAGAGCTGTTATAGGTCGGCAAATATATTAGCAATACCCAGACCCTTGCATGCAAGGAGAACGCCTTAACCCAGGGTGCGTACAAAATTTTGAAAGTGAAATTCAAGCTCTTTTAAGCACTTTCAATGACATTTTACATTCAAATTCAAGGCCTTAAGAGAAAATAATTAAGCAATTTGAAATCGAAACCGGTATAACCACCGGTTTTTAACCGATTAAACTGGTATAACCGTCAAAAAACCGGTATAGCCAGTTTTTCGCGGCAATAAACAAAAATCGATTCTTAATATATTATCGTTGTTAAGGTGTTTGCCCTACTTGAAGAAATATTAAATGCTGAAAAACGAAATTAAGAAAAAAAAGATATTCCGTGTTTTAATTAAGCTTTTGTTTGAAATAAAATGAAAAAAAACCGGCATTTGCTTTTCGGTGAAGGATTCGGTGAATACGATTTCACTGCGAACCTGAATAGTCTTAGTTTCAATTAAAAACACAGTAAGATTCCATCGGCAGAAAAAAATCCTAAGTAACGGGCCTTAAAGTCACAGATCCTAATCTTTGAAAGTACAAACTAAAAACTTGGTTAATTGATCAGTCCAAAACTAAGAAAGATATGTAACTCTGCTGATAGCGCTTGTCTATTCACTCAAAAATAATCGGTTTCCGTTTTTCAGTCGGCCGACTGATGACTGAAAATATCAAATTCGAAAGTCGGTCATTTCGTAGGAAATTTGTTTGAAATACGTAAAATATATATATATATAAGATTTCAAGGCGAACCTGAATTGCATTTAGTTTTAATTAAAAACAATACAATTCACTCAGCAAAAAAAAAAAACTAAGTAGCGGGCTTTGAAGTCACAGATCGTAATCTTTGAAAGTAACTAACTAAAAATTTGGTTGATTGATCAGTCCTGAACTAGAACTAAGATACGGAACCCTGATCGACGATTACGCTGCTAACTAGTAAATATTACGAGTTGTGGCTTGATTGATAAATTTTTTTTTTCAAAAAGAAATTTTTAAAAAATAATTGAAACCCTACTGTGATTACTTATACAGTAAACTCCCGATTATCCGCGGGTGGATTATCCGCTTTGCGGATTATCCGCGAGTCATGATTCTCCTCCCCCCTTCCTCCTTTTCCCTGTAAAAATAATAATTTAACAAATCCCGGAATAGTTTTTTTAATACGTGTTGATTTGGTTTGGTTTGAATTATCGTCGCACTAGAGCAACACGAGGGCTATTGGCGACGGGCGTCGTATTTTAGAACCACAGTCAGGTGACGAGCCACACCTGAATAGGCACCCAACGCAACCGTTAATTAATACGTGTTGAAAAAATGCATTCCAAGAACAGCGAATTAATGTTAAGAATGACGAACACATTCAAGGAACAACGAATAAATTTTTTAAAAAACGAAGAATGCATTAAGAACAACGCGAACAACACTAAAATAAGGATTTTATAGGAAACCTGGTGTGATAAAATGTGTTCGGCCAGGTGCACATCACGTGTCGATTTTTGCCGAAAAGCGTCAATTGTAAAATAAACTGTTCGCGATTTCAGTGAACTGCTTTGCGTGATTTTGATAGCAAAATGAGTGAGAAGCGAAAAAAAGTTCAAAAAAAAAAATCTTTAATTACAAATAAGAATGAGAGACAATCACGAATAACATAAGAATAAGACAAACTTCAATCACAAATAAGAATGAGAAGAGTTGAATGAAGAGAGAAGAATGAGAGAAGTTTCATGGTTAATAAACAGAACAAATAAATTGACCGACTTTTTTGTAAAATTGTATAAATCTTCATATTTCATAACTGTTACATATTTTACCTTACTCTTATGAAAGCAAAAGCAATTTTGTGGATATTTTCTTTAATTTTGCGGATAATCCGCGAATTCGCTTATCCGCGGATGCCGCGCCACCCAATTCCGCGGATAATCGGGAGTTTACTGTATATAACAAGCAAATATTACTAGGCGCTGAAGGGGCTGTTTGACAAATCTGATCTGATCATAACTAGAAGTATAACAAGAAAACTAACCTACTGCGATTACGCGGCTACTTAACAAATATTACAAGTGGCCATGGGTAGGCTAAGTTTATTTTCGCACGAATATTAAAAAACACACTGATCCACATAAATTTGAACTTTTTATTTCCGCAACTGAAATATATGGATAAAATGTTTGGTTCATCGGCATTGTATTTCAAGGCCGTTGTACCGATTGCTATAGAGCTCTTTCATGCCAAGGCGAAACAAATTTCCAAAATAAATTTTTATGCAAATATCGAAGCTTTATCCGTAGTTTTAACTGTGTTTCCGTAACTCCGTAGTTTGAAACCCTCATCAGTAGAAACTACGGACAATTCGATCCGTATTAGTTGGCAGGTATGAATTGCACGCTAGACATAAGAGTTTTTTTTAAACTTTGGTTTAGTTAGTTAAACCGAGTGTAGTTTACCGGTTTTAACCGAACCAGTTTAACTGAAAGAAAAACCTGTTTAACCAAAGCCAAAAAACCGGTTTCAGTTTATCGGTTAACCGGTTTCGGTTTATTTACGTTTTACGTTTAAGAATTGGTTTATTTTATTATTTAAGGCGAGGATCCGACAAGGCGGTAAAATTACGCCTTACACAATTTTTTTCATAAATTGGAAATTCAAGGACTTTCCAGACTTTTTGTATGATTGGCTTATTTTTCCATACTTTTCAAGGCCTTGAAAACGAAATTTGAAATTCAAGCACTTTCAAGGTTTTCCAAACCGCGTACGCACCCTGCTTAACCCACTGAGCTCCCCAGCCCCCATTTTGACATTAATAGAGTAGGATTCGCATTAGATAAATGAAGTTCTCCGTTAAGTTATCATTGTACTAGGTCTATTGGTGATGGGCTTCTTGATTTGGTACCACGGTCGACACAACAACAGCACCCATTGAAGAGCTTAGTGGTAGAACATGCTAAGTGACATTTTTTGAACAAATTAAGATTATTGTGTCAGTGAACATATTACTAACATCTTTAACGGTAAGAAGTTCTATATTTTCTCATAAACTTTAAGTTTGGTATCTTTTTTAAGGTTTGCAAGTACAGTTTTTAACAGATCCGAGTGCAAACTGAAAAGCTCATTTTCTCGTTTTCATCTTTTTGTCACTTAGCACCTTCTTCCACTAAGCTCCTCAAAAGTGAGATATCATACATAGTGTCAGTACTTTAGATTTTAACAAGCATGCATGTCTCATTTTAATCTGTGCATTTTTGCTCAGTTTTGGCTGCATCTCTATTTATAGAAAAGTAGCGCTAGTGACCGGGAATCAATCCAAGGTCAAAGGATGCTTGACTGTGACCAATACCCTTAAGAGCCAATGAGCCTGATTGACCGCAGGCTGTCTCCAAATGCAAAGTGTTAATTCAATGGGGGGGAAAAATACTTCGGAAACACATTACTCCAGCTGCATTTCTTTTATAAATGTTTTTTTTTTTAATGATAAATGTAACTAAATGATAATCCCACTTTTTTAAATTGGCTTGAATGTTATTTTTTTTAAAAATTTCAATAAATAATTTTACATTTTTATTCAAAATATTCAAACCAATTTCAAAAAGGGGGAATATAGAGAGACCGGCAGCCAGCTACATTTATCATATAAAAATCGTTTGTTATAATATTCAATACTGTCGAAAATATGTGGCTCAGAAAATAATTTCCCCCCTTCAGATTAAAAGAATCACTTTGGTTAGGAGACCACTGTCAATTGAAATGAATAGGCTCATTCAGCAGGAACTGAGAACCTGACAAGACCAAGTTTAGTTGGGTAGATTGGTAACCAGATATTCTGCAGCCCCATGCAATGCAGTACATTTCAAGCAAATTGAGATTGATTACTAGCCAAATAACTTAACAGTAAATGATACCGGCTGATATTTTGCTAAAAATTTATTTCTCTTACTACTGTAGAAATTAGATCAAAAGGTTATGTTTCAGTTTAATGATTTATATTTTTCATGAGCCTCCAAATTGTAAAATACCAGTTTTGTTTTGATATAAATATCTAAATAATTTATAAGTAGGATTAGTTCTGACATAATTAAGAGGAAAAAAAATATTCTTAACAAATTTAATTTGCCAAAAGTTTATAAGATAAAACAAGGTTTTTCAAATAACTAGCAAGCTACAATTTTTAATTAAAGTATAAACTAGTATTTATGGTTACTTGTTGATACAATAAAAACATTAATTTTCCTTAAATTTAATACGATGTGATCTTATTATACTTTTTTAAAGACACATTACTACAAGAATTTGTTTTCAATTTTTACCTATCATGTCTTTCTCAGGGGCGGGTGGTACGATTCGCCCCAGGTGCAAATGCTTTTCCACCAGCTTATCATGCAGCCCTAGAAAGTCGCTGAAACGCCTGGAAACGGAGAAATTTTTCTTCTTGTAGTAGGCCAGGTTTGTTTTGGTAGAAACCTTGTATACTACATAAGCTCCCATTCCGTCTCCAATCTTCTGGGGGTCAGAAATGGAAATGTCCAGGACAACATCACTTTCTTCCTGCTGAAAAACAAAGATTCACGAAATATTATCATATTTTTTCTTATTAAGTTAAACTCACACTTATTTGATTTCAAATAAATATTATTAAATTCTCCATAAATTTTTCTAGAGAAATATGTTTTATTTTTGTATTGTTATATGGAAGAATCGTGTCTTTTAAAACCATTAAATAATGTTAATTAATTTTAGTTAAATGAAAATTATGAAAAATATGGTAAAATAAATTTCATTCTAAAAGTTTTATTAAAAAACATTATTTAAACTTACATATCTAAATGCCTAAAATTGAATGTTAACTACTTTTAACAAATAAAGTTTAACAAAAAAATCATTGTTATAAATTATTCAAAAGTTATGATTTCAGCTATGTCCAGGACAACATCACTTTCTTCTTACTGAAAAAAGACGATTCAACAAAACTATTATCAATTTATAAGCATTAATTAAAGAGTACAGGGGAAGGACCCCTTCATCAATAGGATATCTGTAAGTATCAGGACTTGGGTGACGATAGCGATTCTTGACTAAATTGATGCAAGGAAACCGGTTTTTCACTTGGCTCTTTCACAGCAACCCTGATTCACATGAGACAGGAGTCCCAAATTTGTACCGCAAGAGAAGAAGTAAGAGAGGACCTGTTTCTTGCAGTCAATGTCCGCCAAGTTAACGTGAATACGGGAAGATTCCTAATCAACCAAGAGGTTCTTCCCCTTTACTATTCATTTAAAAATTAACTTGAAGATACATAACAAGCCTACAACAAGTTAATTGAAAAATAACTTGGCATTGAATGTTTTTAAAATTGATAAAAATAATTATTGTTATCAATTTAACTTTGAAAAAATATCAAAAAGTGAAAATAGTACAATATAATTCCAAATGTATACATACTATAAAGTTAGCTTAAGGCTCATTAAAATTTTTAAAATTAACATTATCATCCTTTTTAAAAGGCAACAGTTCATAAAACGAACACTCAAATTTATATGTAGCAGCTAAACTGTGAAGGAAATACAGTGAAAGTGGAAAATTTTCACATTTTTTATTTCAATAAATGCAAAATAAAAGATAATTTTTTATACATAATTAAACAAATTTAATTAACAAATAAATTATCAACAGCTATTTCAGTTTTGGATAAGCCATTTTATATATTTGCTAAAAACATATATTTAAATTTATTTACACACAACATTTGTTTTAAAAAAAACCCAGCTGAATAAATAAAATTAAAATTTTCCAACTTTAACAAATATTAAAATTGTAAATACTGATGAAGTTTTTAAGAAATAAATAATGTTCGTTTTAATTAAATGAAAATAGGAAAAACATGGCAAAATAAAATTCACTTAAAGAATTTGATGGGATTTTGTAGCAGATAGCAACGTGTAGATTGAGAAAGACTTTTATTTAACATCATTAGAACAATCAATTTAAGTTATGGAATTAATAATGAAGTTTAGGGCGATTTACTGGACCAACGGTCCCGCCATTAGGGATAGGTTACTAGCGTGGCTCTTCTTAGAGAGCAGGATTCAAAAGAGTAAGTAAGACTGTTCGCTTCGAACGAAGCACAGTTCAGTTTGGCGGAGGGATACTTAGGAGAGTTCACTTCACAGTCAGGGGACAGGCAAGTTATTGGTGATACTCCATCAAACCCCCGCTCAACGATGAGTTGCCTGTCTGTTTATGTAAGTCCCATGAGTTGACAACAATACTTATGCTTGGGTGCACACAATGATTTGGTCAAAACATCAGCTGGCATGTCGTTCGTATTTAGATAAACAACATTTATATCACCCTTTTCGTAAATTTCGCGCACAAAGTGATGACGGACGTCAATATGCTTTGTTCGTGCATGAAACACTGGGTTCCGCACTAGCTTTTGTGCAGACTGATTATCACTGAAGACTATTGTCGGATCACAAACACATGAAGGGGATAATTCACTAAAAAATCTTCTTAGATGGACCACTTCTTTCGATGTTTCTGACAGTGCCATGTATTCAGCTTCAGTTGTTGACAAGGCCACTGTTCGCTGCTTTCTTGCTTCCCATGTAATGGCACCACCAGCGTACTTGCAGATGAATCCGGTGAAACTTCTTCTATCGGAAGTGCAAGAAGCAAAATTTGCATCAGCATATGCAGTGAGGGGTTCACCCGTCTTCTTGAATTCGATGCCTTGATCCCTGGTGAGTTTCAGGTATCTGAGGATTCTCTTCGCTGCTTGCCAATGGAGCTTTCCAGGATTGTTGTTGAATTGGCTGAGGAAGTTGACACTGTGGGTGATGTCAGGTCTGGTAGCTACTGAGAGGTACATCAGTGATCCGATCAGGGACTGGTAAGGGATGTCTTTCATCTCAGATCTTTCAGCATCGGTCTTTGGGCTCATGTCAGCTGTCAATCTTTGATTTGGGTCTAATGGTGTAGACACTGTCTTCGCATCTTCCATGTTGAACTTTCTAAGCAGGTCATCAATGTATTTTGTCTGTGTCATCTTCAATTTTCCTTGGTCTTGTGAAAACTCAATTCCTAGGCAATAATGTAGACGTCCCAAATCCTTCATTTTAAATGATGAAGCTAGCTTGTCGCGAATGGAAAAGTAGCTGTTTTCTGAATCTGTGAAACACAACAAATCATCTACGAAAACACACACAATGATTTCTTGAGTGGCAGTATTTAATTTATAAATGCAAGGGTCTGATTGAAGAGCACCAAAACCAAGCGAGTTAAGCTTTTCATGTAATTTCTTGTACCACTGTCGACCTGATTGCTTTAGCCCATAAAGCGATCTATTCAACAGGCAAACTTTATTTGGTTCTTCAAAACCTTCAGGTAGCTCCATGTAAACGGTTTCATCAATGTCGCCGTTGATATATGCTGTTACAAAATCCAGTTGATATGCTTTCAGATCTTTTTCGACAGCATATGAGATGACAGCGCGAATTGAAGATAGCCGAGAGACCGGAGAAAAACTGTCTTCATAATCATCTGGCTTTTGATAACAGCCCTTGGCGACAAGTCGGGCCTTCAACTTGTCCACCGTGCCATCTTGTTTAAACTTTGTCTTCAATACCCATTTGGATGGGATTATTTTTTCATTCTTTGGTCTTTCTACGAGCTTCCAAGCTTCTTGTTGTTGAAGTGAGTGATATTCTTCCTCCATGGATGCGATCCAGTCATCCTTTTGTTTACTTTGTATGGCTTCGGCGAAGCTGGGGGATGTCAACACGACTTCTCCGCTCCCGCTCGCTGGCGATGTAAACATGGCGCTATTGGCGGTCGCCAACTTGGCGTAGTGATACAGCTTCCTTGGTCGCCCTGGGTTCATCGTCCTCTCTTTCCGTGGGCGCCCGGCAACCCTTCGGAGCTTTTCTGCGCCATCCGGTTCCTTCTCTTCTCCTGAAGTGACGTCGTCGTCGCCAAGGGACTGCTCAGCTCTCATTGGTTGATGGTCGGCTGGCGGCGGGGACATGGTCTCAGGATTGGGTTCTCCGTGAGTGTCGGCTGCTGGATCTGGATCTTCGCTGGGGAAATCGTACCATTGCTCATCTTCTTCTAAAGTTGGATTCATTTCTTCAATGAACTTAGCATCTCGACTTACGATGACAGTTCTTGTTTTGGGATCGAAAAAACGATAGGCTTTCGCTTCGTCGGAGTATCCAATAAAGATTACTTCATGTGATCTTGGTTCGAATTTGGATTTTTTGGGTTTGTTTAACACAAATGCTTTTTGTCCGAAAATTTTGAAGTAAGATGCTGATGGCTTTCTGTCGAAGAATAGTTCGTATGGGGTCTTGTTTTCTGCTACGCCTTTGGTTGGACATCGATTTCTGATGTGTGCGCTGGTTCGAACTGCTTCGGCCCAAAAACTTGAATCAAGGTTTGCTTGGGAGAGTAGACATCTCGCTGTGGAGCAAAAAATCTTGTTCTTGACCTCTGCTACTCCGTTTTGTTGTGGACTGTAGGGAGCAGATTTTTCTCGGCGTATACCTTCTTGGCTTAAGAATTGGTCGAATTCTTTACCCACGTATTCTAGGCCGTTGTCTGTTCGTAAAACCTTGATCTTCTTACCCGTACGATTTTCATTGCAGGCTTTATACTTCAGAAATGCATCTTTTGCTTCATCTTTATTCTTTAGGAAGAATATTTCGGTGTACCTTGATTTGTCATCGATGAATGTCACAAAATATCGCGATCCGCCAAGTGAGGGAATCTTCATAGGACCACACAAGTCCGAATGTACAAGTTCAAGGATATCCTTTGCAACAAATTTAGACTTTTTCGGATAAGGGGTGGCACATTGCTTACTTTGAATGCAGATTTTGCAGTCCTTAATAGAGTCATTGTTGTTTTTGAAAGATAGTCCTTTGATCATATTTTGTGCTTGTAACTTCTTCAGATCGTTCATGTTTAGATGTCCGAATTTTTGATGCCAGATTTCTAATTCGGTGACGACAGCTGCCCTTTCTTCGATTGGTTCGACAAAATAAAGATTTCCTTTTCTTTCAGCTCGGAGCAATGTAGAACCATCTTCTGAAAGTACTTTAGCTTCGTGAGCGTCGAATACTACGATTCGGTTGTCACGGGTACACTTTGAAGTTGACAGCAGGTTTGTTTTGAGTTCAGGAACGCATAGGACATTTTCTAGCTTCAATGTCCTTGTACCAAATTCTTCATCTGGAACAGTTATTCTGACGGATCCTTTACCCGTTATTTTAGCGGGTTTGTCGTCTGCTAACGTTATATAAGAGTCCACTTGTGATGAAAATTCGGAAAACATTGAGTTATCGAAAATCATGTGACTCGACGCCCCGCTGTCTAGGATGAATTTGTTAGCTTTTTGAGCTTTCCTTTTGATTGGGATAGTTCTTTTTATTCATTTCTCTCTGGCGTTTATAGCAGACGTCATATTTATGACCCTTTTTCGAGCAATAAGAAAACACGATGTTTTTATTTTGCTGTTTTTTATCATTCTGTTTTTGATTCCAACTGGATTTCGAATGCGAGTTGAATCTTTTAGAAGATAAATAGGCGTTCGGGATATCTTGTTGACTTTCCCCGCCGCGTCGGGATTCCGATTCTTCTAAGATTTTGATTTTTAGTGCGTCGGGAGCTGGGAGAGTGTCTCTGGACTCGATCGCGCACCGGAAGTTTTCGAAACTGTCTGGAATGCTGTACAGCAAAAGTATAGAAAGTAGGTCGTCGACGATTGATATATCCATTTCTTGTAGTTTATCGACCGTCACGAAGAAGCTGTTTATGTGGTCGGACATATTTTCTGACGAGGACATCTTCTTAAACAGAAGTTGTTTCAAGAGCGTCGCTTTCTTCGCAGGACCTTTCGATGAGTAAACATCTTTAAGTTTATCCCAGACTTCTTTAGAAGTGGAGCACTGCTTTATATGACACAATTCGCTCGGGCACATGGACAGGATAATGTCGGCTCTGGTCTTTTGGTCGTCGGAAATCCATTTGGCGATCTTCTCGGCATCGGTTTCCGGTTTTGGTTCCGCTCCAGTAACAAAGTTCCAATGATCGTTTTTAACCAGGATGGCCTCGATTTGTAGTTTCCAAGTATCGTAATTGTCCTTTCCAAGTTTTTGGATGTTTGACTGATTCGATGACATCTTCTATTCGTTGAAGACAGGAAACGGGGGAAAAGTTCGAGAAGCCGGCCTTTCGTTATACAAAGTCTCTAAGCCTCGTGTTAGGCCTCGTACGTCACCGCGCAGTGGTTGGGCCTGCTGGGCCCATGACCTTTGATGGGATTTTGTAGCAGATAGCAACGTGTAGATTGAGAAAGACTTTTATTTAACATCATTAGAACAATCAATTTAAGTTATGGAATTAATAATGAAGTTTAGGGCGATTTACTGGACCAACGGTCCCGCCATTAGGGATAGGTTACTAGCGTGGCTCTTCTTAGAGAGCAGGATTCAAAAGAGTAAGTAAGACTGTTCGCTTCGAACGAAGCACAGTTCAGTTTGGCGGAGGGATACTTAGGAGAGTTCACTTCACAGTCAGGGGACAGGCAAGTTATTGGTGATACTCCATCAGAATTTTATAAAACAAATGGACCCAAAAATTTGTAGAAGTTCAAAAATTTATCTTAACCAATTTTAACAAATAAAGTCTTGAAAAAATTATATTTATAATTCAGTCAAAAGTTAAGGTTCCAATTTCCCCTCTAAATTTTTGGTTAAATAATAAAGATTGAATCTATTTCACAAATTTTAGATTTTTAGAATGAAAAATAAGTTGGGAATGAAAGGGTTAACAAAAGTATGCAAGGTGCTCCCCTAATTATTTTGAGAAGTGCACTTATTGAAAATTAAAAAAAGTTTGCTTTGGCGACCAGCAGTCATGTGCCCTTAAAAGAAAAGAGTTAAAAGCATAAATCTACCTCCTCGGCACTTTTGACGTTTTTCCGAGCCTGCGGTTTAGGGGGTTCTGATAACTTCATCTCTGCCGGTGGGGAGGGAGTGGCAGGTTTGGGCGGGGAACTGAACTCTTCGTCCGGTGTCCGGAACTCCAGTTTGGACTGGACGGGGGGTGGGGCTGGGGATTCGTCATCAAGGCTCACTTCTTCACCACCACCTAAAGATAAAGGATGAATAGTTAAGAAAATTAATTAACCATTTAATTCAGGGAACAAAGTAATGCAGTACTTGTACAGGGTTATTACAAAATCAGAGAATCATGTTATAAAATGATTCATGAGAGAGATTGATCCTTCCTCCAAGATTGGCCCTTCAGACAAATCGGATCAACCAGAATATATTTTTTATCAACTATCTGTTAGTAGTGATCACAAGAACCTAAACCTGCTGTTTAAGTAATAAAAAATGGAAAAAATTCCCTGATATTTTGCAAAAATTGAAAAATTCCATGAGAATTCCCTGATATTTCCAGAATTAAAAAGTTTTCTGAGAATTCCCTGATTTCCAGGTTCTGTTACCACCCTATTGTAACACTTCTGGTAATACAGTTAGATTTTTCAGAAGAAACTAACCTAGTTCAATTGGCAGTAATGAAGTAAAAACAAATGTTGCTTTTTCCATTTCTCTTGGGCTGCTTTTCACTGATATTTTCAGTTCAGTATTTGTCTTAAATTTAATTACTTAAAATTTAACGTTTAGTAATGCTGAATTTTAAATCTACTTTTTTCTTTTCTCTTCTCTGAAAAATTTTGATTCGGAGAAAATAAATTACTAACTACTAAGAGTTAGGTCTTATTGAGCTAAAATACTTTTATCTAAATAATGCAATTTGCTTAATATTTAAAATTTACACATGTAAAAAAATACAAATATTATCAGTCAGAAAACCAAAAAAGCAACTTTTCCACAGATAAAAGTCATTACAGAGAGAAAACAAACTATAAACATCCGAAACAATCCAGCATCAAAATTACATAAGAAACACTGATTACATTTTTAAAGACATTTCAAGAAAACTTTTCAGTAAACATTGATTGGGAGCCCCTCCTAGAAAAAACCTCAATACTTCAAAAACCTTAGCTAAGGAAATGATTATAGTGCAATATACGTATTCAGATTGCTAAAACCTTTCAGATTTTGATGCTTTCCTCTAGGTCTTTTTCATTGTTATCTAAGCTAACTTCCAAAAGCGGTTAAAATGTTTTACTTTGCATTATCATTACTGAAAGAGAAGGTTATAAGTATTCTTTAATCAACTCAAATAAAATGCTAGAACATTAGTCCCAAATATATTTGTATCTTATATTATATTTCAATACATAAATTCGCCGATTGCAATTGTCAGTCGATGGACTGATTGTTCATAAATAAAATTGTCCAATATTTCATTCATTCCATTGCTGGAATAATGATGAACAAATTTAATTCAAAGTTCTGTTATCTCAAACAAAAAAAAATCTTAACAGAGAACTATTTTTTTTTTTTTCAAATTTAGGATTTGTATGCTAGTTCATTTAGTAATTAGGGATTTCATCAAATAAAAATATGAAAATTTAGGGTAAGAAAATTTTCTGTATTTTCTTATGAAAAAAATAGTCTTCCATTGGCACTGCGACAATTTTTCAAGACCGATGAACCGTTTTTTATATTTAAGTTAAACTTTGAAGCCAATGACGAAGCTGAAGGCTTAATTTTTGAACAATCAGCGCCAATGCATCAGCCTAGCCCAAAACATAAATATATATTATACTAACCACTCATGAGATCATCAATACCGTTTGTGGACATATCTTCCTTAGGATGAGTCTAGAATACAATACAGGACAAGATTACTAAAGAAATACATAAAATACCATAAAAATAGGATAAGCTTTACTATGCAGCCCCTGGATGGCTAAATTGACATTCTTTTGGATTGCTAGAATAGTGGTGCGTTGGTAGAAATTTACTGTACGGTAACCATTGGCGAACTTTCCAAAATCGTGCCAAAAGTCCGTATTCTGGCGACTTTCGACGTCATGCTCTCTTCGCAACGAACGTTTTTCGGCAACCCTATCTGACCGTTATGGGTTTCGTTCGAAGTCAGACCAGGTTCCCACAAAAAACTATTTATCGCCAAATCTGAAAATCGCGCCAATGGTTACCGTACAGTAAAGGTGAACCGGTGCGTTTTATGGCTTTTCTTATCTTTCTTCCCTTTTACAGAACCTATAAAACCTACTTACGACAAATTCATAAAATCAAATTCATCATTTCACACGTCGGCAAGTAATCGCAAAACAAATAGAACCCAAAAAGGTAATTTGAAAAACACAAAATGGCAGTTAATTATCACTCTTTCGTAGTTTGCCAAAATTCAGGAATTTTATTGAAATTCCTGAATTTTGGCGAATTCCTGAATTTTGGAATATACTAATATTTAATTAATGAAAATCCTTTTTGTGCAAATTAATTGTAATTATGTAATCACCAGAATACATTCAATGTACCTAATTTCAATTGAACGTCATTTTGAAAAGTAAACTTAAATCAGTGAATGATGGTTTAAAATAAATATTTCTTGAAATAGAGTTACATGAAGCAAAATATATTTAATGACATGAACTTATTTTAACATAAGGTTTCTAAGAAACTGTGAATAAGAAATATGAATGAAACTTTATAATTGGTTTTTGAATCGACGGTCAGTTGCACCGCCCAATACTAAGATAAGGAAAAGTTCATAATCATAGAATTTACATTCAACAATTAAAATGCGATAATAAGATGTTTTAATAGTTACTTCTAATGCAGACTTGAATATATCCTCATTATCAGGGTCTGCTAAACTATCTTCGAAAGGAGGTGGTTCCCTTGAATCAGCCATGTTTACAGTTTACAGTTTCTTAATTTGGGAAATTCTGAGCGAATAACAAGCCAGATGCACAAGTTTGAAAACTTGACAAAAGCCGGCTGTTAGGATTGGCAGACATCTAGCGTAAATTGATATTATTTCATCTAGGGTGAAAATAAAAGACGATTACGTTGGACGCTTATGATGTCAATCGAATATACGCTATTGAATCACAGACGTGCAAGCTCAGGTGTTGACCTTAGTTTTAATTTACGAGATGTAATTTAGCTGTGCTAGAGCTCTTTAAAAGGCTAAAAATTGCGACCAAGCACACAAACCTGAAAATATATGTAAACCAACCAACCAAGCAAGGGATGGTGGGTTTTGAAAAAAAAAAACGTTTTTCAAAAACTGGTTGTTTACAACGCCAGTAAAACCGACCCTTAAAAACCGGTATTCCATGAAACCGGTTTTTCTACCGGTTTTCCGGTCTAAAAAAAGTTTTTGTGTTTTCCATTTTTTTTATTAATTAATTGAAAAATTCAATTAATTATGAACTAATTATCCATTAACTTAAAATAATTGACTAATAATTAGTAAACAAATTCATCAATTACTTATTAAGAAATTAATAATTAACAAAATAAAAATGTACTAATTACTAATTAAATTAATAATTAACAATTTAATAAATAAATACTTAACAAATTAATAAATATTAGATTAATATTGATGATTCATTAATGTTCAGATAAATTTTTGTTATTTATATAAAATAAAATTATTAATCTCTTTTTTTCCATTCCGGTTTCCTCGTGTTTTGATATTTTTTAGTCTACTTTTCTTTTTTTTTTTAATTCGAAGAATTAAAAAAATAAAAAAAAGTACGTATTGACATGCGGTCGATGTCCGTCCGTCCATCTGTCCGTCCCTTCCAAAATCGGTTCTATCCATCCAATCTTAAAAATTCTTTTTTTTTTTTTTGGAAAGCTATGACCTCAGAGGCCCAACTTTCATACTTTATGTCTGTCTGTCTGTCTGTCTGTACGATCGGACGGACATAAATCTACTATTTGTCGACGAATTTCCCATTGAACTAGCCAACTAGCATTGAAATTCATTTTCGAGTCATTTAAATCGATGTTGCAATCTACAAATGCTACGGCCAAGTGAGATACGAAAATTCAGCGCATCAAAATGAGAACACATTGAAAATTTCAGAAAAGAATTCTAATTCTAAGTACTTCAATTATTTAAAAAACTGCAAAGTTTAATGCTCATTTAAAAAGCATAGAAAGCCATTTTTATTAGAATTAAATCACCATTGCCATCACAACAATCGCTCAAGAAACTTTAATTCTTTTAGACAATAAATTAAAATAAATTTATTTTTGCGACATGGAATCAGTTTGAAAAGACGTCAGATATATTTCACTTTGAGATTCTGTATGTTGTTATGCAATGTTTTCATTCTATTAAGCGAGAACTATTACATATTTATTCCTTGAAATATAAATTTTTGCAAACGATTGAAGTAATAATTATTTAATTTTTGAAATAAAATAAATGAAACTAGCCGAATTCAGCGCATAAATGTTTAATATATAATTAATTAATGCTGTGTTTGGCGCCTTTTTACCTGTTAAACACTACTGTTGTGTTGAAGCGGGTTAAGTGACAGATTTTGTTACAAACCTACTTGTTAATTTACATTTCCTATTTTAGGTGCATTTTGGAGTAGTTTTATGGTTTTTGTTCTACGAATAATTAAATATTTATTTATAACTGCAAATCATCATGCAGTCGATAAATAATATTTATTTTATTGGCGATAGAAAATTAATGAAAATAATTGGCTTTAGGAAGTTGAAATTATAGCCGGATGCTGTGTTTAGTGAAATTTATTCTAATGTATATAAAATTAATGTAGAAACAGTTGTTGATGTCACTTTCTGTAACGAACCTAGTTTTTTCAAGATAAGAATTTTAGTAAGTATTTAAGTAACTTTAAAGTAGGCTATTTTAGTTCTTATAGAACTTCTTGTTATACTTTAATTTCGAATTTAAGAAACAATTTCCATCAATTTCAAGGGGTGAAAGTATTTTTTTGTTGGGAACTAAGTTCCAGGTTTTTTTTCCCCTCATTCTTACTTTTTAATATTCAACATTTTAACGTTCCTTTTTGTTTTCTTGTTCATACTTTGTTCTATTAGACAATATATATTACATTAATCTCAATAAAGTCAGAACTACTATTTTATTTATTTAGAAAATTGCTAACAAGCGTTTCACCCATAGAGATCTTAATAAAAGTATTAGAGTGGAGATCACGTGACCTATCTATGCTAACGACGGGACGAGCATGGGGGCCGCCATCTTGAGTCCGAGACCAACTTTTTTAAGTGGAAAACGCTTAAAAAAATAATTTTAATTCTAAAATATTAAAAAATACCTAGCTGCATTTTGGAATATTTTTAGTGACTTTAAAAGAACTTTTAACGCTTTTCTAGTATTTTTATAATATTTATTTTGTAATTTTAGAATTAAATTTTACTTTTTGCCTAGCATTCTTTTTCTTTATGTGATGGCGACACTGGCAACTTGCAGCCATCGCCGTCACATTAAGAAGAAGAATACGTGAAAAATAAAATTTAATTCTAAAATTACAAAATAAATAATATTAATAAAAATAATAATATTCCAAAATGCAGCTAGTATTTTTATGGTATTTTTTAATATTTTAGAATTAAATTAATTTTTTCTAAGCAATTTCGACTTTAAAAAGTTGGTCTCGGACTCAAGATGGCGGCCCCCAGGCTCGTCCCGTCGTTAGCATAGATAGGTCACGTGGTCTCCACTCTAATACTTTTATTAAGATCTCTATGGTTTCACCTGATTTTTGAAAAGTTCACTTCAGTTCCACACATTTAAAACACAATTTAAACTATTTAGGTAAAAATAATTATTAATTTTTTTTAATAATATGGTCAGATACCTTAAAATATATAACTCGAAGTGTTTTTAGGCAATATATATATTTTATTTTGTTGTTTTCAACAGTTAAAAATTTTTCCATTATTTCAAAAACCATATAAAAAATTAAAATTAATTTTTTTTTCTTATGGAACTCTTATTTTTTTAAACCTAAAATAAGCTTATTTTGTGAATATCAGATGTTTCTGTTGTGTAGTAAATTTTTGAGACTGAAAGGGTTAAATTTCCAAGCAAGCTTACTCCTTTTTGGACTCCGAAAGTATAAAAGGTTGAGTGAATTCATGACCAACACACACCTACATGTAAGGTAAAACTGCATAGGTGAATATAGGTCCCAGCGCTTGCTGAACACTACAACATCGAGGCTACTTTTTATGAAACTAATAAGTAGCTGCTGTTTTTTTCCCAAAAAAAATATTAAGATATTTACACTTTCTCTTTCCAAATAAAATGAATCTGACAAACTAAAATAAAAGCTAAGGCAATTAAAAAAGTGAACCAACATTTCCAAATTATTATTCATCCAAAATAAAAGTAATGTGAAATAAAACAGCATAGCCAAACTCATAACTTTGTCTAAAAATCGACCCCTCTATTTAAAAAGTTTATTTTACTGACTAGAAATTTGCTTAGCAATTTTTTTAAAAAATAATCACGCAAAAACTACTTGTATAACGTTCAATACACACATTTTTAAAGCTAGTAAACAATTTCTCCTAAGTCTAAATGCGGAATCTACCAAGTGCTTGATATAATATTTATTATTATCGCGTTTAAAATGTAAATGTAATGTAGGATAAAACGGTGTAATAAGGTAACTTTTAAGCACATGTGCTTAAAACTCAAATTCATAAAAGTAACATTTACACTCTAGTTTTATGAAAGTTTTTTCTTTTATTTTGCAAAAATATATGGACAAAAAGAATGAGACAAACTAAAAAAAGTATTGAAGTTATACAGGTTTCTGAGATTAAATCGCTGTCTATTTATAGTGAAGTGTTAGTGAAGTGTTCAGAGCACTTTTAAAATCGACAATATTTTCTTTTTAAAGGCATTAAATTATTTAAAAAAGGGGAAAACATTAAAAAAAACTTTTGAAACAATATACTTACGTAGAAAAATGCATTAATTTAATTAACATATTAATTCTGGAATAAATTAATTTAAATAATTGTTTTCCCATTGGGTTATAGAAAGTTTTAAAAGCGATGTTTAATTTGATTCAAGGAGAAAAAATACTTTTCAAACTGACTACCTTAAGGGTTTCAAGTTGAAACGCGTCCTACAGATCCGCGTATATCTGCCAATAATGGCAGTCTTATTTTGAAAGCAATATAAATAAATGGCGAATGTTGTAATGCCATGAATGCCTCAATATTTTAATGAAAATTTCTGAAATTTTTGAGGATAACAGTGGGGATGGGCTGACTGAAAAAATTGGATGTGTTTTTGCCATCGGCGCTCACTTTGTGTTGTTGGACACCAAACACAATTGTTTTTAATTTTATCGACCTTTAGAGGTGAAACGCAGAGTGAACCATGCTTATTTGCTTAAGGGGGTTGAGTATGTTGTATATCGGTAATGTTAAATTGGCCAATTTCAATGCACCTTTTCACAATAACTACTGATCAGATCATCTTAAAAATTTCTGTGTGTATTATACCAACCTTATATATTAATCTGAGGTTAAAAGTTTTTTTTAAATAATTGTTAGATTTTTTTAAATAAAATAAGTTTTAAAGTACCCAAAAAATCATGAAATTTCTCACTTTTTGCCCCATAAAATTTTTTTCACTTTAGTTTTATTAAAATTCATAACCTCAGATTAATCTATACTATGTATTACATCATATAAAAAAAAGTTTACGAGAAAACATAGCATAGTTTTTGAGAAAAGGTACATCGAAGTTCAAAAAATCAAGTTCTGAGAAAAACGCGTTTAAAGTTTTTATTGTTAACCCATTTCCTTACGAAGCCATGACATTACAATGGCTTTTAATGTCAAAAATAGTTTTCCAATCGTCTTGATACTTTGTGACATTATAAATAAAGGTTGTGATAGTATTTTAAGCCAACTTTTTGTTTTGATTTTTTCACCGATTTGAGGGCATTGAACCCCCTTAATTCGGGATTCGAGCCTTGCAAGTACTGTTACAGGTCATCAAAAGAAGCACTGCAAAAACTATAACACTAGAATAGAAGGGCTACTTAAAAGAGTACACATTAAATATTTCATGAGAAATTTAGAACACAAAATCTCCAGTTCGGATTTTCAACTCCATCGCTAGTGTTCATTGACAAAAATTTCATATTAGGTAATTGAAAGTTAAAAGAGCGAAACCTGATCTAAGAGACCAAAGGAACAACACGGAACATGACAACAGAAGCTATTAAAAGATGAATTTATATCAAAAGTGTTGACAAAAATGGTTGATCTAACAAAGCGCAAAATTCAATTTTTTTTCCAAAAGAAAATGTGTGTAATTAAAAAAAACGTCGATGGTGGTTTTTGCGAAAAAAAAAGTTTTTCGGTTTTTAGACGGATTTCCCTGCAGAAAACCGGTTTCTGGTTTAGACCGGCCTCACAAAAAAAAAACCGGTGTTTTAGTCAAAACCGAGGGCAAAAAAAAAAAAAACGGTTTTTCAAAAAACCGGTTTCGGTTTTCCATCCCTACCAAGCACACAAACCTAAAAACACATGTGTCTACCTACCAACCACCGCATTTTCCTACTTTTTTTAAATATAAGAGCGTGATAAGAGTAATTTAATTCCCACCGTTTCGAAAATAATTACTAAAAAGCAGTGTATTTTTTTGTTTTCTATGACATTGACTCTATTTCAAGAGTGCATCAAAACTTACTTTTAAAATGAGTTCCATGTCAAGCAATTCGGATGCAAAGAAATCCAAGGGTCCGGGTGAGTTTATTTTAACGTGGTCCATTCACAATTACAGCTACTGCACGTTGAATGAAAATGAGGCGCTTGAGAGTCCAGAATTTGTGGTCGACTTCTTGGGCAAGGAAAAGTTTTGGCTGCGACTATATCCAAGAATAAACTATTGTCTAAATGGAATGAATCAGAATTCAGCTTGGAATTTTAAGTTATCTTTTCGTAAGGCTAATGGACAATTTCAAGATGAAGACTTTCCCACTTCTTTTTGCAATGGATATCGGGGAAATCAGTTAACCATAAGTTTTCCTGAACAACTAAAAGAAATTGATGGTAGTTACGTGGTTGATGATACTCTGACTCTTCGTTGCCGAATATGGAAGACAGATGTCGCCATTCCAACATCAGTGAACTTGAACGTACATTCCAGAATAATAATTTCAAAACTAGATTATACGTGGATTTTGAGTGGCATTGATGTATCTAACAATGCATTTATCATCTCTAACCAAAGCAAACAAATTAAAAAGTTTTTTGTTAACATTTCAAGTTTAAAAATCCATTTGTTGAATGAATGGCATTCTGGGAAGAATTTTATGAATTTTGGTATTGAAATTGCTGATTGTGAAAAAAGTTTTATTTCTTTTTTTTGTGTGATACATTTGTTGGACAAGAATGGACGAGTTGCCCATTCTGCACGTGGAGAACATTTGTTTTATGAGGATTCCAAAGCAGGAGAGATTTGGAGTTTCCCAATTATTTCAAAAGATAAACTGTACTCCAACAAAAATTTGTATGTGCATGAAGGTAGACTAACCATACAATGCGAAATCAGTTTTTCTTCTGATAATGAGCTGGAAACCTTTGTGTATCGAAGAACAGATATCGAAGAGAGAGCAGACCTGCTCGAACAAAGTCCAGGTGTGCAGGAACTTTGGATTGGAAACATGCATGAATGTTTGTTGGGAGGTAAATTCAGCGACTTCATCATTCGTACACCCAAGAAACAGTTCCCTGTTCACAAAGCCATTCTCAGTGCTCACTCTGAAGTTTTCTGTGCTATGTTTGAACGCGACATGGCAGAAAGCAATTTCGGCTTTGTTGCAATTCAAGATTTGAGTGAGGACACCGTTTGCCAAATGTTGACGTTCCTCTACACAAACACGATCAAGGAGTTGAACTGCGCCTCCGCTCAGGAGCTGTACTTTGCGGCCGACAAGTACCGAATCGAACCTCTTTTGAAGAAGTGCTCCAATTACCTCCTGTGCAGTCTTGACACTGCGAACGTGTGCGACATCTTGGCTATTGCTGACCGACACCAAGACCAAGAACTGAAATCCGGAGCGAGGGATTTCATCGAAGCACACACTCATGAAATTATCGTGTCTGAAGGGTGGAATAAATTGATATTGACCAATCCTCATTTGACAATCTATGTATTGCAGTCAATCGTTTGTAACAAGCTTTTGTAAGAGTAAGGAGCAGGGTACAGCTATGATTTAATGTCTGGTCTGTTTATTGTCGATCTTGAAAATTTTACCTAAGGTGGCTACAGGGTGGTTATAAAATAAGGCTCGCTATTCGGAGTGGTCTGTAGCTTGAATGAATGATCCAAATGCATCAAACATTGAGACACTTATTAGTCAAGAAGGGGGAAAAGAATGGAATCATAAAAAAAATTTGTCTAATGAACAAGGTTCTAAATTACAACGCATAGCCAATTATGGCTAATTACAGCAAACACATCCAATTACGCCTCGAAATTTAGAACCCTGGTCAAGCGAGGAGTTTGTTTTTTATGATTCCATTCTTTTTCCCCCTTCTTGATTAGTAAGTGTATCAAGGTTTGATGCATTTGGATCATTCATTCAAGCTACAGACCACTCCGAATAGCGAGCGTTATTTTATAACCACCCTGTATATCTATCAAATTTTATGAAATATGAAGATTAATGTTTGCGGCATTTGGCCATCTCCGTTGCTTGGCAACCTTATGAAAATCAACAAATCGAGACGGGCCATTATATCATAGCTGATCCAGGAGTAGCATTATGTTGGTGAGTATGAGAATAAAAGGCTCAAAAAACTGGTTTAGTGATTGTTAAAAATTCATTTTAAAAAAATGTAAACTAGAAGAAAACTTCACTGGTTATTTTTAAACCTTTTTTTCTAATTGTTTCTTGTTATGTAAAGAAGAAAACTTTGATTAATCATGCAAATGCTCAAGTGCAACTTACAAAACTATTTTCGATAACATTTGCTTACATTTGTATCCTGACTATTTTTGTTCTTGACAATAGTAATTTCAATGATATAGAACAAAAATATTTTCTTTAAACCAATTTTATGCTTAGTGTAGTGTTTAAGTTCTTTGAATTATATTCTGGATTCAAAATGTAATATTTTAATGCAAGACAAAAAATTTAGTTTCTTAATAAATTGCTATCAATCAATATGTTTGAAAATTTATCGTTTGTTTGGAGTTACTATGACTATTAAGTTGTGTAAAGTGGAGTGGTGCGTATTTATATTTTAACCTTATATGGGCATTTTCGTTGTTTGGAAGCATAAGGCAAATAATCAAATCGAGTCTTGTACCTATATCATAGCTGTTTCAAGTATATATACTATATTAATTCAAATTTATTTTTTTAATTAACTTTTAGCTAGATTTTCTAGTGGAGTGGTGCGTATTTATATTTTTAACGTTATATGGGCATTTTCGTTGTTTGGCAGCATAGGGCAAATCATCAAATCGAGTCTTATACCTATATCATAGCTGTTCCAAGCATATATAATATATTAATTCAAATTTAATTTTTTTTATTAACTTTTAGCTAGATTTTCTAGTTTGTGTTTTTATATCAATTATTACTTAATTTTATTTACGAAAATTCAATGTTGTTTGTTCTCAAATACTTTTCTCCTTAAAATTTAGGTGGAGGTGTTGAACCTCTGACCTTTGAACACCTAGGCTGTGTGCCCTCTAGCAAAATTTTCGAAAAATTAGTCTAATTAGCTCATAATTTCTCCACTGGTGGGCTTCTGTAGCCTAATGTGGATTATTAAAGTCAAAGAGGACTGTGAAATGCAACAATCCTAAAAATATTTAAAAAAAAAATATTTTGCCTAATATTTTGTTTTTGCTGATAGAAATCATTTGAGTAGTGACATAGTAGCTATATACTTTATTATGCAGCTTTTGAAAATGGTTGTTCTAACCCTTGAACCGTAGCATGCTTTTTAACTTGCATTGCCATCGTGTTGTACCCATGATTGCCCCTGTGATTATAGACTATGAATTCCGACCCGTCAAAAGTACAAAAACCCCTGGTCAAAGGTACAACCATCCATGGTCAAAGGTACCATAACCCATGTTCAAAGGTACAACTACACTGCTCAAAACAATTAGGGAAGCATTTTGCGTGCTTTTGTTACTTTTCAGTCTTAACTTTTTATTTTTTATTCTAAAAATCTGAAATTTAAAAAATAGATTCATTATGCATCCAGAATGACGTTATAAAAAACAGCGAAAATATAAAATTTTTAACTATAATTTAAGGACAAAAATTGGAATCATAACTTTTAAATAAATTGTGATACTTTTTTTAAATCTTTAATTATTAAAAATAGTTAAAATCAAATTTTAACCATCCAAAAAATGCATGCATGAAGAATTTAGTGTCGATTTATATGCTAAAATTGTTTCAGAGTAAATTTTATTTTACCATGTTTTTCATATTTTTTTAAATCAAAATATTATTTAATTCTTCACAAGATATTTTTTTTCCGTCTAACGATGCATAAGTGCTAGCTTAACTTAATCAGAAAAAAAAAAATTGCAATCTGAATTTCCCTCATTGTTGAGGGTGGCTCCTACCCCTTACTGTATGAGTTATAACAGGTCGAAACAGAACCTGGAAATCAGGTAATTATCAGGGAACTTTTTAATTCTGGAAATATCAGGGAATTCTCATGGAATTTGTCAAATTTTGCAAAATATCAAAGAATTTGTTCTATTTTGGATTTCTTAAACAGTAGTTTTAGGTTCTTGTGATCATTTTATTACCGGGCACTTGATAAAAAAAATCTTGTTGATCCGATTTGCCTGAAAAACCAATTTTGGAGAAAGGATCAGTCTGTCTCACGAAATCATGTTATAAAATGATTTTCTGATCACATGATTCCTCTAAACTTATTCAGATTTTAGAAAATGTAGAAAAGTTAGGTAGGCTAACCCCTAATCCGGAAAGTCTTAATTTCTGCGATATCAGGATTAAATGGACAATTTGCATATTTTTCAAAGTGTTATAAAAACTATTGGTTCCTATAGAAAAAATGCTCCTGGTTTCGAATATCAACTTAAAATTTCAAAAAAATATTTCTGTAATTTAATAAAAGAATAAATGCACAAAGCGGTACGCCATTGGCCGTGACGTCATCTGTTATGAGCCGAGGAATCTTCCGAATTCGTGAACGTTTGTTTACCTTTTCGAAGGTTTGAATTTCGAATGTTGTTTTCTTCTGTTTTTCAATATCTTATAATTTCAAACCAAAATGGGAAAGTAAAGAGTAGAAAAAGCAAACTAGTTTAGTTAAAAAATGCTCTTTCTTAATTTAAATTACTGAATTTGTTAATAAAAATATATTTACTATAAAAAAATACAGTTTTGACGCATTAACTGACAGAAAAACTATGTTTAAATTTGATTAAAAATGCACATTACTGTCTCGCCAAATGAAATGATTGTAGTTAGTACATTTATGCAAGTAAACTTGTATGTTTCGAATATGATTGTGTCATAATTTGGTATACCCTTTGCTGAGAGCATTGAATGCTATATTGAAGATTAAAACTGTACTGCTCTAATTTACTACTATTTTGCCTGTATTCAGTTTCTAGACGCTAAAACATTTCTTTTAATGTATAAGACTCCCACTTTCAGTGAGTATTTTAGCTACCAGCTAAAATGTTGGTTTTTATTCTTTGCCTAAGCAATACAACATGAAAAAACTCATTAACCCCTCTGACACTATTTATTGTTTTAAAGTCCTGTTTTTGTTGTTGTACACCTCCACCTATTCTAGACCTAACTTTTCAAACTCAACTTGGCACAGGCATTTGCATATTTTAAATGCAGGCCTCTATCTTTGTGAAAACTGTCATCTGTCGGTGCATGCAATGTTAAAAGACACATTTGGACTCTAAACTCTTTAGGGACATGTGGTGTCAAAACTTTTGGTATTTTCTTTTTATGGAGGCCAAGACCTTTCTTTTGATGTATAACAATCCAACTTTCAGTGAGTATTTAAAATACCAGCTAAATTTCTGGTTTTTATTTTTTGCCTAATCATTACTACATGAAAAAACCCAATTTTTCCCTTCTGACACTATTTATTGTTTTAAAGTCCTGTTTTTTTTGTTGTAGCCCTCCACCTATTCTAGACCAAACTTTTCCAACCCAACTTGGCACAGGTACTTGCATATTTTTTAAATGCAGGCCTCTATCTTTGTGAAAACTGCCATTTGTCGATGCATGCAATGTTAACACATTTGGACCCTAAACTTTTTAGGGACATTTTTTTGCAAAAACTTTTAGTATTTTCTGTTTATGGAAGCCAAGACCTTTCTTTTGATGTATGACACTCCAACTTTCAGTGAGTATTTAAGTTAACAGCTAAATTTTTGTTTTTTTATTTTTTGCCTAAGCATTACCACATGAAAAAACTCATATTCACCCCTCTGACACTATTTATTGTTTTAAAGTCTTGTTTTTTTTTGTTGTACACCTCCACCTATTCTAGACCTAACTTTTCAAACCCAACTTGGCACAGGTAGTTGCATATTTTTAAATGCAGGCCTCTATCTTTGTGATAACTGTCATCTGTCGGTGCATGCAATGTTAAAAGACATATTTGGACCCTAAACTCTTTAGGGACGTATGGGGCCAAAGCTTTTGGTATTTTCTGTTTATGGAGGCTAAGACCTTTCTTTTGATGCCTAGTACTCCAACTTTCAGTGAGTATTTAAGCTGCCAGCTAAATTTTTGGTTTTTATTTTTGGCCTAAGCATTACCACATGAAAAAACTCGTATTCACCCCTACTGACACTATTTATTGTTTTAAAGTCCTGTTTCTTTTTTTGTTGTACACCTCCACCTATTCTAGACCTAACTTTTCAAACCCAACATTACACAGGTCTATGCATATTTTTAAATATGTATTAATATTTCAATTGCCAGGCACAAAATTCATTTGTATTTTTCAAGCAGTTCTTGTGACAAGCAATGAAAGTTATGATCATCCAAAAATGCAACTGAAAGGCTGTTATTTTTCATTATTTCGGCAATATTATACCAATTATAGCGATTTTTAGCGATTTAAGTTTTCAAAATACTGTTTAAGGTAAAAAAGTTTAAATTGGTACATGTTGTTACATTTTCTTAATAGCTTATTAATGTTTTAAAACCGTGTTTATTGAAATAACATCATCAATTAAATGAACAAAATTAGCTTGAAAGTGTTTAACGTATATTTTTATTTCTTATTTAAGTGTTTTGTATTCAGAAAAACTCATTTTTAAATAAGAAAGTTTGCTTTTCGTACTAGCAATAAACTTGTTTTAATGGCTTTGCACCACTTGTTTCTAGCATATTTATTTTTGGGTAATGAAGTATTTATCTGGGCTTTTGTGCAGTTGTATTCGTACACTTGCACAATACAGTACTTATAACCCATAATTAAGAAATAAACATCAAACGGAGCGATTTTTCGGACTCAACAATAACACTAAGCGCCATTATTGCGATTACCGGAACGACAGTAGCGAGCGGTAGCCATTTCGTAACAGATGACGTCACATGACGACATCGCTGTTTTCGCGCCAAAAACTTTAAAAATTAATTAAAAAATAAGTTGCTCTTAAAAAGCGGAAATATGCGAGATTAAGGAGTTTCTCCCTATGCTTAATCGAAATAAAATATGTTTGAAAAATGCTGTAATTGTCCATTGTGTGTATTGCATGTTTTCTACGTAATTGTAAAATCAGGGAAATTTTTTTGAAAGTATCGGGGAAATCATGGAAATATCAGGGAACTTTTTTTTCTAGAATTTTGTAACCACCCTGAACAAGGTATTTGGAGTTGGTACAAAATGCTTCAAAAAACAGAGGTGCCTTGGCCTTAGCCCCGAAATTACTCCCACAACAGACAACCGGGGGTTAAAAAAAATCTGTTTTGATGGGTAAAGCTTATTGTATTGGAGTGGAGGAAGAAAAAAGAGTGATATGCAAAACATTGAGTTGTAATTTTTGACGATAGTTTTAAATTGATCCTTATGGAAAGTGTGCGGAAATTGCAAGTTCAGTAACCAATATATACCTACAGCAAGATAAACAATTTTTTTTCGCATTTAAGGTAGGTATATTTTACTTTTTATCAGGGCCTGATTAGATTTCCAACATGCGCAAACAGGGCACCCAAATTTTCTTCATGAACATTTATGCTCCATACAACTGCCCCAAACTGTTTAATCTGATGTAAACAAAAAATTAAACGCATGAACAAAAGTTTAATATGAAATTGTGTTCAAACTCTGAATTAATCACAGTTCACAAAAATAGTTTATTTTGGGGGGATTAAGCATGCTTTTCAAGATAATTACTTCGGCTTTTTTTGGTAAACACTGTAAGGTAGGAAAATACACGCAAATATTTTATCGAGGTATGTTTTGGGGCCCCCAGATTTGCTCTTGCCCTGGGTCCCTAAATTTGTATCCGGCACGGCTTTTTATGGGGTGCAATTAAAGTCAGAAAAAAATGGAAATTTGCTCTTTACTTCCAAAATTTGAATGCTACTTTTTGAAATCATTTGTGCGAAAATTTCAAATAGCAAAAAATTCCAAACTTTGGAAATGGTCTATAAGCTTTAGAAACTAAAAGAAAATTAAAACAAATTTAATAAAAAACAATTATTTTGCTAGAATTTTATACATATCTCCTTAAAAGGTGTAAACAACCGACTCATTCTGAATACTCGCATGAGTAAGTTATCCCTTTCGAGTTCACGATTGTAAGTATCTAAATTTACTTTGTAGAAATAATTTAATTCGCGATTTGGGGGGGGGCTGGAAAGGTTACATTTGACCCGCTACATTTGATTTCAAGTTTATCAACTAATGTTTTTGCATGAAGAAGAATAAAAAAATCTTTTTCAGAACGAGAACCTAGTTACACTTTTCTAATTTATTCTATCAAATATTTAAAAAAAAATACAGTTTTCGTTACATATATATTAAAAAAAAAATCTTGTCTAATAAGCCGAAGAAGAGTATGCTACAATGTACTATACCTAGAATGCTTTATGGGCATCCTTTTGCAAAAAAAAAGATCGTCGAAAGTCATTCACACTACACTAAAGGACTCCTTCGTGTGGTGTTTTTTATTGCTATGTCCACACTACGCCAATAAAAATGACAAGAAATTGCGCGCGCATGGAAATACCTATACAAATTGGTCAAGCATGCTCGCGCACTTACCTGAAATGGAACAAAATTGCATGTACATTTCCATGCGCGCGCAATTTCTTGTCATTTTTATTGTCGTAGTGTGGACATAGCATATTGATAATAAGTTTCTCAAGTTGTGAAAATATTAACTGCTACCTAAAGTAGCCACGTATAAAAATTTCTGAAAGCAATAATTTAAATGAAATGGAAAGATATATTCAATTTTTAAAATAGTTTTATTAAAACTTTATTACAAATGAAAAACGTCAACTGCTGTATGTGATGGTCAACAAATTTATGTTTAACCACCCCCATGTATAACAAAAAGACAAAAACTTTTTATTATTATTTTTATTTAAGCAATTTTTATATTTTGCCAAAATAGTAATATATTCAATATACATTCTGTAAAATACAACTTATATTATCTAACACACTTATGTTGAGGCATAAAATAGAATTTACGTATGAAATTACAAATTCAGAATTATTTCTTTATAACGCGGCAAAATCATTACCAGAGTAGTTAAAACATAGAAACACAATCATCTAGTTTTCGAACAAAATTGTATAAATACTAATTTCTAAATACTAAAAATTTAGAATATTTCCTTAAATGACAAATTAACGACAGATATAATCATAAACATACTTATGCATGTATCATTAATAAGATCTTAAGCACTTAGTGAAACAATTGTCTATTTTTGCAAGATTGAAAAAAATATTTTTAAATCACACATCGATCCAGCATTATGGCACACAAAAGGTGTGTAGTTACTGTTCTTAAGAATCTTTGGAAAGTTATTAAAATTTGTACCTCTATGGTGCTTAAGAACGGTAAATTAACTTCTTTACGAATAATAGTACACTTAAAATGTTCCTGCACAATAATTTTAAACAAATTTACTATAGATAAAAATACATTTTAACATAATAGACAATTTTGACACTTAATCATACGGTATTTCGACACTTTCTAAGATGAAAATTTTAGTTTGTAGCCTTGTTCTGAAACTGGCATTTTCCAAAAGGCACATTCAGTTCATAACTACTGTAGATAAAGATACATTTTAACATAATGGACAATTTTGACAGTTAATTACAACGTATTTTGGCACTCTCTAAGATGAAAATTTCGGTTTGTAGCCTTGTTCTGAAACTTGCATTTTAAAAAGATACATTCAATTTGAGACTACTGTAGATAATGATACATTTTAACATAATGAAGAATTTCGATACACACACAGTTAACCACAACGTATTTTGACACTTTCTGAGATGAAAATTTCAGTTTATAGCCTTGTTCTGAAACTTGCATTTTCCAAGGACACATTCAATTTGAGAATACTGTAGATAAAGAAACATTTTAACATAATAGACAATTTTGACGGTTAACCTTGAAGTCCTACACCGTAATTTGACACTTTCTGAGATGAAAATTTGAGCCTGTAAGTCTTGCTCGTTTTCTTAGGGCATATTTTATTTGAGACTTCTAAAAGTAGTTCTGTAGCCCCATTTGTGTGACAAGCAATGGGCTTCTTCGGATTACATCGAACACTGACATGAAAAGAGCAGGAAACTTCATCAGAATGAAATGTGTCGGATGTTTTACAATGTGTTTCAGATAGGGAGGCCTGAAACATAAAGGTATATTGAATAGTACACACAAGATTAGAGAAATAAAACTTTTTGGAGATATATATTTAGTGATATTTAATCTTTTATTTGAAGAAACTGTTAGAGAAATAAAAAATTTTGGAGATCCATATTTAGTGATAGTTGATCCTTTTATCGTGTTTTCTTTTGGTTATTTCGCAGGATAGTAATGGATTTTTGACAAAAAAACGTGGTTAATCTTATATTTGACGAAACTGTTACAGAAATAAAACTTTTTGGAGATCTATATTTAGTGATATTTGATCCTTTTATCGTGTTTTCTTTTTGTTATTTCGCAGGATAAAATTCCGATTTTCGACAAAACGTGGGTAATTTTTATTTGAAGAAACTGTTAGAGAAATAAAACTTTTGGGGAGCATATTTAGTGATACTTGATACTTTTATCGTGTTTTCTTTTTGTTATTTCGCAGGATAAAATTCTGATTTTCGACAAAACGTGGGTAATTTTTATTTGAAGAAACTGTTAGAGAAATAAAACTTTAGTGAAATATATTTAGTGATATTTGATAATTTTATCGTGTTTTGTTTCAGTTATTTGGCAGGATATAAACATGATTTTTGATAAAACGTGGGTAATCTTTTATTTGACGAAAGTGTTTCCTTAACTAAATTTGTTAAAAAAAACTTTTCTTGAGTAAATGTTACATGATAAGCTCATAGGGTGAAGTGTTTTTTTTTTTTTTTTAAATAAGTGATAATCTGGTATCGATGCTGCCACAGTATAAATTATCGTATATTAGTTAAGTTTTTCAGTCAAAATGACTTCATTTGGAATGACCCAGCTTGCGATTTTTTTTCTCACAAGCTAAACACGCACTTATTTAAAACTAGCAAATTTATACCCGTACTTCGCACGGATTAAAAAAAATTAAAATCGATCCACGTATGTGTACTATATAACCTGTTTTAACCCTTTCGCTACGAAGGATATTTGCTTCCTCGTAGTATTTGAAAGGAATAACATTATCGAATCCTTAGTTGTTCGGGCGTTTTGGGGCGCTTCCGCAAGGAAAGGAATAAAATCATAAACTTAAGTTATTCTTCCCGCTCGTTTTCGAGTATGAAATCCCGTTTCATTGTTTTAAAATTCCAAAATCAAAAATACTGTGTAAAATGCACTCATAAATGGCATCACAATTCCCTCATAAATAAATATCGTCACCTGACTGTGGTTCTAAAATACGACGCCCTTCGCCAATAGCCCTCGTGCAGCTCTAGAGCGACGTTAATTCAAACCAAAACCAAAAAAAACCCCCATAAATAAATAAAACCTTTTAACTCTTTTGGCGCGTTTTGGGAAAATATTTGGCGAAAAAAATAGATATAGCAACAAACACACCATTATAGAGCTCTAACACAATGACCTTAGCACAACCAACCAGCTTATAAATTAGTTTAAAAAAACATTTTGGCCATTGGGCGAATTTTAATAGATAATTTGGCGAGATTGGCAACATATATGGCGAAAAAAAATAAAGAACAAAACCCTGATATGCAGCTGTAGTGCGATGGCCTTTATTAACCATCATAGTTCAGTAATAGCTTAACAAACATTGTGCCCATTTGGCGAGATTGGCAACGTATTTGGCGAAAAAATAAAGACATAAAATCCCAATATGCAGCAGTAATGCGATGGCCTTTATTAACCATCATAGTTCAGTAATAGCTTAACAAACATTTTGCCCATTTGGCGAGTTTTAATTAATAATTTGGCGAGATTGGTAACATATTTGGCGAAACAATAAAGACATAAAACGCTTATACGCAGCTCTAGTGCAATTTCGTTATTAACCATCGCATTTCTGTAATTGCTTAGCTATACATTTATTGCTGCATATTTGCAATCAACAAAACCATCAATGAAGAAATCATCAACTAAACCCACAATATATCCTCGTATGAAAACTGGTAAGAAATACGTCACTTGAAACATATCAATTATTTTCAAATGATGATTTTAGTTTCTGAAAGTAATGGCAACACAAAAATAAACATTTTAAACTTCATTTTTATTATTATAGATTAAAATATCAAGTTAAAAATTAAAAGTTGCCTTGATATAAATTAAAGAATAATATAAAATGAAAGTTTACTACTTAAAATGATAGTAAACTAAATCTTTAAAATGAAAATATTTGTAAGTTTTTAAGAATAAAGTATTTTCTTTTTTATATTTTAACTATTTTCGAACAGTTTATTTTAATTTCTTCTGCTGAATGCCAACTCGAAAGAAAATTTTTCATCGGATTTGAGCCAAAGTGGTGTATTTTTTTCAGAAAATTCGAATTTTCTCTAAAAATAGAACATTTTGTGCTCTGAAAGTTCTTATTTTGCAACTCAAGTATGAACTACGTATTTCTACCAAGTTACGAGTCAAACAAATGTCTAGTTTGCGAGTTTCGGAGAGACATACATACACACACACATACACACAAAACTTCATTTTTATTATTATAGATAAATCTCATTAAATTCTCCATAATTTTTCTGTAAAGTTATATTTTCTTTTTGCATCGTTAAAAGGAAGAATCATGTCTTTTGAAGAATTAAATAATGTTTGTTGTAGCTACACGAAAATATGAAAAGCATGGTAAAATAAAATTTATTCTGAGCCAATTTTATTAAATAAATTGGCCCTAAATTCTTCATGCTTCCTTTTTAATTGCATAAAAAGTAAATTTTGACAAATAAAATTCGAAAAAATTATTGTCATAATTCAAAAGTTATGATTTCAAATTTCTTTTCCCTAAATTTCTTTTTAAAAAATGTCCTCTTGTTTTTTCCGTTTTATTCTGGATGTATAATAACTCTATTTCACAAATTTAAGATTTTTAGAACAAAAAGTAAAAGAGTACTAAATAAATAAGTACTAAATTGAAAAGTCAATAACTCTTAAGCCTACTGCGAATTCTACTAATTTGACAATGAAATTGACCTCAGTTCGGCAAAAAGTTTACTTCAAGTATTTTCTTATAAAAAGCTTCTTTAAAGACGGAAATTACGAGAAATTTGATAATATAGTTTTCGAATAATGTATACTTTAGAGGTATTTGTGAAGCTTAAGTTATAAATGTTCTTTATTTCTCACGCAAATTCTAATAACGAATTGCAAATGGAATCGAAAGGAAGCAAGATATTATTCCACTAATATTTTTAGTATAGAAAGTATTTTGAAAAAAAAAAAAAAATCTACAAAGGTTAAATAAAGAAAAATCTAGTATAAACGGGGTTCTAATATTAATTTTGGTTACTATGCGCATTATGATACGTTTTAAAAATATGTATATAGCTCACATTGCTTTAAAAAATATTTGTAAGGCAACAGCAAAATCCAAAAGGTCCGAGAAATCATTTCCGAAGCTTTTATTTGTACACATGCAAAGAAATTTCATTAAATCCCGATGGATACTGGATGTCTGAAAAGAAAGATGTAACAGATATGATTATAACTGAATCCGTTTTTAACTCCATATTAATACAATAGATGGCACTACCTCCTAAAGCGTTGAATCGCAATGCATGTTTCAAACACAGATCATAGAAGAAAAACAGAAGAGGCCGTGGTATTGAAAATACATGTGAATTATACATTGAATATATATTGTGATATTGAATTGATAGAAATAATAAGAAGAAATTAAATGAAAGAGGGTTAAAAGGAGGAAAGTCCTTAGAAACGAATATTTAAAAAAATTGCTTTGTTAATATTTAAGATTCCTTTAATTGCTTATAAAAAAAAATTATTTTTGTTTAATAGATCAGGTGAAGTTTAAGTTACGTTTACGATTTGGTTATGTTCCTTTTACAAATACAAAATAAAAAAAAATGCCGACCTCCAACAGGCCCTAGCAAGGTTGGTCTAAAAATTGTTAGTTATCTTTCTCTCTAAAGTTAGTAATTCTATTAAACTTTTATTAGACTTTTAGATCATTTCGACGAAACGACATGTATTGGAAAAGGGTATTTGCTTACTTCGGCGAAGATAAAGGTATTGAAAAAGTTGTGCTTTTAGAGTTTATTTTTTAAAAAACGTTAGATATACCTTTTTTTAATAGAAAAAAGTTTAGATTAAAAAAAAGTAAATAACGTTTTTAAAGAAATAACCTCTAAAAGCACAACTTTATTGGAGTTTTATGAATTAAAAAAAAACGCATCAAAATATTCCTATAATTTCTTGACTTTTTTTGGAACAAAAACCATTTTCCCCCCATAGACTTAACATTAGCAAGCCCGATCGAAGGAGGACGGGGTATGGGGGTGATGAGCAGCCTTACTTTATTTTATTTTTTATTGCTATTTTAATGTGTTTTGACGATAAAATAAGCTCGGTTTAATATAGTTTGTATGTGAGTCATATTTGAATCAGTAAAAAAAAAAAAACTTTTAATTGTCACATTCGAAATTAAAATTTACCCAATTTCTTGCTTCACTACACCTTTGATGGAAATCTTCAATCTCTCTGTTTGGTTTGCTGTTGTGAAACAAAAACAATTGCAGAGTTTAGAGCATTTAATAAAGTTGTATAAATAAAAATAATGTTTTTAGAAAATGTCATAATCTTCTTTCTTTCTTTCTAATGGGGCTGCAACTTTAGCGTTCAAGCCTTTGCAGACTCGGCATATTCCCCAGAACTGAGAGATTTTTTTTGTGGCATCATCTAGGCGACCCTTGCTACCAATTTTGACGCCCAGATTACAATGAATCTGAGCTCTCGGTGGATTTTAAAGTATGCCGAGATTTTAATTTTGCCGAGAGAACCCAAGCGTAATGAGCCCTCCAGGGATCTTTTACATGCCACATAATTATATGACATGCTTGCCCAAGATTTTCCCATCCAGAAAAGAAATGTCAAAATGAGTTATATATAGTGTTAATTATTACGCTATATTGCTACAGTTTACACACATGAAGAGTACAAGGGAGAAACCACTTGATTTCGTAGAAGGCTTTCCTTAATAGGCCTCTTTGGCAATGATAGCGAGAAATCGCCTAAACGGGGGTAAAGAAACCGATTACTCGCTTTGTTTTTCCTTCGCGGCAACCTTGATTCACGGCAGAGATCAGTGGACCCGAGTACCGCGAATGAAGAACCGAAAGAAAAACCGGTTTCCTGTAGCCACTGTCCGCCCAGCAGACACAATTACGGGAATACCCATAAGAAATCAAGTGGTTCTTCCCCTGTACTCTTCGCATGTGAAACCTCGCATAGGAAATTGTGACATACCTTGTATAGAATGTTATTTTTCGTCCAACTTGCAACAGGAATGCAAATCTTTTTTCTTTGTCCCAGAAGTATGGATGTCTATCAACACATGAAAAAAATATAACACCGTCGAATGGGGACATTTTGGGCCTGGAGGGTAATTTTGGCCCAAGCATTAAAAAAACTAGTAGGGTCAAGTGGGGCAAGTGTGATTGGGGGTAAGTGTGATAAACAGCTCTTGTAACTTTGGAAATCAGTCTAAAAATCTGAAAGTTTGCAATATATAACATTAGACCACTGATAATTAAACTAAAAAGAAATATTGACCTTATTTTTTGTTTAAAGAAAGTTTTGAGCTTTTGAATTAAAGTGCAACTGTCTTCTTTTAACGTGGGTTTTCCTATGTGGGGTAAGTGTGATAAAATAGCAATGAATTTTGAAATGCAAATTTTGTACACTTAAAATTGGAATTCAAACATATAATTTTTTTTCTACATATGTATGTTTCTTATAATAATTCACTACCAATTTTAGGATTTGGAATTTACTTGAAGCAGAGAACGAATTTTCTTAATGAAAAATGCAGAAACCCTATCACACTTACCCCACTTGACCTTGACTTTTTTCTTGAATATTTTTATGGTCATAGGTCAAAGCCAAAATTAAAACTTATTGAAAAATTCAAGAAATTTTTTAAAAATTTATTAAATAAGAAGTTATTAGCTTGAAAAGCTTGGGTCAAAGAGGCAAAACTTACCTCATTCGACGGAACTTGAAGAAATTCTTTAGAGGGAGAAAAATGGAAGTTTAAATTCATAGACAAGTGAAACGACTTCTCTAAATGTTAAGGGCTCAGTTTCAATGCTTGAGATATAAATTTTGAACTTTTGATTTAAAAAAAATACTATTACAATTTTATTTATGCAATAAATGGCTATAAAGACATCCTAAATGTTTAAATTTTTGAATTTAAGAAATATTAAAAAAAAATATTTTTAAAATTTTTTTACGCATTGCTGGAAAAACGGACAGTACATGATTGGCTTATAAGTCCGTATACCTCAGATTGGTATAAGGTGACCCAGGTTTAAAGCCTTTCTGTGTGCAAATAAACAGTTTCTACGAGATATAAGCAATTGAATGAAGTTTCAAATTTATTTCATTGCTTGGTTGGTTGACATATATTTTCAGGCTTGTGTGCTTGGTCAGAGACCCGCTTTATAAACCTTCGTCAAGTAACACAGACACAACACACAAATACATACGCGACAGATGCTGTCATCTATCGCGCACCACCTCCACAATTTAGACATGTCTCTGAAGGGGAGGGAAATAGTCTCAAGGGACCTGTACCCGTGGGAAACTGCACAATAACCGCTAACAGGACTTTCGGACCCAACAGATTTAACCCTCGAATGAATATATTTTCATTTTCATCCCAAAAAAATATATATGTATCTTTTAATACTCATACATTATGGGAAAAATACTGATTTTTTTTAATTGCATTCGAATTTAAATAATTTAAATTTTTTAAAAATTTTCCATAGGGCAAAAAACAGCTACAAAATTCCAATCTTGATAATAATGACCTAGAAAACTACTAAATATATTTCAAAATAAACCTTTTTACTATAATTAATTTTTCAAAACAATTTATTTGTATTTATAGTACTAATATTATTATACTTTGAATACTGCCAAAAACGTAATTTCCCACTGTTAATAACCTCACTCTTTAATTTTGAATACACTTTTACTACTGTCATCTATGAAGATTATTAGTAACTAAAGCTTCAAAATGGAATGTAATAGAATGAAAAAAATACAAATTTGTCGAGAGGGAGCTCTACTTTAATTGAATAAAGTGGATTATGTTACTTGTTGCCAAACAGCAACAATATGCATTAGAGGGTTAAGATCAATAGATACCTCAAAACATCTCGAATGCTCGGTCTGTGCCCCGGGTCCGCTTTGGTCATCTCGCTGACAAGGTCCGTGGACTCAATGTCCGCAAGATGGACTTCCGTGCACAGCTTCCCGAGTCCGATGTTCTCCTGACAAGTGCGGTCCGTGGACCCGAAAGGATGTCGCCCGTCGCTCAGGATGTAGAAAACCAACATTCCACACATCTGATGGGCAAGAGATAAAATGATTAGTATATCAAGTTAAGGGGTCATAGGAGTCTTAAAAATGTGCAAAGAAGGTACTACAAAGAATAGTTTGATCTTTCATGTCATTTTTTAACTACTCAATATATAAGTATGACTTTTTTTATGTGTAATTCTATAAGATTTATTTAATATAAAACAAATTTTAAAGTTTATGAAACTTTAGCCAAAACCAAAATAAATGATATTAAACATAAAGCTATTTGAACACATTGGGATTAGGCTTGCGCGGCAAATTTTGAGGTCAAAATTGAAAAAATGACCAAGAAAATGACTTTATATTGTACAAATATGTACAAACAAAGACTTATACCTAAATTCTCAGCTCATTCTTAATTAGAAATTATTTTTAAAAAAATTGAAAATCAAAATTTAAAGTTTTTTATCAATTTTTTTAGAAAAAAGTTCTTAAAATAATTTCTAATTACAATTAAGCTGAGAATTTAGGTAAAAGTCCTAGTTTGTACATATTTGTACAATATTAAGTCATTTTCTTGGTCATTTTTCAATTTTGACCTCAAAATTTGCCGCGCAAGCCTAATCCCAATGTGTTCAAATAGCTTTATGTTTAATATCATTTATTTTAGTTTTGATTAAAGTTTCATAAATTTTAAAATTTGTTTTATAATAAATAAATCTTGTAGAATTACATATATAAAAATTATACTTATACATAGAGTAGTTAAAAAATTACATGAAAGATCAAACTATGCTTTGTAGTACCATCTTTGCACATTTTTAAGACTCCTATGACCCCTTAAACTTGCAGCTTACACGCAAAGATTATTATTTTCCTGCAATTATGCATATCAAGGTGGTTAGGGTGCCTTCTTATTTATATGTTTATGGTAAAAAGTTTTTATCTCAGATCTCGCAATGATTTTTGCATTTGAGTTAGTGTAAAACACAAAACATAACTTTCAGGGCCTGTTCTAGGAAATGTCAGACTATAGGCACAACCTATTTTGGGGACACCTTTACGGAAAATGTTGTATGCTATATGACCTATGTACCTAATTTTTTTTTACAATTTTATAGGATTCCTTATGAACATCGCTCAAAACAATCACGTTAGGTCAATTTCTCAGGCAAAATTGAGCAAAAAACAAAGTGGAGTATCAGAATTTTTTTTAGTTTACTGATATTTTGGGGATTAACAGTATTTAGCATAAGAGGGACTGAAATTCAAAGGCCCCTAAAATTATTTGTAGGCCCGGGCCTAACGGCCTTATGGATGAACTACACTCTTAAAACAAAAGAGTGAAATCCACTCCAGTTGGAGAAGTGCATTTTCGACACCCTAAAGGCATGCATATTTTCTCAGACTGAGTTAAAATCACTCGTTTGGAGTGATCCTGTCGGAGGTTTAACACACAAAGGATCCACTCCAAAAGGAGAAGTGCATTTTCCAGTCTGGAGCAGTGAAATCCACTCAGACTGAGTTAAATTCGGAGTGTTTGTTTTAAGAGTGTAGGCCCTGATAACTTTCCAGCGATGTCATCGGTCAGAAGTAGAAAGTAATAAGTTATGTATGTGAGGTCCCGTTGGACAAGCTGACCATTGAAATATCTATATAGAATTGAAAATTGATGAATGCATTAATTTTTATAAATTTATTCTATAAAATAAAATTTTAATTCGATACAAGTTTTACCCAGTTTAATACCTCAATTAATTACCGTGCTTTTCTAACCTTATTTCGCAGAGTTGACTAAGTAGAAGAACGATTCAGTCTAATTATCTAATGCTTACAACCTGTTGTTTGGACATCTACCTTACAACTAAAGCCACACTTTGCCTTTCGTTTGAAAGTAGTAACTTAGAATGTCCAATTACCTTTATAACGATTCTATAAGGGCTGGGGAGCCCAGTTGGTTAAGGCTTTCGACTTGCATGCGGAAGGTCCCAGGTTCGGGTCCGGGAATCACCAAAATTACTGCCGATCTAATAAACGACCCTGGCAGCCAAAAATGTCTAATTAATAATACACCGTGTAGAGAGAGTGCACGTTAAATATGCTTCCAAGTCCCGACGTTGCGTACGCGATGTCGTCCTTAACGGTTGCGTTGAGTGGACTCATAGGTATCGGCTCGTCACCTGACTGTGGTTCTACATTATGCCGTCCGTCACCAATAGCCCTCATGTAGCTCTAGTGTGACCATAAGTCAAACTAAACTAAACAAACGATTCTATAAAACCGAATAAGACTGAAATCCCAATCTTATGAATGTCGTGTACCTGAATGTCGGATGCAGTAGTAAGAACTGCTTGAGCTTCTGATTCATCTTTAGCATTTATAAGTTCCGTAGGTCTCCAACAGTTACTAGATAAAGAACTTCCGATGGCTGAAAGCAAAACGATAAAACAAATATTTTTCTGTATCAAAAGATTTAAAAATAACTAAATGTTTTCAACTTTCAAAAGTATGTTTAGGTTTATAATAACACGAAATTAATTAAAACTCTCATGCAATTTTTAATGCTAGGAAAAGAATACAAATGTAAATTTGTTGTATTTTAATATATTTTATCGGTTTGGACTTGCCGGGTACGATATTTTGTTATTTCATATTCGATTCCTCTAAATTTTTGTTTCATATGATAATTTAAAATAAACAAATTGACTTTTCCTAATGACAAAACTACTGTAACAAAGTTAAAAAATTGCATTGAAGGAAATTTATTGAATCTATAGCTATTGAATAGCTAGCTCATATATATAAAAATTAAAAATATGTATGAATATTTCATGAATGAAAAAAATGTAGACCTGAAAACAACGCTAAAAAAGAAGTCCAATGAACTTAAAATACAACATATTTTTAATATTTTTACATACAAAAATATATTTAACCTCCCATATACCACGTAAAGTTTTTGATTAGAGACATGAATCGTCAAGGCTGTTCTTAAGACAGCCTACTTTTAAACAAATAAAACTTTTTATTTCTTACATTCCCATAGATTAGCGTCCTAACTCTGATAGCGATCCCAATCTGATAACATTAAAAAACTAAAATGACTTCTTTTTGGCGATTTGGCTGATAATTTAACTATACTGCAAAATGTAAAAGTCTTCACTTATTCTAACTTTAACCCTCTATCTACTGACGGTACTTAAAAGCATCAATTTAAAAGACCGCTGCTTTACTTTTCATTGTTTATTTGGATAAAATGGGGGCAAGGTTGAAAATTTTAATTAAAATGTATTTTTGTTAATTGTTACAAACCAACTTGTTCGTTACTTCTTTATCTGCACCAGAAATTTATCCCTTTATACAGTTTTTTTTAAATATTGGTTAAAATTCAATGACACAAATTAATATATTTAACGAAGGAAAATTCTAATTATTGCATTAATTTAATTAGTTAACGAAATTTTTTAATGTATTGGTCTCTCAAATTTATATTTGTGAGTGTTGTTAAACAATAAAAAATTACGAAATAATTGGTTCTAGAGAGAAATTGAGGGGGTTAAAAATTGTAGAGAAAGACTCATTACACTCTCAGAAATGAACACTCAAAAACGTCGAAATTTTCCTTAATTTTGACGATCCATTTACTGGCAAATGCTCCGAGTTTTTCTTTCCTCAAAGTGAAAAAATTTGTTGTGTCATTTTTATGAGGATTCGAATTTCGTCTGATCTAAAGAGATATTTCGTTATTTTTGAGCATTTGAGTACAGCAATGATTCAGTTTCTTCAAAATCAAGATACAGAATCATCAAGTCAAGATCGTTAAATTGAGGATTCGCTCGTACTCAAAAGTCACGTGATAGTTTGACGAAACAATCCTCAAAATTAACGAAATGAGGCTTGAGGAGTCATGAATCGTCAAAAATGAAAGTGTTATTTCCTAGAGTGTATGAGCAGAGTCCCACAAGCTTATACTTGTGATTCTCTAAAATTTATATTTGTGAGTGTTGTTAAACAATAAAAAATTACGATATAATTGCTTCTACAGAGAAATTGAGGGGGTGGGGTTAGAAATTGTAGAGAAAATTTTCATTATAAGCAGAGTCCCACAAGCTTGACTAATTACATTGATACAATGGTCAGATTTTGCAAAATATTAGACAGCAATGATCCAAATCGGGCTATACCTGGCTCCTAAGTAAATTTGATTTCCGCTCCATTTTTTGTACCGTTTTAGAACGTTGAAGTTTTTTTTAAAAAAGTAGATCTACTTAATTATTATGAAAAGAAAGGAGGGAAAACGAAAAACAACAACAACAAACAACCCAGCATAAAGTGCATTTTATGCTTCAACTAGTTTTCAACGTAATGTATCATTTCGTCACCTAAGTTCCCACATGTGCTATCTAATTGTTGTGAAGGGATCAGATTTACTGTACGGTAACCGATGGCGCGATTTTTTTGGATTTGGCGCTAAATAATTTTTTGTGGCAAATATATGACTTCGACTGATGATTCGAATTCTTTGGCTTCGCAACGATGAAGTTTTCCGAACAACCGGTGTTAAATGAAAAAACACGTTTT
Source organism: Hylyphantes graminicola (assembly GCA_023701765.1). Classification (NCBI taxonomy): domain Eukaryota; kingdom Metazoa; phylum Arthropoda; class Arachnida; order Araneae; family Linyphiidae; genus Hylyphantes; species Hylyphantes graminicola. The sequence continues at coordinate 18,736,002 of CM043121.1, read as the reverse complement.
TCGTCTCTCCCTCGTGTAGCTCTAATGCGACGATATTTTAAATCTATCCTAACCTATCCAATAATTTCGGTAGGGTTTTCGGCCGACTTTTGGCGCGATTTTGGAAAGTTCACTAAGGGTTACCGCTCAGTGAATTGCTACCGTTTTGCAAAGTTAGATAGCACATGTAGGAACTTAAGTGACGATTTATTAATTGCAAAGATAGCTTTGAAATAGGCAACGGCAAATAATTGAAAATTAAATTTTGATTAGGGGATGCTTAAAGGGTTTATAAAATGTACTATTTAAGTTGTAGGTTTTTTTTTATACTCACGGCTCAGTTTGGGATCTTTAACTCTAATACCCCAAGTCAGAGGCGCCATGTTACAAAGATGGTAGTCAGTCAGTTTCAGGCGATCGTCGATAGTTACTAATATGTTCGATGGCTAAAAAAGAATATATTGAATGTTATTTTTCAATGGTGAGTATTCGAATTTAGTAACGAACGTTACTGTGAAGATAAAGGCTCTGGATTTGAAATACCTTCTAATAGAAGCTAATACATACAATTAAATTTTTCTCGAAATTTTGTACAAATATTTTGATAATCACCAATTGAAATTCGTAAGAAAATATGAGGGATTAATATTCTTGTTGCTCTATCATTTAAGGTATCGACAATCGACTTAGACAACATTTTCTTTAATTTTTGAGACAGACTTTTAAAACTTTATGATAAGATCAGGCACATAAAAACTAGCATAAAAATACTTTACTGCAATAAAAATATATTAATTAATAAAGCTAATTTAAGTGTTCAAAATTGTGAACAACAAAACGAAGTTTCAAGTTATTTGTTTTATATAATTTTTGCAGAAAAAGAAAACCGTAAATATTTAGCTTCCACACTACTTTTATAACATAAAAAGTGGAAGGTATTATAATCGTTCAGTCCGTCTGTCCATCACATACTTCCATAGTCCATACTTCCATAGTTAAGTGTGATACTTCAAAAAAAAAAAAAGTCAGATCATAGAAATTAGAATACATTGAAAATTTCAGAAAAGAATTCGAATTCCAAGTACTTCAATTATTTAACCCTTTCGCTACGAAGGATTTTTGCTTCCTCGTAATATTTGATACGAATAACATTATCGAATCCTTAGTTGTTCGGGCGCTTTGGAGCTTTTTAGTAAGGAAAGGGTGAAAAACTGCAAAATTTAATGCTCATTCAAAAAGCATACGAAGCCATTTTTATTAATATGAAATTACCATTGCCATTGGAAACAATCGCTTGAGAAACTTAATTCTTTTAAACAAAAAAAATTAAATCAATTTATTTTTGGGCCATAAATCACTTTAAAATGACGTCAAATATGTTTCACAAACAGATTCTTTGATTGCATGTTCATATGAAATGTTTTCCTTCCATTTGAAACATATTTGAAAGCGAGGAATATTACACACATATTTATTCTTTGAATTTGAAGTATAAATTGTTTTAACAAGCGATAACAAATAATTATTGAATTTCTGAAGAAAAAAATTGAAACTAGCCAAATTTAGCGTTTAAGTGTGTAATATAGTATTAATACTGTGTTTGGCGATCTTTTTTCCTGTTAAACACAAATGTTGTGTGGAAGCGGGCTAATTGACAGATTCTGTTATGACTTATGACTTCTTTGGTGGGGGGCAAGTTCGCCGAACACTGCGACCTTAGGTCTATTGTATTCAACCCCAAGAAATGATACAGTCACAAGAGACACACAAAGAAAGAGACGACACAAACACATAGACAAATAACAACATTTATTGACGGTCACAAACATCCATGCCTGACCGGGATTCGAACCCGACCTCAGCAGCTCCAAAGGCTAGAATCCTAACGAGTGTGCCACCGAGGCGGCACAGATTCTGTTACAAACCTACTTCTTTTTTTTACGTCTTTATCGGCACCAGAAATTTATTCTTTTATACGAGGGAATTTTATTACTTAAAATATTAGATAAATTGCAATAACACAAATTAACATATTTAATGAAATTTCTAATAAATGTATCAATTTATTAGTTAACGAAATTAATTAATGTAATGGCCTCACAAATTTACATTTGTGAGTGTTTGTTAAACAATAAAAAAAAATACGATATAATTGGTCTTAGAGAGAAATTGAGGGGGTTAGAAAGTATAGTGAAATTTTTCCTTAAGATCAGAGTCCCATAAGCTTGACTAATTTAATTCATATAATGGCCAGACTTTGCAAAATATTAGAAAGTAGTGATCCAAATCGGGATATACAAGTACAATTCCGCTGAAGAACTAGCTATCTATTAGGTGTTTTTATAACAGAACGTCGTTTTTTACTGACCTTAATAAATCCATGCGTCACCTTCATCTGATGTAAATAACGAATCCCTTCTATCAGATCCGCAACCAGGAGTGTCCGAAAGAACAGCGGGTGCGCCATTATATTGGATTCAAGAGATCGTCTCATCCGCATGTATTGGGGCAGCGAGTACTCACACAGCTCGTAAATGAATCTGATTGTCAGGTCTCTGAGGTTGATTTGAGCATCCTGTAAAAAAAATTCATGGAATGGAAATGCAGTTAAGCCTCGTTAACGCGAGCTTGCTTAACACGAAATTTCTCTTAAGATGAACTGGAAGCATTTCCCTACCCTGTAAAGATTTGAGCCAAATCTAAAAAAACTGTTAGCACTCTCGCTTAGGCGAAATTCCGCTTAACCCGAGCGAAAAATTCAGAATTTGCCTTCTTTTCTTAATGAATCAAAGTTTGTAAGAACAAATGAAACAAAACATTAAAAAAAAACTTTAACGAACTTATAAAAATAATTTTTCTTCTTCTGAGAAAGGCACGAGACCTTCCATGATACGTTAATGCATGATTCATGCATATGTATTATTGTAAAATTATTATAGTGTATTAATATATAAAATTAGAAATCTTTTTTCGATGTAATTTTTTGTAACTATTAACTGGTTCGATGCAAAAAAATCCTGATGGTTAACATGAAATCCGGTTAACACGAAATGTTCCGGTGCACCTTTCTAATTATTTTTAACGGGGTTCGACTGTATATAAATATACAGAAACATAAGAAGCACAGTGGCTTCGGCGTATCTCCAAACCGAAGCACCTCTTTGTTAATCCAATGGAAAAATAATATTCCAAGCCAAATTTCTCCGTCCTTAATGAATATTTTTCTGAACAGTTTTTTGTTAATATGATAAATAAATCTCGCCTACGGGGCTCTATAATCCCACTCTTTGAAAATGGTTCGAATATTTTTTTTTTAAATTTTCAATAAATAATTTGACAGTAAAATATTCGAACAATTAATTTTATTGAACACTAATGAAAATAATGCATTTTAAAAAAATTCTATCTTCAAAATGTCTCTTTGAATTAAATACATCTCAGTTTAAAAGCAGTAAAAGATTGGTTAACAGTTTTAAAATATAGTCGATAAGGTTTTGGTGGCATTTCTGGCTGTGTATCTTGCAGTGCTTTAACACACCATACACTCTTAAAACAAAATATAGAAATCCACTCCAGTTGGAGAAGTGCATTTTTGACACTGGAAATGATTGAATATCAACTCAGACTGAGTTAAAATCACTCGTTTGGAGTGATCCTGTCGGAGGCTTAACACACAAAGAATCCACTCCTTCCGGGTAAGTGCATTTTCCAGACTGGAGGAGTGAAATTAACTCAGACTGAGTGAAAATCGCTCGTTCGGTTTAAGAGTGTACTCTCGTCTCGTAATTGGTCGAATGTCCGTACAAGCTGTATTTCAGCCTATTCATTAATAATAAAAAATGTAGTTGATGTACTTACGTAAAGAATAGTAAGGTTCTTGTGTGTCAGTAAACAACTTTTCAAAATATTCAGTGACTTGATGTCTTTGAAAGTAGCAGAAGAGGATACTTGACGAACTACTACAGGATTTCCGTCTTCCAGAATTCCGATATACGTACCAAACTCTCTGAAAACAAGATCATCGAAATAAGAACGATAGCTGCTACATATATGTTTGGTTCTATAAACGTAGGCCAAGGCCAAACTGAATCTATTATCGTGCCTAGACAACAAGCGGTTAAGAGACAACGTTTGAACGGTCATCACGTAACCGACTGTTACGTGTTGTATTTAGAATTTTTTTTTAATTTATAAGTTTTGTATTTTAAAATATCATTCATGGAGGAGCTATTTACGATAATCTGCGTTGCAAATACAATTTTTTTAAAAAAAGAAATTTCTCCGTTAAAATTTAAATTTTAATCTCATGCAATGAAAACAAGTTTCCAGTTTAGCTAATTTGCCTTTCCCTCAGAGGAAAGTAAAAATGTCATGGTTTGGTGGGACAAACCTGAAGAAGGTCTTGAATTTCACAAAAAAGTTGAAAAAATTGAGTAAGTGTAGAATTTCATATTTTAAGAGTTATTTAAATCAAGTAAAAAAAGATAAATAACCTATTTTGAAATGTTTATATTTTGGATAACATATGAAATAATAATAATAATACTATACGTATTTCACATGAATAATTAGCATGATGTAGCGTTTTTAAAACTATTTTTCCATCACATTATTTAATCGCATTATTTATTGTTGAACACTTTTAATATATTGTAGTCTAGTGTGCGGCCAATTGTATTACAAAAATATATATGTTCAGTCGCACAGCTTTGGATACAATTTATATTTCATTACTTCATTTGCCACTGATATGAGTGACAGGGGGGAGGGGGGGGGTACGGTCTTGCATTGATTTACAAACAAATTATTTATGTTATGTAAGGATAAAAGGTTCAGGCGATATTTGTTTCAGTAAGTTTTTCGCTGGTTGTTTTTCACACATTGACCGAGCAATTGGAGCAGGTATGTCCTATACCCACATGATTTTCCATCAAAAACGCTGAATTTTACCTGTTTTGCTAAAAATATACGTTGCTAAATAATTTGGCAAAATAGAACGAAATGAAAACTCACCCTTGTCTCAAAGTGTGTTCATGGTTTGCTCCAAAGACCACCTTTCCCACCTGTGAGTGAATAGAGCGAAAATGCGTTGCTTGGTCACATCTTGGAATTTCCGACGATGGTAAAAGTAGTTGTGACAGAGGAACACAAGGTTGTAGCTGTTTCAATAAGGAATACCATTTGCTGTCACGTTGGCAGTTGATAAATCTGTAGAAATGTCCACCCAGAAGTGGTGCCTCATTCCCTTCAGTTGTCTGGAAGTCGGTATTTACTAGGGTTGTTACTTGATCCAGTTTTCTATCATTATTTTCCTTTGGCGCATTTTGTTGGGAATACTTAAATTTGCCATTTTCAATGGGGTTGTTTGGTGTTTCGGAGAGAGACTCGTTGTTTTTCGAGGTCAAACGCTTCAGAATATTGTCAAAAAACCGAACAACGCTTGCTCTTTCAGTTTCCGAAGATGCAACACTGCATATGGTAGACGAAAAAGCGTCCAATTTATCTTTTGGTAATAGACCGCCACCCAATGAACAACTCTTTTCAAAATCTTCGCAGAGTGAGATTAAATTACTCATCGTTTTCTTCTCCGGGTGTTGGAAATCTCTGGAGCTCAAATCTGGAGGAACAAATAGCTGTGAATTTGATCTGTTTTCTTTTAATATTTCTCGGTTATTTGAAGCTATGGTATGGTGCCTTAAGCTTCTTGGTAGAATATTTCTTTTTCCATATGATTTAGTGACAACCTTTCTCGACATTTTCTTTTTAAAGCCAGATTTGTTTAAACTTCTCATACAGGTTTTATAACCGTCAATTCTAGTTGGACAAGTATCGTTATTCGTAGTAAATATAAAACTTTTTCCATCTGCACAAGTCTGGCTACCAAAATATTTTTCTTGTTCTAATCGTGCACTCTTTTGATTGTCCGCAACTTCATATCTCCCGAATCCATTTTCATGATTTGATTTGTTCATGCATTCCTCTTTTATGTAAATGTGTGGACATATTTCGTTGATATGCTGATGGTTCACAACTTCTTCCTCGAACCCATGCTCACAACCAAATTTGTTTCGTCGTTCCTCTTTCAAATGAACTTGTTGACAAACTTCCTCTCTTATTTTTTCTTCTGAATCACGAATGTCAGTAGTTGTTTTACAATTATTCAAAATATTCAGCCATTCACAGTCTGTCAAATTGTCTTCCAGTTCGTCACTTCCAAACTTTCCAGTCAAAGTATTTGGTGTTGCAGCAATTTTTTTGGTATTTATTTCACCGGTCCAATTTGAACCTGCCTGTGTAACATCAGAGTATCTTCTCTGTGAAACTTTTTCTTTGACATGTTTTTTGGTCGGACATTTTAAATTTTGCAAATTTTTGTCAACACGTGCGACATCAGAATAAGTTCTTCGTCTTGATTCATTTATAACTGGATCGTCATTTGCTTCACTGAATGATGCGTTACGATGCTCTGAATTGAGAAATCTGGATGCAACAGATTCCCGTTGTATGGCATCTTTGTAGACCATTTTTTTGGGAAATATATCACTGGTGTTTTTGGCGGTTCGGGAACTGTCTTTCAAAGATACATCGTCTTTACATTTTGTTCGAAGACCGCTATCACATTTTATGGTTTGCGCAAAAGACGACGACTTCGATCTGTGCAACCGCTTGCAGATTGATTTAGGGTTAGACGGGTCAATATCATCGATATCAAATAGTGAGATTGTGTCATTAATCGATTCATTCAAATTGTTCCTGTCACCACCAATAAATTTCAAAGAGTTATTAAAGGCGGTTGTTGAATTCGAAATTAGGTTTTCAAAATCTATTGCATCAGCTATTGAGTTTGTGAGGTATTTCGGAGAAGTTTCGATTATTTTGCTGGTATATTCTTCATCAGTTGATGTTTGGTCGATCTTAGGAAAAACCGAAGAACCGATTTCAAGAATTGAATTGTCTTTGTTGGTGAGCTGCATTTGTGATAACTCATCATTTTTTAATGTCTGGAACATTAGAAACGAACTAATAATTTTAAAAAGGCAATAAAGTAATAAAAAAATAATATTGTTTTCTAATTTTATGAATCAGCTACTATAAGTAATGAGAAAGCTATAAGTAACTAAAAACTAATAATTTTTAACTTATTACTCGTCTCCCTGTGACTGAAGACTAAGAGTTTGAAAGCTGATTGACATAATTTTAGGCTCTATCTCGAACATCGGCACTTTTGGCGATGGGAAAAAAGTAAGAGTAGAATTCCACTATCTTTTAAGTTAAGCTGAAATATTTACTAAATTCATGCGTTTTCTGTAATGGGGAAACAAATCGTATATCGTAAAATCAGGACTGGCCTCTAAATAATTTCTCTACCACTACTATTCATAAAAGTAAAAAAAAAAAAGTTAGGTACTTATCCATTTTGCGACGAAAGAAATAAAAGTAGCCAAAATGGACAACCGTCGCCAAATGGAATGGTCCCAATGGTAACTTTTAACTATGTACACTATGATCCTAACTGTGTGTTTTTCTTGTCGCATGAAAATTTTGTTTGTCACTAAAGTTTCCGTTTGGCGAGATTTGCGTCAGCGAAATGGGAAAGTAACGAGTTTAAATTTGACAGCTTTCAAAACCTTAAGTTTCACATTTTAACTCTCAACAATTCCTTAAAGATGATTTTTCATGTAGTTTTTTTTGTCATTCGAAAGCAAGCTTCCTGCTTTAAGTTTATTGAAATAAACATAAAAAGATGCGAATTAAAGCTATATATTAATAGTACTGGAAATTCTTTGTAGGATAAATTACGCCACAAGAAAAACGAATCTCAAAAACTTGTATATATAGCTAACGTTTTTATGTGGCAAGAAAGGCATTAATGGTATTAATAAATGAGTCGTTAATCGGTAGTAAATATATTGCAGTCAAATAAAAATAATATGATGTAACTTTTCAGTACATATGAGGGCTAGTTTGCAAACTTTTGACGAATTTGGTCGTCATAAAATACTGAAAGTACCGATACATTAATATCAAGTTAAATTAAAGTCAAACTGAATCGTTTATCAAATTCGTGTAATTTTGTCGCTTGGCGACAAAAAGAGAATCGCCAGATCAAGTTAAGGAATCCTATATCAAAGATGTTCGAATCATTTCGTTTTGCAAAAATAATTTTTAGCATAAAACTAATATTCATGTACAGCTAGGATATAATTGCCTGTCAATACATTGGCAATATTTGGCGAGCTTGAATATTTAACGTATGGTTGCTATACCAATTGAGTTGAATGAAATGTAAAATAGAATGTTTTCCACATTTTGGAATTTGCGTTGTCTGCAACGTAACGCGTATCGCCAAATCGAGACCGCCAATTATATCCCAGTTGTGCCCACATTTATTTACACTGGTTAATGGATAACTAAGATAAAAAAAAAATTGAAAAGTTAAGAATGTAATTTGATGTTTACCTCTAGTTGATCAATTGAAACATTTGTTGATACAGTACCCCCTAAAATTTTAAGATCTTCTTTGGAGCTCAAATTCTTCTTGAGAGCATCAGAATATCCTGTACGAGAGTCTGAAGCTTTGCAACAGCTTGAAAATAACTTAGAGAATGAAAGATGGGATTCCTAGGAAAGACATATGTACACTCTTTAAAGGAAAACAGAAAACTATTAAAAGGGTGGGTAAAACTAAAGAACCGTGGCCGGCCATTTTACGCCAAATCTGGTAACCCCTAAAATTGGTGTTATGGCAACTTTGGCAAATTTGGCAATTGCATTGACTATTTATATATAACCTAAAATGCATGTAAGTTATTCTGAAGTTTTCTTATAATATTAATTTGATTTTAAGTTATTATTTACATTTCTTAAATCAATTCTCCGGCATTTTAGCTCTTCACTTTTTTTTTATAAATCTGGTCTGCATTTTAATGAACTTTTCCGTTCTTTTAAGTCAGCCATTTTGAAAAAAAAGGTAGTATTTTTCGTCATTTCGAGATGGCAACCATCTCGGCAAGTGCTGGGGTTTGTTATCATTTCGAATTGGCGACATTTTCAAAAAGCCGCCAAATCCGGCCACGATTCCATAGTTTAATTAAAAAAGTGACGCGTAGTAAAACTATTGCATTTTATAATAACTCAATAATTAATGCATATTATAAAACATTTATCTGTGTCCTATTTAGCATAAAAAGGTGCAGCTAAGATATAGTAACCAGTCTAATCATTGACAACTTATGAAATACTTAACTGACGGCCCATTACATCATAGCTATACCTATAATAACAAAGCAAAAAAATCATCTCTTACTGATTTACTTTTTTAAAAATTTAAATTTAAATTGATTGAAAAAAATATACATACACGTTCTTTACAAGCAACGTCCCAATTTCTACTTTCGAGATTCGCAACTTTGCTCTCATTCGACGGTAACAGAATACTCGTTTTTGAACAGTCACTTGAATAATCAGGATCCATTCCTACACTTTTAGACTTGTTATTTTTAGGATCTTTGCGACAAATCTTACTTTTTCCCATTATATCAAGCATAAAAGCACTAAAATATTCCAGTGACTCGTCATAAGATTATCTATCTTCGAGTTTTTTTACTTGAGATAAATTTGAATTATGAAGTGGTGCAAAGTATGCACGTTAATTTTTGTAAAGAGAGCGCGAGTAGAAAAAAACTATTCATTCTCGGACTAATATATAGGGCTCAGGCGATAGAGTTCGCTTATACAAAACTATTTTTCAATCAGACTTTTAATTTTAAGTGATATTAAAAAAAATAAACTTTTTTTTATGATATTTTGGAATATATCATTTCGTCCAACGAGTGCCGAAAGTAGGACTTTCGGCACTAGTGCGGTAAAGTAAATAAGACTATCTGATTGGTAGAAAAAACAAAATGGTGTCATGAATATCTCCATGGAAACTAAATGTTCAAGAAACTTACTTATTTCTATTGGTCCATTACTTTTGCATTTTCTAATATATCCATGGAAACTACAAGTACTACAAAAATTATTAAATAAATTAAATACGACAAAGTAAGAACACAAATTTCACGCATTTGCACGTTATTTTAAAAATATTATATATAAGCAAGCAAGTGTCAAATAATACCTTATTAAGCTCTTATCATTATTTCACTCGACCTACGGTCTCGTCAAATAAAAGCCACTCGCTTAATAAAGTATTATTTTTGGCACTACAGTAAAACCGACATTAAGTTTGCATTATACAAATTCTACGAGAAAAAGGGTAAATAGTTCTCATTTTCGAGTGCGAGAATCGAATAAAAAAAGGTGTTTTACGTTCAATAAACAATTTTATTTGTTATTTCAAGAAATAAATTTATTACTTTTATTAGTTTAGCTTCAGTTGGAGTGTAATTTTAATTATTTTTTCCTTCGATTTTGGAAGGGGCGCACGAATATCAGGGTCAAAGGAGCAGCCAATCAGAGCAGGCGAAATTTCGGCGCCAGCTGCGTTGTTTACCCTGTTTCCTCCGCTGAATACATTTCACTGCTGCAAACTTAAGGTCGTTTTTAGTGTAGTTGCTTAAATAACTATTATATACAGAAGTTCGTCATATGTTTATTTTCAAAAAAATATCATATTTTTCAAAAATGCCACTTAGCACTTTCTTCCACTAAGCTCTTCAATTCAATCTAATCTACACCTTACTATACAAAAACCAACCTTAAGTTTACAGCAGAGAAATGTACTAGGCGGAGGAACTGCGTAAACAAACGCTGCTGGCGCCGAAGCTTCGCCTGCTCCGATTGGTTGATAATTTGACCCTGATATTCATGCGCCCTGTTACGTCAAAATCGAAGGAAAAAATAATTAAAATAACACTTAACCTGAAGCTAAACTAATAAAAATAATAAATTTTTGTCTTGAATTAACAAATAAAATTGTTTCTTGAATGTGAAACACCTTTTTTTATTCGATTCTCGCACTCGAAAATGAGAACTATTTACCCTTTTCCTCGTAGAACATTTGTATACTGCAAACTTAATGTCGGTTTAGGTGTAGTGCACCATTTTGATTTCCCCGTAAAAAAACCGCAGCCGTGGGGGGCGTTGAATACCTGGGCACTAGGCCAATGTTTGGCCCCACACACACAGATGAATTTAATTTTGGCACCGCAACCGGGCGGGACGGGTCGTTCAACGCGGAGCACCTGATGCTTCTTCGGCAGACGAGAGCGAAAAGAAGCAGACGATAAGGAAAAGTATCAGACGATATTCATATTTAAGAAATTATTTTTGTGTGTGTGTGTCGATATTGAGAATGTGGTGAAGATGGCTGTTTATTCTTGTGTGTTGGAGTAGTTCTAAAATACGTCGCCAAAGCCTTCGTGCAGCTCTAGTGCGACGATAATTAAAAAAAAACTAACCTTTTGTGTGTTGGAAATGTAATAGTGGGGCATAGGGAGGATTTTCAATTGATTGGATATCGGTAGAAATTTGGTAAGTATTAGTATTTGTAATAATATTTAGGTGATTTTAATCTGTAAGTTTGAATTATTAATGTAAATAGAAATGAGGAAAATATCATTCGGGTACAAATTGGACAGGATTTACAGCCATTTCGATTTAACTGTGTTCATTTTAATGAGGTTTGACTGTATACTGTTTGCCAATATTAGTTAGACGTGAAAAACAACAAAAATAGTGTTTTGAACAACAATTTTGATAATTTTGAAACCCTTTTTGAATACTATCAAATAAAGTTTTAAAATGAATTTATTTATTGTCATAATCAGAATTTTTGAGGAGTGGTTTCAGCTTCCATTCTAAGATAGTGTGGAAGCTAAAACTTAGTGTGGAACAATTACAATTCCTTCCACACTAGTGGAAGGTATTGTAATTGTTCAATCCGTGTATTCGTACGTCTGCATGTCCTTCCCCTCTTTCACAGAACGAACCACAAGTCTTACAGACAAAGTAGAATGTTTCATACTGAAGCAAAAAATCAAGCAGTGCTGTATCCCGAATTTCATAATATTTTTTAAGTAAAAGTATACGTAAAATAAAAAAAAAAATTCAATTATTTAACCCTTTATTTACTGACAGTCCACTTACAAGTATCACTCGGGAGCTGTTTTTCTTTTCATTATTCATTTGGAAAAAATGGGGTACAAAGTGGAATTTTTGATTGAATTGTATGGTTTTAGCACATCAAAGTCAAAAAGTCAATGAAATTTTAACACTTAAAAGTAAAGTTAATTCTTCAGAAAAATTTAACATTTGTTATATACCTGCCCCAATTCCGTACGATTTGACGACGTTTTTAACCCTTTCAGCCCCAGTGATGCCATTTGGCATCAACATGTTTCTGATCATAATTTTAAAAAGAATTAGGGCTGACATCTATTGGGACTAATAAAAATATTTTCTAATAGGAAAAAGTGTGAAGAATCGAATGATGCGCTTTTTGATATCATAAATGGCCATAGACGATCAGAATTTTTTTTTAAAAAATGATGATGCCAAATTGTCATTGGTACTAAAAGGGTTAAAGTGCAATTTATGTTCCAGCAATTTTTTTTTACAGTAATGTATTATTATTAATTTCCCAGATATATATAATCCCAGATATATTTAAAATGAATAACGGTGAATAATTAAAATTAAATCTTAATTCAGCGCATTAAAGAATAACAAGAAAATTTTCCTTCTTAAATCAATATGTCCACCAAATTTGCAATTTCAATAGCAATTTTGGCTAATTAAAAGTATTAAATTAGAACAAAATTCTGCATTCGGTTATTTTGTTTATCAGGTTTCTATATCATGCGTGAAAGAGGTTCTTGGTGTAATTTGCGAACTACTCTCCTTGCCAACCAAAATTGGTTAAATAGAAATATGCTATGGAGAACATCCTTCCGCGGATGTAAACAGTTCCGTAAATTATTTGTCAATCCCTCCAGAAAATATGTTTAAAACATTAATTTCGTTTAAGGTCCAACGGATTTGAATATTATTTGGGAGAAAATTTGGCAATTTTATCAGAATGAAAAGTGCATTTTGGTTAAATTGTATTCAGATCATTTTGTATGTAAATAGTATTACCTTATAAGAGTTTCCAACTAGCGGACCCGTTTTCAACTAGCTTTGTTCCCTCTGCCATTTTACTCTTTGTTTTTACCGAAGTTAGGTTGGCAAGGAGTTTACTTATTTCCGTACATAGTAAGTTAAATTGAAAGGAGCAATATTTTGACCATCAAAGGGCAAATTTTTTTTTGAATAGTTTCTTTTCCCTCTCATGTCGCCACTTCTTATGTTGTTGGTTTGAATGGGATTGACAAATTAACGAGGACTTTGTGAACACCATTAACACCTTTATTTAAGTAAAAAGTCGCCACTTTTTGTGTTGTTGATTTGAATGACATTAACAAATTAACGAGGACTTTGTAAACGCCATTAATCCGTATTTATATCCGCCACATTTCCGTATAAAAACGTTTACTTTATGTTGTTGAAATTCGTTTTTCGTGTAATTTAATTTGCTGTATGTAAATTAAACAAGACAGTGGCCTACATTTGTCTTATAATGTGTTTATTCAGATAAACTGAATCAGGGAGATCTTTTTTTGCTTGGCATTTTTTTTTGCCAACCATTGCTAATGAGTTAATACGTAACGGGCAGCGAGAATTAGTGATCACTGTATCACATAATCATGTATTATACAGATGGTGTAAATTCAAAATTAAAAATATATATCTTAGAAATTAGCTTACGAAAACGCTGCAAAGTTGGAACTAGAAAATAAAGTACATTCGTGCAACCTTAAATTAAGAATTACTTATCTAAATAGAGAAAAAAATATTTTAATAGAAAACTGAAGCACCTTGATTATTTGCAACTCTCTTACCAAAACGATTAGACCTTCGCACGAATTGACATATATCAAGCCGATAGCCCTAATTTTTTTTCTGGTCTCTGTAATTGCCATGGTTACCAGATCTCGAACCCCTTTATCCGCATATTACGTTCCATAAATCGCCCCTGAGTGTTGCCAGATTAGAATCAAAAATAAAAATAACACTTGTCGTCTGAGTTATAAATAAAGCTAAATGGCCCTATCGATTGGGTATTCTATCTGTGATATATATTTACTGTGCTTGATGGGATTATAAATAAGTAACGGGTAGCGAGAATGACCAGATTGTAGACATGGATATTTTCCATGTGGCTCTTTACTTGTAGGTAGATACAAGATGATGATTTTCTGTATATAAATGGAAAAGCCGGTGTGGCGTGGTAGGTTAAGGTTTCTTGCCATCGAGGTTCTGTCCTCGCATTAATTATGCCTATTATTTGATAGCGCTAGGTACAAAAACAATCCCTTAACAACAACAAAAATAATAATAGATCCATTTATATGGGGCTGATACATGTCAAATCTATCATGGTTCAACGTCCTGACGCCTTATTGTACGATGCCGCTATAAAGTTACGTTTGGTGCCAGCACTTTATCGGGTTAGGTTTTGAATTATCGTCGCACTAGAGCTACACGAAGGCTATTGGTGACGGGCGTCATATTTTAGAATCACATTCAAGTGACGAGCTGACACAGGCACTGGCTGCACGGGCCGTTTATAGATCGGCAGTTATTTTGGTGATGCCCGGACTCGAACCTGGGACCTTTCGCGCATGCTACACTCTCAGAAATAACACTTTCATTTTTGACGATTCATGAATCCTCAAGCCTCATTTCGTTAATTTTCAGGATTGTTTCGTCAAACTATCACGTGACTTTTGAGTAAACGCGAATCCTCACTTTTACGGTCATGATTTGACCATTCTTTATCTTGATTTTGAGGAAACTGAATCTCATTTTGTACTCACATGCTCAAAAATTACGAAATATTTCTTTAGTTTAGACGACATTCAAATCCTAATGAAAATGACGATTCAAATTTCCTCACTTTGAGGAAACGAAAACTCGGAGCATTTGCCAGTAAACGGAATCGTCAAAATTAAGGAAAATTTCTTCGTTTTTGAGCATTCATTTTTAGAGTGTAGGCGAGGGCCTATAACCGACTCGGCTCCCAGCCCCGCACATTTATCGGGAAACATAAGGTATCGGCTGTCAGGTGTTGGCTCAGAGTTGACAGCTCCCTAGACCAAAATTAGCTCCGTTTAACTAGCATATTTAAGGCCTTACATAAGGTGGCGTATTTTGTTGGATGACCAGATGTTTCACACTTTAGAAAACCGAAAAGTGGTTAACTCCTCTCCCGAGTAGGCTGGCTTGGATCTAGGAGGTATTGGCTCGAGACAATTTCGTTGTTGTTGTTTTCACTCCGTTGTTGTTACTCCGACAATGTCTTTGTTGTGGTTTCTCCATGATCTATAATCTAGATCAACCAGATCAAGTCCAGGAGATCGTCAAAAAGTCCCTAGCTAGGACAAGATCCTCCACTAAATCAGTCTTATCCGGCCCCATGCAAGCAGGGAAGAGGCTAGGGGAGGCGTCAAGCTACATTTTGTACACATAAAAAAAAGTTTTGCAGCCCTGGTAAAAGAAAATATATTTAAAGTGGCCATTAAAATAAATCAATTTAGTTTCCTCCATAATGACATTTCTTTCTTTGGACTCTATCAACGATGTCGTGATTGAGTCCGAGCCCTGGTTGTCTGCGGTTCGTCCCTTACACACGTAGTTCCCTGGCGCGCCAGGAGAACCGTTTTCGCTTCTTAGTTCTTCATTGTTTAAAGGGTTTCTTATAACAATGCAGGTTTAGGGAAGGATAAGGGGAGGAAACAGTAACAACGTTTAAACCAGTTTTTGGCTTCAGTTACACCGGAAAACGCTGTTATTAATGTGCACAAGTTAAAACGAAAAACTGCTTACTTCTACAAATGGTACATTCCTTAAATGTCGTTTTCGCTACTACAATTACAAATACAGATTTATGTTTTTTAAAACCATTTTTTGGATGTGCTTTCCACACTATATTTCTCGACGAATCGTGCTTAAGCCAGCGCATAAGCTTGCTTGAATCTAGGAGGTATTTCTCTCGAGGCAATTTCGTTGCTATTTTTGTTACTAATTATCCATGATCTAGAATCTACATCAACTAGATCAAGTCTAGGAGATCACAAACCCTCTAAAAGTCCCCTCAAAAGTTGGATCTAGCAGGTATTTGCTCAAGACAATTCCGTTTCCTCCTCAATGACATTTCTTTCTTCTTCCATCAGGACGCTAACAACGATGTTAACAACATGCCAACGACGCTAACATCATGACTGAGTCCGAGCCCTGGTCTTCCCTGCGGCTCGTCCCTTACACTCGTAGCTCCCTGGCTCGCCAGGAGAGTCGATGTCGCTCCGCGGAGCAGCGAAGGCGGCGCGAGGAGGGGAGCCGGAGGTGCGAGAGGCAGCTGCCGGAGAGGGAAGCGGTTTGCGTAGCACCCGATCTGCTGCCCGCTGGGGTGTTCTACACCCCGCTGGAGGATGTGGGGTATTTCGGGCTGGACAAGGTGAGAAATTGTTTTTTAGAAACAAAATAAAAGGCATATATTGTGAAAGGTGTAGTTGAAAAACTGACCTACATTCCTTTAATTGAGAAGCGGTTTGCGTAGCACCCGATCTGCTGCCCGCTGGGGTGTTCTACACCCCGCTGGAGGATGTGGGGTACTTCGGGCTGGACAAGGTGAGAAATTGTTTTTTGGAAACAAAATAAAAGGCATATATGGTGAAAGGTGTAGTTGAAAAGCTGACCTACTTCCTTTTATTGAGAGGGACTGGGGAGCCCAGTCGGTTAAGCACTCGCTTAGCATGCCGAAGGTCCCAGGTTCGGGTCCGGGCATCGCCAAAATAGCTGCCGACCTATAAACGGCCCGTGCAGCCAAAAATGTCCGACTAATAATACTGTAAGGGAGTGCACGTTAAATATCCTTCAAAGTCCTAACGCTGCGTACGATGTCGCCCTTAACGGTTGCGTTGGGTGCCTATTCAGGTGTTGGCTCGTCACCTGACTGTGGTTCTAAAATACGACGCCCGTCGCCAATAGCCCTCGTGTAGCTCTAGTGCGACGATAATTCAAACCTAACCTAACCTAACCTTTTATTGAGAAGCGGTTTGCATAGCGCCTGATCTTCTGCCTACAGGGGTGTTCTACAATCTACACCCCGTTAGAGGATGTGGGGTATTTCGGGATGCGCAAGGTGAGGAATGTTTTGTGTGCTGATGCACAGCTTGAAAACCAACGAAAGCATATATAGTGAAGGGTGCAGTTGCAAAGTCGACATTATTCCTTTTATTGAGAAGCCGTTTACGTAGTTCCCGATTTGCTGCATGAAAGGAGTGTTCTACACCCCGCTCGAGGATGTGGGGTGCTTTGGGCTGGACAAGGTGAGGAATATTTTTTTGCATGCTTTTGCGCAGCTTGAAAAAAACCAAAGACATATGTATTGTGAAGAGTGTAGTTGCAAAACGGGCCTACTTCCTTTTATTGAGCAGCGGTTTTTGCGTAGTACCCGATCTGCTGCCTGCAGTGGTGTTCTACACCCCGGTGAAGGATGTTTGGTATTTAGGGCTGGACAAGGCAAAAAATGTTTTGTATGCTGATGCACAGCTTGAAAAGAAACAAAAGAATATACTGTGAAGGGTGTAGTTGCAAAGCTGACATTCTTCCTTTTATTGAGAAGAGGTTTTTGCGTAGTATCCGATCTGCTGCCTGCAGTGGTGTTCTACACCCCGGTGAAGGATGTTTGGTATTTCGGGCTGGACAAGGTAAAAAATGTTTTGTATGCTGATGCACAGCTTGAAAAGAAACAAAAGAATATACTGTGAAGGGTGTAGTTGCAAAGCTGACATTCTTCCTTTTATTGAGAAGCGGTTTTTGCGTAGTACCCGATCTGCTGCCTGCAGTGGTTGTCTACACCCCGGTGAAGGATGTTTGGTATTTCGGGCTGGACAAGGTAAAAAATGTTTTGTATGCTGATGCACAGCTTGAAAAGAAGCAAAAGAATATACTGTGAAGGGTGTAGTTGCAAAGCTGACATTCTTCCTTTTATTGAGAAGCGGTTTTTGCGTAGTACCCGATCTGCTGCCTGCAGTGGTGTTCTACACCCCGGTGAAGGATGTTTGGTATTTCGGGCTGGACAAGGTAAAAAATGTTTTGTATGCTGATGCACAGCTTGAAAAGAAACAAAAGAATATACTGTGAAGGGTGTAGTTGCAAAGCTGACATTCTTCCTTTTATTGAGAAGAGGTTTTTGCGTAGTACCCGATCTGCTGCCTGCAGTGGTGTTCTACACCCCGGTGAAGGATGTTTGGTATTTCGGGCTGGACAAGGTAAAAAATGTTTTGTATGCTATGCACAGCTTGAAAAGAAACAAAAGAATATACTGTGAAGGGTGTAGTTGCAAAGCTGACATTCTTCCTTTTATTGAGAAGAGGTTTTTGCGTAGTACCCGATCTGCTGCCTGCAGTGGTGTTCTACACCCCAGTGAAGGATGTTTGGTATTTCGGGCTGGACAAGGTAAAAAATGTTTTGTATGCTGATGCACAGCTTGAAAAGAAACAAAAGAATATACTGTGAAGGGTGTAGTTGCAAAGCTGACATTCTTCCTTTTATTGAGAAGAGGTTTTTGCGTAGTACCCGATCTGCTGCCTGCAGTGGCTTTCTACACCCCGGTGAAGGATGTTTGGTATTTCGGGCTGGACAAGGTAAAAAATGTTTTGTATGCTGATGCACAGCTTGAAAAGAAACAAAAGAATATACTGTGAAGGGTGTAGTTGCAAAGCTGACATTCTTCCTTTTATTGAGAAGCGGTTTTTGCGTAGTACCCGATCTGCTGCCTGCAGTGGTGTTCTACACCCCGCTGGAGGATGTTTGGTATTTCGAGCTGGACAAGGTAAATAAAGTTTTGTATGTTGATGCGCAGCTTGAAAACAAGCAAAAGCATATACCGTGAAGGGTGTAGCTGCAAAGCTGACATTCTTCCTTTTATTGAGAAGCGGTTTTTGCGTAGTACCCGATCTGCTGCCTGCAGTGGTGTTCTAAACCCCCGGTGAAGGATGTTTGGTATTTCGGGCTGGACAAGGTAAAAATGTTTTGTATGCTGATGCACAGCTTGAAAAGAAACAAAAGAATATACTGTGAAGGGTGTAGTTGCAAAGCTGACATTCTTCCTTTTATTGAGAAGAGGTTTTTGCGTAGTATCCGATCTGCTGCCTGCAGTGGTGTTCTACACCCCGGTGAAGGATGTTTGGTATTTCGGGCTGGACAAGGCAAAAAATGTTTTGTATGCTGATGCACAGCTTGAAAAGAAACAAAAGAATATACTGTGAAGGGTGTAGTTGCAAAGCTGACATTCTTTCTTTTATTGAGAAGAGGTTTTTGCGTAGTACCCGATCTGCTGCCTGCAGTGGTTGTCTACACCCCGGTGAAGGATGTTTGGTATTTCGGGCTGGACAAGGTAAAAAATGTTTTGTATGCTGATGCACAGCTTGAAAAGAAGCAAAAGAATATACTGTGAAGGGTGTAGTTGCAAAGCTGACATTCTTCCTTTTATTGAGAAGCGGTTTTTGCGTAGTACCCGATCTGCTGCCTGCAGTGGTGTTCTACACCCCGGTGAAGGATGTTTGGTATTTAGGGCTGGACAAGGCAAAAAATGTTTTGTATGCTGATGCACAGCTTGAAAAGAAACAAAAGAATATACTGTGAAGGGTGTAGTTGCAAAGCTGACATTCTTCCTTTTATTGAGAAGAGGTTTTTGCGTAGTATCCGATCTGCTGCCTGCAGTGGTGTTCTACACCCCGGTGAAGGATGTTTGGTATTTCGGGCTGGACAAGGTAAAAAATGTTTTGTATGCTGATGCACAGCTTGAAAAGAAACAAAAGAATATACTGTGAAGGGTGTAGTTGCAAAGCTGACATTCTTCCTTTTATTGAGAAGCGGTTTTTGCGTAGTACCCGATCTGCTGCCTGCAGTGGTTGTCTACACCCCGGTGAAGGATGTTTGGTATTTCGGGCTGGACAAGGTAAAAAATGTTTTGTATGCTGATGCACAGCTTGAAAAGAAGCAAAAGAATATACTGTGAAGGGTGTAGTTGCAAAGCTGACATTCTTCCTTTTATTGAGAAGCGGTTTTTGCGTAGTACCCGATCTGCTGCCTGCAGTGGTGTTCTACACCCCGGTGAAGGATGTTTGGTATTTCGGGCTGGACAAGGTAAAAAATGTTTTGTATGCTGATGCACAGCTTGAAAAGAAACAAAAGAATATACTGTGAAGGGTGTAGTTGCAAAGCTGACATTCTTCCTTTTATTGAGAAGAGGTTTTTGCGTAGTACCCGATCTGCTGCCTGCAGTGGTGTTCTACACCCCGGTGAAGGATGTTTGGTATTTCGGGCTGGACAAGGTAAAAAATGTTTTGTATGCTATGCACAGCTTGAAAAGAAACAAAAGAATATACTGTGAAGGGTGTAGTTGCAAAGCTGACATTCTTCCTTTTATTGAGAAGAGGTTTTTGCGTAGTACCCGATCTGCTGCCTGCAGTGGTGTTCTACACCCCAGTGAAGGATGTTTGGTATTTCGGGCTGGACAAGGTAAAAAATGTTTTGTATGCTGATGCACAGCTTGAAAAGAAACAAAAGAATATACTGTGAAGGGTGTAGTTGCAAAGCTGACATTCTTCCTTTTATTGAGAAGAGGTTTTTGCGTAGTACCCGATCTGCTGCCTGCAGTGGCTTTCTACACCCCGGTGAAGGATGTTTGGTATTTCGGGCTGGACAAGGTAAAAAATGTTTTGTATGCTGATGCACAGCTTGAAAAGAAACAAAAGAATATACTGTGAAGGGTGTAGTTGCAAAGCTGACATTCTTCCTTTTATTGAGAAGCGGTTTTTGCGTAGTACCCGATCTGCTGCCTGCAGTGGTGTTCTACACCCCGCTGGAGGATGTTTGGTATTTCGAGCTGGACAAGGTAAATAAAGTTTTGTATGTTGATGCGCAGCTTGAAAACAAGCAAAAGCATATACCGTGAAGGGTGTAGCTGCAAAGCTGACATTCTTCCTTTTATTGAGAAGCGGTTTTTGCGTAGTACCCGATCTGCTGCCTGCAGTGGTGTTCTAAACCCCCGGTGAAGGATGTTTGGTATTTCGGGCTGGACAAGGTAAAAATGTTTTGTATGCTGATGCACAGCTTGAAAAGAAACAAAAGAATATACTGTGAAGGGTGTAGTTGCAAAGCTGACATTCTTCCTTTTATTGAGAAGAGGTTTTTGCGTAGTATCCGATCTGCTGCCTGCAGTGGTGTTCTACACCCCGGTGAAGGATGTTTGGTATTTCGGGCTGGACAAGGCAAAAAATGTTTTGTATGCTGATGCACAGCTTGAAAAGAAACAAAAGAATATACTGTGAAGGGTGTAGTTGCAAAGCTGACATTCTTTCTTTTATTGAGAAGAGGTTTTTGCGTAGTACCCGATCTGCTGCCTGCAGTGGTTGTCTACACCCCGGTGAAGGATGTTTGGTATTTCGGGCTGGACAAGGTAAAAAATGTTTTGTATGCTGATGCACAGCTTGAAAAGAAGCAAAAGAATATACTGTGAAGGGTGTAGTTGCAAAGCTGACATTCTTCCTTTTATTGAGAAGCGGTTTTTGCGTAGTACCCGATCTGCTGCCTGCAGTGGTGTTCTACACCCCGGTGAAGGATGTTTGGTATTTCGGGCTGGACAAGGTAAAAAATGTTTTGTATGCTGATGCACAGCTTGAAAAGAAACAAAAGAATATACTGTGAAGGATGTAGTTGCAAAGCTGACATTCTTCCTTTTATTGAGAAGAGGTTTTAGCGTAGTACCCGATCTGCTGCCTGCAGTGGCTTTCTACACCCCGGTGAAGGATGTTTGGTATTTCGGGCTGGACAAGGTAAAAAATGTTTTGTATGCTGATGCACAGCTTGAAAAGAAACAAAAGAATATACTGTGAAGGGTGTAGTTGCAAAGCTGACATTCTTCCTTTTATTGAGAAGCGGTTTTTGCGTAGTACCCGATCTGCTGCCTGCAGTGGTGTTCTACACCCCGCTGGAGGATGTTTGGTATTTCGAGCTGGACAAGGTAAATAAAGTTTTGTATGTTGATGCGCAGCTTGAAAACAAGCAAAAGCATATACCGTGAAGGGTGTAGCTGCAAAGCTGACATTCTTCCTTTTATTGAGAAGCGGTTTTTGCGTAGTACCCGATCTGCTGCCTGCAGTGGTGTTCTAAACCCCCGGTGAAGGATGTTTGGTATTTCGGGCTGGACAAGGTAAAAATGTTTTGTATGCTGATGCACAGCTTGAAAAGAAACAAAAGAATATACTGTGAAGGGTGTAGTTGCAAAGCTGACATTCTTCCTTTTATTGAGAAGAGGTTTTTGCGTAGTATCCGATCTGCTGCCTGCAGTGGTGTTCTACACCCCGGTGAAGGATGTTTGGTATTTCGGGCTGGACAAGGCAAAAAATGTTTTGTATGCTGATGCACAGCTTGAAAAGAAACAAAAGAATATACTGTGAAGGGTGTAGTTGCAAAGCTGACATTCTTCCTTTTATTGAGAAGCGGTTTTTGCGTAGTACCCGATCTGCTGCCTGCAGTGGTGTTCTACACCCCGCTGGAGGATGTTTGGTATTTCGAGCTGGACAAGGTAAATAAAGTTTTGTATGTTGATGCGCAGCTTGAAAACAAGCAAAAGCATGTACCGTGAAGGGTGTAGTTGCAAAGCTGACATTCTTCCTTTTATTGAGACGCGTTTTGCGTAGCACCCGATCTTAGGAATATCAGCTGGAAAGCTCACGATCTTAAACAGCTAGATAGCCCACAAAGCCACACTGTTACATTTTGAATCACTAATTTTAACAATAGGCATATGTAGTAATAAAATAATTGAATTAAATGGTATAAAAATACTGAAGGTGGCAAATGGGTACCATTCACCCCTGGCTCACAGAATGTCCCATTTGGCACCTCAAGGTTCTTAATTGCCTTGGGTCGATAAATATTGGGCTTGAGTATCGCTAATACTGTTGACGGGAAGCCGTAATTCCCCCCTGGGGGTGCCAAGTGCCTCCTTTAGTTTTAACAGTGTATGAATGAGGGATGAAATTGCATATGAATTGAAGGATGCAGTTGCAAAACTGACAGCTTTCTTTTTTCTGAAATTGCGTAGCACCCGATCTACTGCTCTCGGGATTGTTCACTTGTTCTGCACCCTACTGGAGGATGTCTGGTATTTTGAGTTGGAAAAGGTGAGGAATACAAGATGATTAAGCTTTTATGCTGATGCGCAGTTTGGAGGCAATATGAAGCAATGTAATATGAACGCTGTTGCTGCAAAGCTGACATTTTCCAACCAGCTAATAATAATAATAATAATGATGATGATGATGATATTATTATTATGATGTATTATACTAGTATTATTTTTAATAATGATGGTGATGATAAAGGTAATGACAAATGATAATAATAATAATAATAAAACTAAATAAATCTTTTAATACAGATGTTTCTTGGGGTAGCGTTACGCCAAGTTACACCTACGTTTTACAATGTTCATAAAATGTTACAGTAAAATTTTTTCTATAAAAATTCAAGGGCCGATATTTGTGAACATGAAAACTTTCAAATAAGAATATCTTAACCTTTTAGACAATCCATTGAAGCTTACTCTTGTAAAGAATATCCATATCACGCACAGCTAGCCATACCTAACCTTTTCTATTTAAAATTACCATAATTTGCCAATATAGCACATTTCTTAACAAGAACTTTTCATTGTCAGGAATAAATTGGAGATTCGTCATGTTTCACGGTAGTATAGCATACACAGGATTCAGTGCTATAATGAAACAAGCCCATTCTGTTTTTCTTAATGAATTAAGACACAAGTGTGGTTATTATAAGACATGGAAGGTAGTGTAGATCTAAGATTATGATTGAAAAAAAGTTCTACAGTACTAAAGACAAAATATCCTTTGGTACTACATTAATACAAAACATATTGTAACTTAATCCCTCAAAATCGCCGCAATTAAAATTAAACTTAATAATTTAAATTACCCTTATCACATACCTTAATATCACTTTGTATGTTAACATCCCAACCGCACCCTCTCAGCGACAAACATTCGCCTACATCAATAGTTCCCACATTAACTGTTTAGTAATCAAATTTTAAAGTTGACCTTTTCAAACTTTCTCATAAAAATCTGAGCTTCTGATTGGTCGGTGGAAAAGCTTCGAGATTTTTTGCCATTTTTGTGATCATTTGGTCCCACTCTACCGTCGACTTCAAACGACGAATATCATCTCCCGATGTCTAACTGTTAAATAATAAAGACTTAATTTTATCTAAGTTTTCCTTTCGACTTAGTTATTTTACATATACAAGCCAGTCCCGATTATCCAATGCATTCGGTGTCTAAACCCCTTCAGATTACTGAAAGCCCCGGATTAAAAAGTGAAGCTGCCCGGCTTTAAAAATAATTCTAAATATCGGTTTGTAAAACATATTTTTAAATCCATGCATTTTTTATAAGCTAAGGTTATAATAAAAAAAATCTCCTTCAACTAAAGACAAAAATCCTCAAGTATTATATTCACATGCAGTCCACTCTCGTTAATCCGAAGCTTTCTCTCGGAAAGCGTTTGATTTCCAATCGTGCTTGACCCACGTAGCAATCAATAGGAGGGGCTCCAATGATTTTATGGACTCCATTTGAATATTTTTTTTGGTCGACTAAAGGACTCTTGTCTCCAGAGGCGGATTTAAGCTTAGACCTGTAAGGCCCGGGCATAGGCCAGCAAATTTTGAGGGGCGCCAAAATTTTTAAGCTGATTAAAATTATGACTAAAATTATTAGGGTAGACTGACCAGTGAGTGAACAGGCCCCAGTGAATGAACATTTAGAAAATATTATTTAAAAAAAAAATAAGGATTGAAAATCATTCCACTATATGGATTGGCAACACTGACTTCCTCCCATGTAGTAGGAAGCTATCTGACAATGGTTGGTTGTCCTGGTCATTATATCCTGGTGTTCATTCACTGGTTAGTCTACCCTAATTATGTTAAAAAAATAAATGTTTAATTTATACCTGAATTAGTTTTCTTAGTTTTATTGTTATCATTTTCATTATTTTACACCCACACCACACGGTCTCGGGGCTATTGCGTCCTCAAACCTAAATCCGCTACTGCTTGTCTCACTCTTGTCCAAAACCCCCAACTCGACCTAATTACCACATTCGACCTTACCCCAAAATAGACCAATTCTTCATTCGACATAAATGAGTGTCGATGGGGCTTATTGGGACTCTTTAACGTTGAAAAGGTTGATCGATGTCTCTGTCACCAGCGGGTTTTAAATCAATACAAAAGTATATTGCATGACCCAACCCACTAATGCCATGCATGGTATTTGAGGGTTGGGTCACTTGTTGGCATTTAAGAAAAGTTGAAGGAGACTCTTTGTTTAAAAAGATCATAGAAAGTGTTTTTAGAAAAAAAAAAGAAAGCTACTTATATTTTGATGAATAGATTGATTTTTTTTTTGTGAAAAGAAGGGATGATAAATTGTTATAAGAAAGGAGGTTGTGAAATTTTCAGCATGATTAAATATCGTTCGCCCAGCTCAGTATGTTTGTAAGTCCGACCTCTTTTTAAACAAAACGTGAAAGAATCAATTTTCTCCTTGAAGGTAAAAACGTAAAATTAGAATAAATGATGATGTATTATTGAAAAGGGTTCTTAAGCAAATTGAATATCAGCTTTTATTTAAAAATTTACATAATAAGTGCTGCTTATAGTGTTGTAAAGACAAGTACTAGTTGCTATGGAAATAGGATTCTTCTGAATATGCCAGGGGATTATTTTTGGGAGAAGTAGCATAACAATTTTGGCCAATGTCGCATGAGTATCGGCCAAACTTGGAGGATATCGGATGGAATCGATAACTTTCTACCGATTTTAACCAAATTTCCCCGTTATTTGAGGTTTCATAAGAATTATTTGTGTAAAACTTTCTTTAGAAAAGTTGCATGTTTAGGCAGCTTATTTTTCAGATGGCAAATAATAAGGTTGACTGATATTTGTTAGGACGAAAGAAATTAATTAAAAGGGGGCTTTTGGCTAGTAAACTCATCTTGATAAATCTTCGTAAAACTGAAATGCAGATCATTATATCCCTTTTGCAATGGTATTTCGTCGGCAGGGAGGGCAAACGGAGCACGTGCCCAGGGCCCCACTTTAAGCGGGCCCCCAAATTTTCTTCATGTACATTTATGCTCAATTCAACTGCCCCAAACTTTTCAATATGAAATAAACAAAAAAATTAAATTCACGAACAAAAGTTTACTATGAAATTGTGTTTAAACTCTGAATTAATAATTTCATAAAAATAGTTTTTTTTTGGGGGGGGGGGGGGATTAAACACGCTTTCCAGGCCAATTACTTCGGCTATTTTTTTTTGGTAAACACTATAAGATAGGGAAATACACGCAAATATTTTGTCGAGTACGTTTTATGCCCCCCCCCTCCCAAATTTGCTCGTGAGCTGGTCCCTCAAAGTTGTAAGTCGGCCATGTCGGCAGGGCCCAACTTACAACTTTAGGTTTGGGGCAGTTGTATTGAGCATAAATGTTCATGCAGAAAATTTGCGGGCCCCCTTAAAATGGAGGGCCCTGGGCACGTGCCCCGTTTGCCCTGCCTGAAATCAAGCTCAGTTCGTCGGTCAAATGACGAAACCATAGAGAATGGAAAAACTGGATACTGATAAACCCAACGTTTTCAAAAACCTCCCATCCCTAGGAATTTCCACATTCCTTGTTTTGTCATTTGACCAACGGATATAGTTGTTCCTTTATGCAATAATCAGTTACATAAATAATCAGGTATCTATAAATATTCTAGTATAAAGTTATACTAAGAATGTACTCGGCCGATTGTCACCATAAAATAATAATGATGGGTTATAAATGATAATTTTTCTCCACGTACTGTGCCGATATTGAAAAAAGGTTGTGCCTTGCAGACTTTTTGCGTGCTGGCGAAGCGCTCGTCCAGCTACTACCTGTACCGGTACTCTGCGGAGGACAGCCTGTTCCTCTTCAGCCCGTGGTCCAGGGTGAGGAGGTTCGCAATCAGGATATCGTGCCACAGGTGAGAAGCAGCATAAGTGTTACGACTTTTGTCAATATTTTGAATAACATATTGTATTTCTAGTTTCATTAATGGCATCAGCCGTAGATTTAGAACGTAGCAGATATGCCCATCGATTGCGCAATCCCGTACAACGCAATACAAACCGCGCGATTGTGTGATGAATCCACATTTCGCCGTTTTGGCAATGCATGACGGGATACTCGTTCACAAAAAAAATGCTTTAGCCGAAGAGTTACATGCAATAAAAACAGCATTTTTAATATGCTTTTTTTATGAATATATACCTCATGTCTGCCAGAAGTTATCAATACACATCCAGCTATAAACTTATGCTAGCAAAACTGGTATAAAGTTTTAATTAGTTAATGTTAAATGAATATTTTTTATTAGTCGAATTATCTCATGGTGCCATCTGGTGGCGTATGGCATGGCCATGTGCTAGGGCTTGCGAACTGCCTTATGGGATACTGGTTCACAAATGGCTTCACCTTTACCCCAAGGGGCTAATCTGCAACTTTCTAAATCTATGGCATCAGCCGTAAGTACATGGCGGGAGCGTGTTGGAAAACACAATTACGTTATTGGAGCCGTTTGGCGACAATTTGGCTAGGTTGGAAATCTTAGCTATAAATTTGGCGACATTACATCATATCATTTTACAGTCCTACACAAAAATTTAGACACAGACGCAATTCATGAAAAAATCGTCAATGTTACTATTTTTCAGTAGTTTTTTTTAAATATATAATCTTTAGACAGCATGAAAAATAATAGGGTAAAATTTTTTGACAAAAAATATAAATAAATTTGACTTCCATCAACAAATTAAAAATGTCCATACTTTCCTTGCCACAAAAGTATAGACACAAGTTTCCGTTTTATGCAAATTTTATACTGGAAGTGATTGAGGGAGGGGTTTTATGTTGCTTTAAAAGGTTGAAGGTAATTTTCAATGCTTAGAACCATTCT
Organism: Hylyphantes graminicola; assembly: GCA_023701765.1. Lineage (NCBI taxonomy): Eukaryota > Metazoa > Arthropoda > Arachnida > Araneae > Linyphiidae > Hylyphantes > Hylyphantes graminicola. The sequence continues at coordinate 18,707,894 of CM043121.1, read as the reverse complement.
GAAGTCAACTGAATTTTAGTATGAAGAGATTTTAAGGATATGGACATTCAAATTCAGAGGTAAATCTGTTTTGGATATTTCTACTAAATGTAAGCGTTCGAAACGAGGTATTTATAGAGTGTCAGCACGTGGCGATCAACATCCACCAAAATTGCGGTCTGGAAGACCTCCAATCACCAGAAAACGAGAGGGCGGACAAATAAGAAAATTGGCTTCAGACAAACATTGCTCTTCAAATCAAATTAAAATCCCAATTGTGGCTTAATTTTTACCAAAAACTATCAGGAGGTGAATCAATGAATCTGGTTACTTGATAAAATCCAAACTTATAGCGCAACCTAGTTTGCTATCTCATCATAAAGATGCAAGACTGCAATGGTTGCGTTGCGTGCCTATTCAGGTGTCGGCTCGTCACTTGACTGTGGTTCTAAAATACGACGCCCGTCACCAATAGCCCTCGTGTAGCTGTAGTGCGACGATAATTCAATCCTAACCTAACCAAGACTGTAATGGATAGCTGTAAGACATGTGTTGTTGAGTCCATTGCAGTCTTGCATCTTTATGATGAGAATGAGAGAGCAAGCTAGGATGCGCTATAAGTTTGGATATTATCAAGTAATCAGATTCATTGATTCACCTCCTGATAGTGTTTGATAAAAATTAAGCCACAATTGGGATTTTAATTTGATTTGAAGAGCAATTTTTGTCTGAAGCCAATTTTCTAATTTGTCCGTCCTCTCGTTTTCTGGTGATTAAAGGTCTTCCAGACCGCGATTTTGGTGGATGTTGATCACCATGTGCTGACACTCTATAAATACCTCGTTTCGAACGCTTAAATTTAGTAGAAATATCCGAAACAGATTTACCTCTGAATTTGAATGTCCATATCCTTAAAATATCTTCATACCAAAATTCAGTTGTCTTCAGAAGGGTTCTAAGCATTGAAAATTACCTTCAACCTTTTAAAGCAACTTAAAACCCCTCCCGCAATCACTTCCTGTATAGAATTTGCATAAAACGGAAACTTGTGTCTATACTTTTGTGGCAAGGAAAGTATGGACATTTTTAATTTGTTGATGGAAGTCAAATTTATTTATATTTTTTGATAAAATTTTTTACCCTATTATTTTTCATGCTGTCTAAATAATATATATTTTAAAAAAATATACCGAAAAATAGTAACATTGACGCTTTTTTCAAGAATTGCTTCTGTGTCTAAACTTTTGTGCAGGACTGTAGATACGTTTTGGCCATTACTTAACATGAGTAAAGTCACTAGAATTTTCTAGAAAGATCACAAACGCCTATAAAACGCCTCGTCATGTGCTACGTGTGTCATCGGCGTTATGCTTCTGCTGTAGTAAAGTGCTTGGACGTAGCTCCGTTGTGTTCTTGTCGTGTCTTTCTTTTGGAGATATTGCTCTATTTTACAAAGTTGCAACGGATAACATGTAAGTGAGAGAGTGTCATTGGCTGAATAAAGTCATTGTTCTTGTGAGCAATGTTGTGCTTTAGAAGAACCCAGAAATTTCGCAACAATAGGATTGAGATAAGAGTAGAAGACCATACACATACACTGTTAAAAAAAATTTGGTGTAGATTGCATCGGAATACTGGAACTTTCTAGCTGCCACTACTATTTTAAGCATAGATGTACCACTCTTGCGGTGTATGAAAGTTAGGATTAAGTTAGGACAAAATTGTTAAATACACACTCTAAATAGTAGTGGCAGCAAGAAAGTTCAAGAATTCTGGTGCAATCTTGTGCCATAATTTTGAACAAGTGTGTAAAAGTCATTGAAAATCTCTGAAATTTTAAAAACTGAAATATTTAATACATTTTGAATAATATTTGCATGCCATTTTTTCTGACACTTTTGCAAATTTATCAAACGCATCAGAAAAAAAATTTATATAAAATAAACAAGTAGGTTTGAAACAGAATATTTCATTTAGACTGTTTTTTCCCATTTCTTCTACCTCCATAATTTATCTACACAGCATTTGAATCGGTGAGTGCAGAAACCACTTCAGTCAAAAAAATCCGAAAACTCGTTTACAATGAAAATAAGCGTAAAAAGGCAATATACGTGTTCTGTGTAAAAACTACGTTAGTCTGTTGAATAGTTCCGTAAATAAAGGACGTTTGTTTCTTGTGTTGAGTGCAGAAATAGTGGAGGAGTTATTACGTTTTTTCTCCCTCCTGAAAAATTTGAAATTTGTGACTGACGTTTCTGCACTCACCGATTCATTTGTGCTAAACACGAAAAAAAAAAAAACCTCCACGGTATTATAGGTAACAGCTACTGTTACAAACCTACTTGTTTTGAGTACTGCCATATTTAAAATACAATGGTTCAGTAATAATTTCTTCTTATTTAATTTAAAACAATATTTTTTTAAGTAACTGTCTCTCCGTACAGATACTTCGAATTGGTCGTCATGACAACCATTCTACTCAACTGTGTCTTCCTAGCTCTATCACAGCCCATTGAAGAAACCGAGTAAGCCGTGTTCTTAAACTGTTGCACACGATATAAAGATAGTCTTAAGTTAAAAATCAACTATCGGGACTAACACGTCATCAAAATAAATAAGAACAGTTGTGCGTATCTCTCATATACACAAGCATAACATGTTTTTTTAAGTTCAATGTTATATTGTTTTTGCATATTAGTTATTGTTCAGGTATATATTAACTTAAAATGAATAATGATATAAATGAATAATGTTAATTTTGTTTTCTCGGTACAAGCATAAATGAGCCATGAAATAAATAATGGCCAAAATAGGAAAATTATTCGATCAAAATCAAAGTAAAATGAGAGAATATTAAAAAAAAGTTCGCACTAATAAAATCTTCTGCTTTTAAAATATTGAATAAAATTTACTTTTGATGTCTATCTCAGATACGCTCATCCTTACGATAGTTAATTAAAATTAGATTATTTCCATACAGGAATCAACAAAATTTTTTTTAGCATAAACATGTCATTTATGACAGATTAAGAAGTATTATTTGAATGATGTACAGATTTTTCACAAAGTTTATTAGCTAGAAAATAATTATTTTTACACTGTTAAAATTTTGTGTTTGGTTTTTACCGTAATAATGGATCCTAGTAGCTGCAACGGCTAAGTCTTGAAATGTTTCACCATATTTTCGGTATTCAGTTAAACCATTTTTCAGGTTGTGGAATAAAAAGCCTGATAAATGGTTCAGGCTAATTAATAAAATATGGTGAAGCATTTCACCACTTGACCGTTACAACTACTAGGATTCCTTATTTTGTTGAAACCAAGCACAACATTTTTAACAGTGTATTAAAATATTAAAATACTTCTTTTTCTTCGCAGATATGTGTTCCTTGTTATTTATACTATAGAAATGATCATTAAAATTATTGCCAAAGGTTTCATACTAAACAAATATTCATATCTGAGAAATCCATGGAACTGGTTGGATTTCATTGTAGTCTTAGCTGGGTGAGTACGCTAACAAATATTAGAATTTAAATAATGTATCCTTCAAACGGTAAAAAACTGCACTTAAACTAAAGTTTATGAAAAAAAGTTTAACTTGTTATCTTTAACCCTTTCAGTCCCAGTGATGCCATTTGGCATCATCACTTTCAATATTTTTTTCAAAATGTTTAAGTCCCGTTATGACATCCAAACACACATTATTCGATTCTTCATACTTTGTTCTAGTAGACAATATTTAACATTAATCTCAATAGAAGTCAGAACTACTATTTTTTTAAATTCAAAACATAGCCAACAAGCGTTTCACCTGATTTTTGATAAGTTCACTTCAGTTCTACATGTTTAAAACACAATTTAAACTATTTCGGTTAAAATAATTACTAAGTTTTTTTCAATAATATGGTCAGATACCTTAAAATATATAACTCGTAGTGTTTTTAGGCAATATTTATATTTTTATTTTGTTGTTTTCCGCAGTTAAAAAATTTTGGCATTATTTCAAAAACCATATAAAATTTTTTTTAAAAAAATTTCTTATGGAACTCGTATATTTGAACCTAAAATAAGCTTATTTTATGAATATCAGAAGTTTCTGTAGTGTAGTAAATTTTTGGGACTGAAATTGTTAAAGGCGGAAATAATATGTTCATTTACACAAAATTATAATTTTCCCCCTTAAAGTGTGACTTAAAACGTTCTGCTACTAAGTTCTTCAATTTGAGTTCAGGTTAAAAATTATTGTAAAATTTGAAATATGGGTTAGGGTAGACTGACCAGAGTGAGTGAATAGGCCGCAGTGAGTAAACATTTGGTAAATACAGTTAAAAAATAAGGATTGAAAATCATTCCACTAGATGGATTCACTGTCTTCCCCCCATCTAGTAGGAAGCTATCAGACATGGTTGGTTGTCCTGGTCATTATGTCCTGGTGTTTATTCACTGGCAAACGCAGCGCCTTAACATTCATTCACTTGTTAGTCTAACCTAGTTTGATTTTTTTTACAGAGATACTTATGGCTTGACGGAAATTCATTAGGAAAAACACTGGGACGCAATATTGTACTAAAGTAATCAAGCAATTGAGGACGGATTGCCTGGTCGATAAAGTGTTAGACTGACTCTATCGCCAGGGAGTTTTCCACACGAATTGAGATATATACCCCTTACATTTTTCACTATGATCTGAACCAGCTAATTAAAAACCTCGGTTTTGCCCATTTAGCTATTGCACTCTTAGCTCTGTTATTCAATTGCGTTTCGCCGTACAAAATTTTATCAATCCAAGAATATTACTTTGAGATTCACATACCATACAACCATTTGAAATCGCAGCTTTTTTATTATGAACACACTACATTCCTTCTCCTTCCCAACCTAACTTGGGTAAAAACAAAAGGTGAAAATGGCAGAGGGAAAAGCGCGATCGGTCCGCTAGTTGGAAACTCTTGTAAGGTAATATTTACATACAAAATGATCTTAATGCATTTTTACCACAATACAGTTTTCATTCTGATGAAATTGCGAAATTTTCTCAAATAATATTCAAATTTGTTAGACCTTAAACGAAATTAATGTTTTAAACAAGTTTTCTGGATGGATTCGCAAATAATTTATGGAACTCTTTACATCAGCGGAAGGATCTTCTCCAAAGCATATTTCTATTTACTCAACTTAGGTTGGCAAGGAGTGTAGATTTATTTTCAAATACTGTGTTAATTTACAGTACTACATACTGTGTTAATTTACCATCTTAAATCGGACTCAACAAGTAATTAAGGGGTCTAAGGAGTCTTAAAAATGTGTAAAGAAGGAACTACAAAGCATAGTTTGATCTTTCATGTAATTTTTTAACTACTCAATATACAAGTATAATTTTTTTATATGTAGTTCTACAAGATTTATTTAATATGAAACAAATTTTAAAATTTATGAAACTTTAACCAAAACTAAAATAAGTGATATTAAACATAAAGCTATTTGAACACATTGTGATTAGGCTTGCGCGGCAAATTGTGAGGTCAAAATTGAAGACATGACCAAGAAAATGACTTTATATTGTACAAATATGTACAAACAAAGACTTATACCTAAATTCTCAGCTCAATTTTAATTAGAATTTATTTTAAGAACTTTTTTCTAAAAAAATTTATAAAATTTTTTGAATTTTGATTTAAAAATTTTTTAAAAATTATTTCTAATTAAAATTGAGCTGAGAATTTAGGTATAAGTTCTAGTTTGTACATATTTGTACAATATAAAGTCATTTTCTTGGTCATGTCTTCAATTTTGACCTCACAATTTGCCGCGCAAGCCTAATCACAATGTGTTCAAATAGCTTTATGTTTAATATCATTTATTTTAGTTTTGGCTAAAGTTTCATAAATTTTAAAATTTGTTTCATATTAAATAAATCTTGTAGAATTACATATAAAAAAATTATACTTGTATATTGAGTAGTTAAAAAATTACATGAAAGATCAAACTATGCTTTGTAGTTCCTTCTTTGCACATTTTTAAGACTCCTTAGACCCCTTAAACAACCAGAATTTTTCGCGTTCACGTTATCGGGGTTCGACTGTATATGAATAGTATAGTAAGGAAAAAACCCCTCCATATATAGACTTGAAATCTGTCAGTATCGAGGTCTGTTTTGCGAGTAGTGGCGATAGGAAAACGGTTTCTCCCTTGGTTTTTCTTCTACGATTCAAGCACCAGAGTAGTCTCTGGCTTGAATCTCGATCATAGAAATTGTAAACACGTGCACCGCGTGACAAGAATCTAGGCAAAATTGGTTTATTCACACCAGTTTATTCTATGACTCTCTATCTTCGCCAAGCAGACCTGCAGAATAGACGAATCAATCAATAAGTTTTGATATTTTTATGTATGATGTGGTGCATGATTTACAGAATTGCGCATATGCTGACAATAAATATGAGCCTCATTAAACATCTTCATCGAAATAAGCGCCACCTTTCGCCAATAATATGTCTAGATTCCCTGTCGGTAAAGGTGTTTTTCCCTACAACTCTTCACATGTTTATGTAACATCAAAATAGTTTAATAATTTAATGTCTATTAAAAGCAGTATTCACAATACAGTATGTTTCGTTCCACATTGGTTTTAATAAAGATAGTTTTGTTTTGTGTTTCAAGGTACATAACTCTGAGCTTACAGGCCATAGGTGTAGCAATCGGTAACTTATCAGGACTTCGGACATTCAGGGTTTTGAGGGCCCTCAAAACTGTGTCCATTACGCCAGGTAAGCTATTTATTTACAGTCCTGCACAAAAGTTTAGGCACAGACGAAATTCATAAAAAAATCGTCAATGTTACTATTTTCAGTGGTTTCTTTTTTAAATATATATTCTTTAGGCAGCATGAAAAATAATAGGGTGAAAATTTTTGCCAAAAAATAAAATAAATTTGACTTCCATCAACAAATTAAAAATATCATTACTTTCCTTGCCACAAAAGTATAGGCACAATTTTCAGTTTTATGCAAATTCTTTACATGAAGTGATTGCGTCATCAAAGTTGAGGGGTTTTAAGTTGCTTTAAAAGGTTGAAGGTAATTTTCGATGCTTAGAACCATTCTGAAGTCAATAGAATTTTCGTAGGAAGAGATTTTAAGGATATGGAGATTAAAATTCAGAGCTAAATCTGTTTCTGATATTTCTACTGAATTAAAGCGTTCGAAACGAGGTATTTATCGAGTGTTAGCACGTTGCGATCAATATCTACCAAAATTTTGGTCTCTAAGACCTTGAATCACCATAAAACGAGAGGACAAACAAATAAGAAAATTGGCTTCAGACAAACATTGCTCTTCAAATCAAATTAAAATCCCAATTGTGGCTAACTTTTCACGTAAACCTATCATTAGGTGAATCAATGAATCTGGATACTTGTTAAAATCTAAGCTGAAGCGCAAACCTAGCTTGCTATCTCATCATAAAGATGCAAGACTGCAATGGATAGCTGTAACACATGTGTTGTATAGTCCATTGCAGTCTTGCATCTTAATGATGAGATAGCAAGCTAGGTTTGCGCTTCAGCTTGGATTTTATCAAGTATAAAGATTCATTGACTCACCTAATGATAGATTTACGTGAAAAGTTAGCCACAATAGGGATTTTAATTAGATTTGAAGAGCAATGTTTGTCTGAAGCCAATTTTCTTATTTGTTAGTCCCCTCGTTTGCTGGTGATTCGAGGTCTTCCAGACCGAGATTTTGGTAGATATTGATCGCAACGTGCTAACATTCTATAAATACCTCGTTTCGAACGCTTTAATTCAGTAGGAATATCAGAAACAGATTTAGCTCTGAATTTTTATCTCCATATACTTAAAATCTATTCCTACGAAAAATCTATTGACTTCAGAATGGTTCTAAGCATCGAAAATTACCTTCAACCTTTTAAAGCAACTTAAAACCCCTCAACTTTGATGACGCAATCACTTCATGTAAAGAATTTGCATAAAACTGAAACTTGTGCCTATACTTTTGTGGCAAGGAAAGTAATGATATTTTTAATTTGTTGATGGAAGTCAAATTTATTTTATTTTTTGGCAAAAATTTTCACCCTATTATTTTTCATGCTGCCTAAAGAATATATATTTAAAAAAGAAACCACTGAAAATAGTAACATTGACGATTTTTTCATGAATTGCGTCTGTGCCTAAACTTTTGTGCAGGACTGTATCATAGTTAATACCATCCTTATTCGAAACACTTTATAGGGATGAATAACCGAAACCGGGTTTTATGCCCTCGGTTTTGACCGAAAAACCGCTTTTTTCATGAGGCCGGTCTAAACTGGAAACCGTTTTTTTTTTGCGGTAAAAACCGGAAATCAGTTTTTTCTTAAAAACCGCCATCAAACCGGCGAGTAAAGAAAATACTTTTCATAATTCTCTATCTCATATATTCCCCAATTTATCATCTAGAATTTGGTAGAAACATATTTTTGTAAAAAAAATATACACATGTATTGACTCATTAACGGCGACTTAGCAAACACCATTAACACCTTCATTTCCATATAAAACATTAATTATAAGGTTTCATTATTATTACTATTTTTCTTTAACTTAATTTGCCCTTTATAGGTTGTTCAGGACTATGGTCATCATTTGTTTTATATTTTGTTTATTTTGATAAACTTAGTTAGAAAGCTTACTTTCGATTGGAAAACTTTCTTACCATCAGTCTTCAATGGTTAAAAATTGAATTTTAGATGTATGTTTCGCGTTTTTATACCCCTTCATAAAACAAATTTTAAAATGTGGAAACTATTTATTGGTAAAACTAACTTAAAACATAGGGGAGAATGGGGGCTATTGGGACGCAGGGCTAATGGGACAATGGCCCTAAAGCAGAGAAAAATATACATTTTTACAAATTTTTCCTCACTACAGTATTGTAACAGTTACACTTCACATTTTAACAACCACAGATCAGCAATTAAACGCATGTGCTGATGAGGACAGAATAATTGTTGTTTTGGAGAATTGAAAGTTAATTAAAAGTGTACCTTGTTTTTCACTTTTAAAGTATTAAATAAAAACTTTATATGAATTAGAATACAGTTTGAGATAGAAGAACTATCCTAGATTAAGATAGTACATGTCAAATACTGTGGTGAAGTACAAGTGCTTATGTGTTGGGTCATTTATAAAAAACTACTCTGTGGGGTCTAATGGGACAGAAACAGTGGGGTTTAATGGGACACGAATAAACCTAGCTTTGCATGCTTCTCTCGAAGAATCTATATAAATCTCTTATATCTTATTCAGTCAAGTTGCCAAAAACTTTTTTAAACTTTAATTTTAAACATTTTGAACTTTTTCACCGTATAATAAGTGAAAGTTCAAGTGTAGCTTTATTAGTAACATATTTCCACCTGAAATTTTATTAATTACATCTGAACAGGGCTTGGTGAAGATAAATAAATTATTGTTGGTAAATTTTGCTAGTAAGCAAGCCATTTTTTATTTGTTGGATATATTTCTGAAAAAGAAGGCGATGAACTGAAAATGTTCGTAGGGTAGGGTAGTTACATATATATTCCGGCTTGTGTGCTTGATCAGAGACCCGCTTATAAGCCTTCGTCAAGTAAGACAGACACAGAAAGAGTTTTTACTGAGAGTTTTCACAGAGAAAGGAAGTACACCCAGGGCAAAGGAGGGGAATCGAACCCGCACCCGTTACAGTGAAAATGTTCGTTAGAATAATATGAAAAAGGTGAACGATGGTGAGCTATTTGAAGATAAAAACGGTCTTTTAAATCCTTGTACAGTGAAAAAGAGGACAAGTTTGGGATAAATTTTAGAAGATTTAGTTATAAAACTAAATATTTAGTTGTTAAACTAAATAGATTAACTATAAAACTATCCTTTCCAGTTATTCAACAAAAATTATGGGAGCATCTTAGATTTTGAGTTATATTTTTGATATTTCATCTTTCAATTTTGAGTAATTGGTTTTTAAAAAATTTTGTTATGTACACATTATTTAAATGGTATTTGCTTTAAAATTTTATTTTCTGGTCATTTTCTGATTCATTTTCCATTTTTTAATATTTTATTAAGGCAACATTTAGCATGTCCCATTAGCCCTGCACCCTGTCCCATTAGCCCCCACATATGGGGGCTAATGGGACATTTACATGTTTGTTCAAAATGCTCAGCAACCAAAATATGGTAATGGTTTAACATTTGACGAATGACTTTTTAAGTAAATGAATGTTCAGTTTATGAGCTTGTAAAAAAAGAAATTAAAATTAATTTATTTTTGCTGAAATACAGAGGTTGAAAAAAATTTGTCCCAATAGCCCCCACCCTCCCCTATTCCTAACCATTGAGGTGTCTCAAAATACTAGCGTTTATAATGAACTTTCAAATTATATATAGTATTTTTAAAATACTATTTATAATAAGAAAGTTCATTATAATTAAGGTAGGCGAATAACCAAATATCTAAAATTTTTACTATTGCTTTAATCTTTTCCAAATTTGGCATACTGATTTCAAATATAATGAATAATACTATTTAGGCATTTTCTTAAATTTATATATAATTTATTTATTTGAAACGGTGTTTTTCTACTAAAAAAGGAGGTTTACGCTAACAGGTCTACCACATAGAATTTTCATCCAATAAACATTAATTATGTGTTAAATTCTTCGTTTTGAACTGATGCATGCAATGACCCTCTAGAGTTGCATACAAATTACAAGAAAAGAAGTTATTAAGAAAACTGTTATAAATTAACCACAAAAAAAGGATTTTTTTCGATTAAACTTGGACATTTTTTAAAAAAAACTTATATATTTACACCGAATGTTAGAGGTTCATGGCACAGATATATATTGAAATAGCATCTGTAAAAAGTTTCATTTAAATTAATGTAAAACTTTTTATACTAGAAGTGTTGGCGCAAACCCCCTTTTTTTAGGTGAAAAACACCGTTTAAAATAAATCAATTATATTTAAATAAAAAAAATTGCCTAAAAAGCATTGTTCATTTGATAGATTTGAAATCACTATGCCAAATTTGGAAAAGATTAAAGTAATAGTAAAATTTTTAGAATTTTGGGTATTCGCCTACCTTAAGTTATTACTATTTTACCTATTTAATTTTAATATAAACGTTAATGTATCTGTTCGCGTCAATTCACAGGCTTAATTATTTTTCTCCACTTTTATACCAACATGTAAAATAAAAAATCCCTAATTTACCAGCATAGTATGATTGTAAAAGTGCTGCCCCCCTTCTGCATTTACATATGTGACGTAAAAGTTATTATGTGGCACTGAGATATTGAATTCAGTGGCAGTGGTTGGATGCAACCATCTTCTGTTTAAACACCATCGGGAAAAATTGTTCATGTGACCCTCTCATGCATACTGCATACCCTGCATACCCTGGCTTTACAGATGCATACCCTGTACGTCGTGAAAAAAAAATCAATTTTCTGTAAAAAAAAACTTACAACTCTGTGATGTAAAAAGTAATTGCAAAATATGCTGTATTTTTACTGAAATATTTTACAGTGAGATTTTCTAATCGCTATTGGAAAATGATCTTCATGTGACTCTAGTCTTAAAGAAAACATCTTGCTGAAAGACAAATCCTATGACACTGTGACGTAAAAGCAATTGCAAAATGTGCTGTAATTTTACAGCGATCTTTTTAAGTGCGGTTTCTTGGTAAATATATATCTTCCTTTTTCAGGTCTGAAGACCATAGTGAATGCAATGCTCCATTCGTTAGGAATGTTGGCCGAAGTTATGACTTTAACAGTTTTTTGTCTTATGGTGTTCGCCCTTCTTGCGTTGCAGGTAAAACACATGTCTATTTATTTGGTTTTAATCCATTCAATTCATTTAGTCTATTCAATTAGTTTTCACTTTCAATTACCTAATATTAAATATAAGGTAGCACAAGTATTGCGACGGGGATCGAATATCCGAAATAAAGATTTCTTGTTTTCTACACAATTTGGAGGATTATGATTCTAAAAAAGGGTTTTTGAAATTTGGTGCATCTTTCTGCCTGTTATTCTCTCTCCCTGAAACCACTCTACTTATTAACACATTCGCTGCCACTATATCATCGATAGAGGCTTCATCGATAGAGGCTGATGAAGTAGAAGAACATCCTGTTTTTTAAAACATGTTCGTTACAATGGAAATGAATTAACTATTCTTCATTTTCGAACAAGTACAAATCCTAATTCGATGTCATAAAATTGCAAGGTTAGGTTGAATTAACGTTGCTAACTAAAGCTACACAACAGCTAGTCCTAAAAATACGAGGAAGTGTTCCTGGCGAAAGATTACCCTTCGCAATAACTGCATGAACCTTAAAATATATGTATGGAAATTCATCAGTCACATCTGGGATTACTAGGCGGTTGGTTGGTAGGACATAAATATGTTCAGGCTTGTGTGCTTGGTCAGAGGCCCCGCATTACTAGGTGTCAATTAAATATCACACAAAAGGGTCGATGACAGAGCTAGATCACGTAGTTTGTGCAACCACTGGACCATCATGCTTATCAAGTTTTCAAACTAACTTGGACTCATAAGAACTGTTGGCAAAATTGCAATATGAATTTCATTAGAATGTGCTGTTATCGATGAATTGGAACCACGCGACTCCCTAAGGAGTCAGTGGCACGCAACGTGTTAAACTAAAAGATCTGTGGACTTCACAAATTCGGTACATCATAATAAGGTCACAATAGTTTAAACAAATTCCGAAAATGTGTTACTCAGGTGTCGGTTTCGACACTTGACTGTGGTTCTAAAATACGACGCCAGTCGCCAATAAACCTCATGTAGCTCTAATGCGACGATAATTCAACCTACTACCTGGAAGTATTTTAAAATATTTCACTACACAGTTGTTGCAGAAACTAGAAACCACAGTTTTGGTGAAATTAAGTGCCGATTCTCCAATAGTGTAAGAATAGATAACTGACTGTATAAGGCATTACTAAGCAGTGTGCTTTAAATTATAAATTTTTTTCTTCATAAATTATACTGAATCAATTCATCGTATGTTTCTTACCTTAAACATCTAAATAGAGAAAGTAAATGATACTATATATTTATGATTTTATTAACTATAAAAAAACTAAACTCATCGGCGCAACAACCCATTAGTGAACCAAGGCCTGCCGTGCCCATTTCAGCGTTCGGGACAGGGCTCTGGGGTGCTAGGCATAAGTCCCGGTAAGGTGGTCAGCCTTAAGTGGTTTAGCCCAGTGTTTAGTTCCCAGCATCCTTGGTACCCATTTTATCGACCCACTTAAGGGACGAAATGATTAATCAACGTCGCCCAATCCGATATTTGATCCCCGGATTTACTAAATATATAAAATAAAATATATTTTTCGGCACGATACTTTATCACACACAATGAACGTTTGTATGTTGAGTTTTGATTTTGGAATACTTCTTAAATTAGAAGTGGTTTTTAGCAACCGCCTAACATTCATTATTTTACTAACTTACTTATGGATTTAACTTTGATATTTCAGCTTTATGTCGGAGTTCTGAGGCACAAATGTGTTGTCAATCTGTCTGTTCACCACAACATTTCCCACAGAGCTTACTACCTGCATGTGAACAATAAATCTTCTTGGCTGATTGAAGCCGACGGGCAGCCTGCCGTGTGTGGTAATAAGACGGGGGCAAGGTAAGCTTAACTATTTTATTTAGAATAGTTATTCAAGTTTACATATAATCCTTTCAGTCCCAATTTTTTGTTTTTTATTTTAAAAATCTAAAATTTGCGAAATAGACTCATTTCCCATCCAGAATGAAATGGTAAAAAACTTTTTTTTAAAATAAAATTTAAGAATTTTTTTTCATAAATTTAGAAAAAATTATAGCCATAATTGTTTCGAAATTTTATTCACTGAGAACATTAAATTTTATTTTTAAACATTTAGAAATGCAAGGATGAAGAATTTAGAGCCAATTTTGCCCATTTGTGCCGACTCAAAGATATTTATTAAAAAAAAAAAAATACTTCATTATTCTTCGAACTTCAAGCCAATTTAGCAAAGAATAAAGACTAATTTTCTTAAATCTGATTAACGGTTGCGTTGGGTGCCTATTCAGGTGTTGGCTCGTCACTTGACCGTGGTTCTAAAATACGACGACCTCTTGCGACTTGACCTCCTCATTTGGGGACATTTTTTAAAACCTCCCCACAAACAATTAACAAGTTAATTAGTTCCGAATTTGACCTGGTCCAATAGAAGAAGATCCAAATATCACGTTTCAGCCTTTGATTACAGGCTTCAGTCATTTATTTCTATAAAAATGAAGTTGAACAAGGGTAAATACGATATTAAAGTTATTAAAAAATAATTAATTAAAAAAAACTTTTTTTAAAGTTCTTTTAGTTGTCACTTTTAAAGGCATTTTGCTTTAAAAACAATGTTAAAATATTATGTTAACAACAACTAAGTGATACGGCATTTTTTTGTTGCATTTATGTCACAAAAAATGTGTATTTTTAGAGTTTAAGGAGTGTGCCTATAGTAGCTATTAAACGTAGTTTTTTTTTTAATTCTTTGAAAAACATACTTTTTAGCATATATTTGTATGAAAAGTATATGTTTAGATTATTTATAAGAATATAAGTGTAGAGTTTTGCTTGGGTCTGAAGATGTTAAGGAATAAAAAGATGCGTTAAGTTTGGTTGTTACAAGGGTGCTGGGTTTTTACTATTTTTTCCTTACGATAGAGTTTTTATCAATGACGTCAATCCGCGTTCAAATTGTAACACTTGTGTCGTTGTGCAGGCGTTGTCCGGAGGGCTACACCTGTCTTCCCGGGGTGGGCGAAAACCCGAACTTCGGCTACACCAATTTCGACTCGTACGGGTGGGCAGTGCTCACAACTTTCCAGCTCATCACACTGGACTTCTGGGAAGACGTCTACGACAAGGTATACAAGTCATTTTCTTTTATTAACTACTAACGGCCTTGTAATGGGATAATATGTATGGTTAATTTCACTTCATTAATTATAAATTAAATTTTTTTCAAAAAAGATATTTATTAAAAAAAAATTATGTTTATTTTGGAGATTTAATCTTCAAAACACTTAAAAATGAAAAAAAAAGTACATTATGAAAAAAAAATTATTCTTTATGAAATTTTAAAATTTAAGGTCATAATAAGAAAGATTGATGCTACAAAATACGGAAAAAGCCGTGTCTAACGCTCGAAGGGCGATTTTCTGGACATCTTGGTAATCAAAATGCATGCAAAAGCCCAGTAAAAGCCTAGCATAATTGTTTCATTTGACGCACCACATTTGAAATAGCTGCGAAAGTAGGTGACAGGCAGGTAGACAGGTAGAACGATTATAATAGTAACTTCCCCTTTTTTACGTTATAAACGCAGTGTGAATGCTAAAAGAGACATTTGTGGCCTTTTTTTTTCATTTCTTCAACAAACGCTTGAATTATATACTGTTAAACAGTTTGGATGTAGACTGCACCTGGATCCTTTAACTTTCTAGCTGCCACCATTATTTGGAGAGTGAATTCAATATAATGTCGCTTAGGCTGAAGAATTACACGAGATAGTGTATCAAAAAAGAAGCTTTATTATTTTCCGTATGAGTACAACCCAACTTGGGGATAAGCCGCATGCCTATATTTATATACTGTGTGCACGAGGAATCATGGGAACTAAAGATATTTTCATATAAGAAAGATTATATGAAATAATAATTTATATAATTGCAGAAATCTATCGAATGATAAATGACGTATAATGGAATAACAAATTAAAGGTTCAGAAGGGCTGTGTTTTGGACGGAGGAAAGCCTATTCACATTTATGTGCTCTTCCAAATGCACCGTCGAACACTGTGACAAAGAAATCGTAACTTTTATTTATTGAAAAAGTGGTAAATCCGAGCTTCAAATAGAGGTGACAGCTAGAAAGTTCCAGGATTCCGGTGTAAGCTTACACCAAAGATTTTAACAGTGTAATCTTTGTGTTCCGATTCAGATCAACAACACGACGGGCCCCACGAGCGTGCTCTTCTTCCTTCTGGTGGTGTTCTTCGGGTCGTTCTATCTCATCAACCTCACCCTGGCCGTGGTGGCCATAGCATACCAGGAGGAAGCGGCCACCACTCTCAGAGTAAGTGGGCTATTCTCATGAAAAAGTTACAATGGAATAAATTTTTTCAGAAACCCTCACAAGTTACAATTTTATTAACCCTTTCAGTCCCAATGACAATTCGGCATCATCATTTAAGAATTTAATTTCCTGATCGTTTATAGATATTTATGATATCAAAAATCACATCATTCGGTTTTTCAAACTTTTTTCTATTAGAAAATATTTTTTATTAATCCCCAGCCCTATTATTTTTTTTAAAAAAATTATGACCAGAAACATGATGCCAAGTAGCATCACTGGGACTGAAAGTGTTAAAATTGAGTTTTTGATGTTCATCCTGAGTGAACACGCATTCTGTGAAGAAATCCTGTTATATACAGTAATTACCAATATCCACGGGAAGAAACCGAAAATAGCGTGCCGAGGAAAATCCGTTTTGAAAAACTTTTTTTTCAATTTCTCGAAAACTATGCTTCGTTGATTTTAGAAGTTCATGAAGAAATTGCAGTCTCTTACAATCTTAAAACAAACGAGTAATTTTAACTCAGTCTGAGTTAATATTCACTCCTTTCAGTGTCGAAAATGCACTTCTCCTACAGGAGTGGATTTCAATCCTTTGTTTTAAGAGTGCAGAGTAAGTTTAGAAGAGTTCAGAGGAAAAACTTACTCTCTTACACTCTTACAACAAACGAGTGATTTTAACTCAGTCTGAGTTAATTTTCACTTCTCCAGTGTCGAAAATGCGCTTCTCCTACAGGAGTGGATCCTTTGTATGTTGAATCTGCGATAAGATCACTCCAAACGAGTGATTTTAACTCAGTCTGAGTTGATATTCACTCCTTTCAGTGTCGAAAATGCACTTCTCCTACAGAGTTGGATTTCACTCCTTTGTTTGAAGAGTGTAGCGTAAGTTTAGAAGAGTTCAGAGGAAAAACTCCTTAGGGCTAATTCCATGCAAAATTATCCTTTCTGTAGATTTTGTAAGTCCACTCGTGTAAAGAGTGAAGTGTAATAATGTAATGTCCTTTATTCAATTTGATTTATTTTTGTAAATTTAAAAAGCTTTTGATCACCTCTTAAATTGGGACTTACACTTTCAATCAGGTCAGATTGGCGGATATTGCGACGGGAAACCGGTTTCTCTCTTGTGGTACAAGCGTGGGACTCGGGTCTCCCGTGAATTAGTTTGCCACGGATTTTTTTTATATATTTACCTGCTGTTTATGTTATAAATAATTTAAATGGCAAAATAACCTTCTTCTGAATTCTTTTGTAAGTTTTCGTGAGTCCATGTTGTATACTTTAAAGGTTTCCTATTGGAATAGTATAGAGATTTGTTACCATACAAGACCCTTAACGGCCACAAAAATACAGTGAACATTACAGAACAGTTGCACGTGAAGCGGGCCTAACGCATACTTTATCTTCAATCCAAAGGAACAGGACAAGATCAAGCGATTCCGTGTTGGAGGCTTCCCTAGTCGCCTGTACTCAACCCTTCTGGCCCTGCGAGCTCAGACGAGGCTGTTTCGCCCCTCGTCTCTAGGAACGAGGTCGTCGGTTAGAGCCCCGGCCCGATGGTGCAGCCCCAGAGGGGGCATGCCACCGCCCCTGGCCAGGGTACAAGTGCCAAGGAACGACTGCGAAGTGAGGAACGCCAGCATGGGTGAGTGGAGATGTTGAGGAAGTCAAAATACATGGCAATTTTCTGTTTTAACCCTTTCAGTACCAGAGTTGTCATTTGGCATCATCATTCTGATCATAATTTTAAAAAAATGATAGGGTTGAAATATATTGGGATTAATAAAAAAAAATTCTAATAGGAACAAGTTTGAAGAGTCGAATGATGTGCTTTTTGATATCATAAATGGCTAGAGACGATCATAATTTTTTTTCTAAAATGATGATGCCAAATTGTCATTGGGACTGAAAGGGTTAATTGCCTTGCAACAAATTATTTGTTGCAAGGCAATTAACCCTTTCAGTCCCAATGACAATTTGGCATCATGTTGCAACAAATAATTTGTTGCAACAGTAAAAACTGTGGATTGTGTGGCCTGAATATGAGATTAAATTTTCTCGAGAAAAAGCTTGATTCCACGTCCCCGGAAACGACCTTCGTTTAAGACGACTATTTGGTTGGTTGGTTGACGTATTAATCTATCAACTAACCAATCATTCGTCTGAACTTTATACGATGTGTGGTGAAATGCTTCATCATATTTTCTTTATTCAGTTGAGCCATTTTTCAGGCTATTGTTTCCAAAACCTTAAAAAAAATGGTTCAACCGCGTATCGAAAATATGGTATATAAATATTTTTGGTCTTCGGTTGAACGATTTTCACAATTTTATCTAAAATTCCTGAAATGGTTCAACCGAATATCAATAACATGGTGAAACATTTTACTGCGCAGTTTTTGCAGCAACTTTTTATTAATCATTATTATGGTGAAACCAAGCTCGAAATTTTTAACAGTGTGGCATCACGTATTTAGACTTTTGGTTATAAATTAAAAATTAGTTTAGAAATACACTATAAAAGCACTCTTTATAAGTAATGTCATTCGTTCATAAGTATACATACTTCGGGACTGGGACTTGGACCCGACAACATTAGCCGAAATGCCGACAAGCCAGAATTACGACAGCCGAAATCCCGACAACATAAAATTCAAAAATACTAATGCAAAAAATATAAATTAAATTGTCCTTAATTAAGTACAACAGCATTAATTTGTTGATTTGTTAGTATTTTGACCCTGCCGGAAAATTGTCCCTATCAGCATTATTTCCTTGTCGGAATTATTGGAAATCCGGGATTCTATCGGAAATTCGGTTCGGACTTCTGGTTTGTCGGAATTTCGGCTGTCTGGATAAAGTCTGAAACAGACCTAATTTAGTAATAAAACAATTATCTACTTTTTTTAGCTTCCACACTACGTTTAAAACGTAAAAAGTGGAAGGCATATGTATTATAATCGTTCAGTCCTTCTGTCCGTCACTCACTCCACTTTCGCCGAACCGACCGCAAGTCTCACAAGCAAGTGTAGGATTCGTCATTTTGAAGCAGAAAATCTAGCCAGGCCACAACCCTAGGCTACATTTAGGCCTCCCTACTAGTTAGGCTATATATTTTTTTTTAAAAATTGTTTCAGTGTGCAGAGTGTTCACCCCCGGAGAGATCCTCCACGAAGAAGAGAACGAGGCCAGCCCATGCAGACGAACCCGCATTCAGCAGACGATTCTTGGGGACGCCCCGGACATCGTGACCAGCACAGGGGGGCAACTGCCTGTACTGGGTCGTCTACAGAGAGGACGCATACCAACTGGAAGAGTAAGAGACAAGAGTTTTAACTAACCTTATTAAAGTATTCAGAAATTATCTTGAACTTTGCGCATGAAACTGGAGATGATTCACGAAGAAAGCAACTTAGATTATTGGCGCAAGTAACAAATAAACTATTTGCGCCAATAATCTACGTTGTTTCCTATTTTCAGTTTTTTTTTGTAAGGTTATAATTTTTTTTCAATTTTAGCTTAAAGATAGAGGCTTAAGGGTGAGTAAGACGCACGCACATCTATACACTCTTAAAACGAACGAGCGATTTTAACTCAGTCCGATTGATTTTCACTCCTCCAGTCTGGAAAATGCACTTCTCCTTTTGAAGTGGATCATTTGTGTGTTAAACCTCCGACAGGATCACTCCAAACGAGTGATTTTAACTCAAGCTGAGATAATATTCACTCATTTCCAATGTCGAAAATGCACTTCTCCTATTGGAGTGGTTTTCACTCTTTTGTTTTAAGAGTGTAGGATAAATGTAGCCAATTCACAGGGCTATATAATCGCACTTTTTGAAATGGGTTCGTATATTTTTTATAATTTTAATTTTTTTACACAAATAATGTTTGAAGCAACTTCAAAAAGTGGTATTATAGAGACCTGTAAGTTATCTACATTTATTATTTAAAAAAAGTGTTTGTAAAAATATCCAATACAGCAGCCGGAGAAATGTGGGTTAGAAAATACTTCTTTTTCCCAATAGATTAACACTGGGGCATTTTGGTTTGGAGACTCGCGATTGATCTGGCTCATTCGCCCGTAAAGTAATAAATTAAAGGCTTATGTCTTCTTAAAGTTTTCACTCCTCTTCATGGTGAAAAGACACTGCTAATAACCTTACTCTAATTTACCATCTGTAGTGGTAGAAGCTATGCCATCTCCTAGTGCCGTGAATTTACATACGATGTAAATCTTATTGTATCGGCTAAAATACATATTTTGTTCACTAGCATTTATTCAATACACACAACTCTATTTTTGAACGCTGTTGGAGTAAGTTGTTCACGTGACTCTATACGTCATGAAATCATCAATTGGTAGTGAAAAAACATTGCATCACTGGGATGTTAAAAGTAGCTGCACAATGTGCTGCAACTTTACAAAAAAGAAATAAGTGTCGCTTAAATTTTGAACCAATATTGATGTATTCTTTACTTATATACAATTGGCCTCTATATATTTAAATAATAATGTTTAATGGGCTTGCTTCATCAAGGGCATTTTTTTTAATTTGCACTCTTAAAACAAACGAGCGAATTTAACTCAATCTGAGTAATTTCACTCCTCCAGTCTTGAAAATGCACTTCTCCGAAAGGAGTGGATCCTTTGTGTCTTAAACCCCCCTACAGGTTCTAAACGAGTGATTTTAACTCAGTCTGAGTTAATATTCACTCCTTTCCAGTGGCGAAAATGCACTTTTCCAACTGGAGTGGATTTCACTCTTTTGTTTTAAGAGTGTATATTTTAAAATTATGTTATTAGTAATCTGATGTCAAGACATTTAAAATTATCTGCATTACGCTGTTTGCATTTTCCTTAAAATTAAAAATCTTCTAAGTTGTGCTATTGACAAATCCATTGAGATTATGGGTCATTTTTTTCTTTTAAAATTTGCCGACCTCAACATAGCAGTGGTAGCCAAAAATAATTTCACCATCATGATAAAATACTCAACAATTCTTTCAACAAAATAAGTTTTAATACCAACCATATAAGCAATTTAGGTCCTCTGGGTACTTTTTACTCAGACACACAAAAAAAATAGAAATTCACTAAAGCCAATCGGATGCAACCGCAAGCAATTAACGCAATCACACTCACCACAGCTAAAGGTCACACAGTACTATTTATGATTGTGTCTACCTAAAACCCCTTCCCAATCACTACGAGGGCACACGGGCAGTACATACTATGATAATGACAGTTTTGTTATTGCAGAAGTGAAAAAAGGGGACGGCAATATGTGAAACCAAGGACATTAGTAAAATGGACTATAATAATGATCCAATTGTGAAAAAGCTGAATGAGAATTTTTAAGGGGGCCAGATGAATTGCTAGTTTGGCGAGAAATATTCCCACTTTTGGCATTTTTTTATCGTTTGAATAAATGCCAATACAAAAAGAATATTACAATTGAAAGCTATATTAGCTTTTCTTCTACGTCTATGGTTGATAATTTTAAGGGTGTAGATAGAAAATTTACATTCTCCAAATGATTACTTAGATATAGGGTTCAGCCCGTTTATATTAGTGACTTCGTCAGTTTTAACTTACGATCGTCAAAAGTTGCCCATCAACGGTCCTAACTTTTATCGGCCTTTGTCTTTGGCGGCCATGGGCCGGATCTTAGTCTTTGATATTGTGAGTTTTGCAACTGTACTCTTCATTTGTTGAATTTCTTATTTTTTCATTTGAGAACACTTGAACAGACAGGGACACGACAGACCACGAAACTTTCAGAGGAGCCACGTTTTTCCCCAAGATATAAAAAATGTGACTACGAATTAGTTTAAGTTTATATCAGTGATTTCTTTGATGAACAATGTCAAAAAGTTGATGACGCATGATGAATTATTTATTTATTGTAATAACACTAAGGCACTTTGCTTCAGAGACCCGGGGTCCAGTAGGCCCATTCCCCGTTAATGCCTATAGCGTTTACGTCGCGTCGCCGTCGTTCACTCTACATAGCAAATCGCTGCATACTGCAGCAACAACTTTGCTACATAGCCTGGTTTACAGGCTCTCGTTCGAGAAATTAAGAATGTGAGTGGAAAAGTCAAATTAAAAAGTGAAATCATTGTGATGCAAAATTTCTCTGAGAAAGTCACGTGACTTTTCCATTGATGTTTGTCACATTTTAGGTTTACCAATGATCAGTCCAACGGATCTTGAGTCTGGCAGAAAGGCCGAAACAAATGATACCCTCGGGAATGGGTAAATGGTGGATTGTCTCTATTAATGTGAAGCGGTTGGAAAGAATTGTTGGAAGTATTCTATTTCGTAGTGATTTATAATGGGCTGGGTTTTGGATTAGTTAAAATGTAGACGTGATAACTTTGGAGAAGTGGAATGATTTTAAAAAGATTTAGTTACTGTTGGTTATTTAATGGTTAATTTTGCTAGTTTAGATAAAATTTTGGAGATGTAGTGAGATACTGTGTAAGTTGCTGATTTCAATTTTGAATCACTTAAGAATATATTAGGGAAAAAAATATCAGTTCTTTTGTTACCCACAACAAATAAAGAAAACCTACCACATTTTAATTTCTGATTCATAGGTTTTCAAATGAAATTCATATAGCTATACATTGTTAAAACTGAAGGTGACAAACGGGGGCTATTGGGTCCCATTTGGCATCTTAAGGCTTTGAATAGCCTTGGGTCGATGAATCTTGGGCTTTTAAATCAACTAGGGGTGCCCTTCTGCACCACCAGGAATCTCGCTGACGCTACACCCCCATTCACCCCTGAGAGTGCCAAGTGTCATCTTCAGTTTTAACTGTGTACTTAAGTTATTAACTGTTGTGAAATTACGTCTTTGGCAGTATTCAAAGTATAATCATATTAGTACTAAATACAAATAAATTGCTTTGAAAAAATGCTTATAGTTCAAGAGGGTTATTTTAAAATATATTTAGTAGTTTTCTAGTTATAATGTTTTCTAGTCTTATCAAAAATGGAATTTTGTAGCTGGTTTTTTCTAAATGGCAAAAATTTTAAAAAATGAAATTATTAAATTTCTAATGCAGTTAATTTTTTTAAAGTATTTTTCCCATAATGTATGAGTATTAAATATACAAATGTATTTTTCCTGGATGAAAAAAAATCCACGAGTTACAGGGTTAAAAAGTTTTGTTAATAAGATGCTGTTTTGGCTACCCGACTTTATATAGCGGGCATATAAATAAGCCAATGGCCATTTACATGCCTGCAATTCGCAGGATTTCTAGAATGTAAAAATAAATGTACACGATTATATACTGTTATACTCATAGGATTGATAAATAATTTATGTTTTATAAATTTAATTAGCTTTTATTTAAAAACAATCACAAATTATTTTTTTTGTATTACAATTAATTATTTTTTCATAAAATAAATTCCCTTTCATAGGTTCACGTTTTAGACAGCAATATGAGACGACTTTCCAGTGATTCAAGCCTTACCGTGTCTTGGTGCTCTATTCACTGTGGTAAGTTAATATTGTGTGAAAAGTGTTGCAATCACAATTTCTAGTTTTAGTCGATGCTTGTTTCTCAAAAAGAAAAAAAAATGAATATATTTTAAATAACGATTTTAACATTAAATTATTTGCCTTTTAATAATTGCCTTTGAAGGGAATCATTAAGAATTACTAAATTACCTCTAATATCGCACCACTTAAAAGTAACATACAATGGGTGAGTTTTTTTTATATTCGTAAAAATATAAATCAATAATTTTTTTTATACATATATAATATTAAATTTTTAAGGATCTCAATAAGGATCACAAGATCTCTCCTACAGCTAATGCATTAGTTTTGAAATCACAACTTATGCGAAAGGATTGGTTTGCCATGTTATCCCATTTCTACCAGGTATGGAGAAATCATCGTAACACCGACTTCAAGCAAAATTGAAAGGAAAGTAACATTTGGTTATTCAATTATTAATTGATACAGTTTTAAAACAGTGCCGGCATCTGCTTTATATTTTTGGCATTTTAAAACTTCAAAAATCTATAATTAAATAACTATACAACATTTTTGTTTCAAAGTTGTTTCATTTAGATGTTATGATGATTCCCATACCTGGTGAAAACGGGATAACATGGCAAAGCAGTACTTCTTCCGGAAGTTGTGATCTCAATTGTAATGTATTGGCTCTATGGTGACAGTCCATCTAAAGCCTCGGTTTCCTAGGAGTCCGTCAACAGATTTAGGCGGTCTGACAAGTGCGGTGAGTGACGTCTTACAAACTACTGACGTTGATTACGCTAGAGTGGTTTCCACGGGAGCGTTTCAGGACAACTCAACACGACCGCCAGATTGAGTTGCTGTAGAGTGCGTTGGGAAAATCCTGATGACAACGTTTTTTGCTGTTGTCAGCTGTGTGGTGTGTTTGCCAAAAATTCAAAATTGAGGAAATGACGGAAGGCGAGAATTGTTTTACGCTTGCCGAGGAAGAAATGCTAATTGATTTTGTGAGAAATCACGAAGAACCTAAATTTTCCATTTTTGACATGCAAAGACGAAAGAGTTGAGTTCGCTAGGTTTCCATTTTCGTGTCAAAGTAACGTTCCGATGAAGTGGTGGCCGGTAGAGTGACGTCATCCACTTATAATAGCGGTCGCATTTTTCTGGCGACAGACTCCGAGGAAACCAAGGCTTTAATATGACATCGCACTGAAGCTACTCATGTCTCCACACAGGTTCTGCCTTCCGCCGGTGCCGCCGCCTGGTGGCCGGTTGCGTGTCGTGGTCAGTGCGCATGCGTCGCTTCCTGGCCCGGGCCGTGGTCGACCCCTTGTTCGACCTCTGCATCACGGTCTGCATCCTGCTCAACACGGCCTTCCTGTCCGTGGAACACCACGGCATGACCCCACGGACCGAGAGGATACTCAGGCTCGGGAACCTGGTATGTGGCGCAAAAGATAACATTTAACTACCCAAGGGAGGTTGGGTTTTTAAATATCGTTGAACTAGAGCTACAAAAGGCCTATTGGCGACGGGCGTCGTATTTTAGAACCACAGTCAAGTGACGAGCCAACACTTGAATAGGCACCCAACGCAACCGTTAAGGGCGACATCGTACCGTTAGGACTTTGAAGGATATTTAACGTGCACACCCTTACACGGGATGTTATTCGTCGGACATTTTGGGCTGCACGGGCAGTTTATAGGTCGGTAGTTATTTTGGCGATGCCCGGCCCCGAACCTGGGACCTTTCGCATGCTACACTGTGAAAAAAAAATCCTTGAATTAACGGAAAAACTACTGGCAGCAAGTTGCCGGGATTTTTCCGTTAATTTCAGAATCTTCCGTTTTGGAATTTTCTCGTTATTTTCAGGAACTTCCATTTCGGAATTTTTCCGTTAATTTCAGGGTCTTCCATTTTGGAATTTCTCCGTTAATTTCAAAATCTTCCATTTAGGAATTCCTCCGTTAATTTCAGGATTTTCCATTTTAGATTTTTTCTGATAATTTCAGGAATTTTCATTTAGCTGTTTCCTGTTAATTTCACGAATTTCTAATTGGCATTTCTCTCTTAAATTCAGAAAACTTACATAGCATTTTCTAGTTAATTCCAAGACATTTTTGCTTTTTTCTTGTCAATTTTGTTTTTATATACTATTTAACCATCAATCATTCTAAATACATCTATTTATATATGGTGTCATAAATATAAGCATAGGGAAATTCAAACATGCATCCTGTTTGTTATGTAAAACGTAAGCAAATAATGTCTTCATACTTTAACCTTAAATCTATTCAAACTAATACATTCTAATCTCCTTTGATATTTATTAACCATATTTGTGGTATATAATCTGAAAAAAAAGGACATTGTTCACATTTTTGAAATTTAAAAGTTACCACTCTTCATATATTTAAAACAATTTTAATATGGCAGAAAATATTTTCTAATTTTGATAATTTTTCTGTCATATTTTTTATGATGTATATATTTAGTATTGTTCCTTGGCTAAATGGTATTGTACTTTACAGTTAGCATATCCAGGGCAAAATCATGGGTAGGGGTTGTACACCCCTTAACTCTCTAAGACATTAACCTTTGTAATCATAAACAATAATTTTTTAAGTGTCTGCATTTGTACTATACATACGTGAATTCGTATAGTCTCTGATAGTAAAAAAAAATTAGTATATGGGGACGAGAGTTTACCCCCCCCCCCTCCTGGATACACAACTGATACAATTTAACCCTTTCAGTCCCAGTGATGCCATTTGGCATCATCACTTTCAATATTTTTTCAAAATGTTTATGTCCCGTTATGACATCCAAACACACGTCATTCGATTCTTCACACTTAGTTCTATCTGACAAAATTTTACTTTAATCTCAATAGAAGTCAGAACTACTATTTTTTTTATTTAGAAAATAGTCAACAAGCGTTTCTCCTGATTTTTTATAAGTTCACTTCAGTTCCACATATTTAAAACGCAATTTAAACTATTTCGGTTAAAATAATTACTAAATTTTTTTTAATAATATGGTCAGATACCTTAAACTATATAACTCGAAGTGTTTTTAGGTAATAGATATATTTTTATTTTTTTTGTTTTCCACAGTTAAAGAATTTTGGCATTGTTTCAAAAACCATATAAAAAATTTAAAAGAATTTTTTTCCTTACGGAATTCGCATATTTGACCTAAAATAAGCTTATTTTGTGAATATCAGATGTTTCTGTGGTGTAGTAAATTTTTGGGACTGAAAGGGTTAATAAGATGTGAATAACAAAAGAATTTCATAATATAATCATGTTTTATTTTTCTTTCATAATTGAAAAAGACTGTTATGGTTTTTCAAATCCTCAACTAATTAAAAAATTTGTGCAGGAACTACAGATTTAGTTTTCTTCTTTTTCTGAACTTTCGAACATCTTTGGAGATTTATGATAAACAAGAACCTAAAAAAAAAAAAATATATTAATGTATATAAATCCAATTTTGAATTAATAGATCTAATGTAAAGGAGCAAGTGGTAATCAGGCGTTAACCAGACAAAATCTTCTAAGCCACCTTCTAAAATTAAACAATTTGTCAATTTTAGACTTTTTTTTTTCGAGCAAGTTTTCCATAGTATCTGCACCGTAATAATTTAATATCAGAGTTAAAAACACTTTGTCTTTTTTTTTTTTGTGAAGAGGGGGCAGACAAGGCATGAAACTTAGAGCACCTTTAATTAATTGATTTATCCATATCTCTAAATACAATTTTTGAGAATTGGAACAGTGAAAATATTTTTTTAATGGGGAAGGGGGGGGGGGGGTAGAAACAAAACAGAAGTGTTCTTGAATAATGTTTATCAACATTAAGAATTCAATTTTATAATTAAGAATAAATAGTATATTATTTAGTATAAAATAACAATTTTAATGTAATTTAATAGTATTTAGTAATAAAATACAATCTTATAATAAGTATTCTAGTAAAAGTTAATAACTATTGTATCACTTAGCAGCTATATCTAAATAAACACTAAAATAGCGTTCTGCGGACACTTGCAATTCCTAAATGTTGAATTCGTTAGAAAATTGGCCTTTAATTGGAAATTGTGTTTTTCTTAGTGCAGACTTTTCAAAACAAAGAGCATTAAAATAAAGTGTATGTAATTTCTGAATCGAATCAAAGCATGTGATCTGCATATATCCGTATTCACTAATTGATTCATTAAAATCAACAAAAGAGTATTATTTATTAAAGTGAAAGTTTACGTTATGTATACTTGCATAGTTTTTTTAAAATAAACCATGCTGTGCTGATAGCGATAGCGTAACTGTGCTTTTCAATCAAGGTTAAGTTAGGTTTTGAATTATCGTCGCACTAGAGCTACACGAGGGCTATTGCTTTTCAATCGAATTTAAAATGTAATAATTTCCAATCATTTCATTATTTTTTTAATAATGTGCCCTTGTTTGTTGGTGAACAATGTTCATTTCATTTTTTTGACAGCTTTTTTAAACATTTATATTAAACTTACTTATTTAAGAGTGTTGGTAAGCAAACGGAATTATTAATTTCAGGAATCACCCCACGGTCAATTATAGGACTATAGAGATTATATAAACAAATAAGAAAGAGACAAGAACTGTATTCTATATATAGAAAAGAAAGATAGAAAATATAATCTAATGAAATCTTATTTTATTAAAAGAAATGAACATACCTGTATATTTATCCTTCTTGCTTCAGATGTGGTCGTCAAAACAAACAAACAAAAAACATGGTGTCTGAGTCAGTCGGCGGATGTGTCGAGGCTAAAAGCTGTTGGGTGCGAGGTTATACGGAGAAAATACGTTTATACGGGTTTTAAGTGAAATTCTGCCATCAGAAATACGGTGTTTTTCCGTTTTCGCTTGTCAAGCATTTAAGGAAAACGGAAACAAGCTGTTTATTTCAGACAAACCTTCTGTTTGTTAAAGAAACTCAATATTTCCGTAAATTCCCGAAAATAATCACAGAAATATGCACGTAAAATTCAGGTTTTTTTTAACAGTGTAGGCGTTAACTACCCAAGAAGCGGTGAACTTAAGACCGAATGACAACGGGTCTCCTAACTTAAGTAACCCTGTGTAAAGGGAAAAATTTATTTTCTAACCACATTTCTCCGGCCGTATTGAATATATTTTCAAAAGGTTCTTTTTTTTAAATGATAAATACAGATAAGTTACAGGTCTCTATAATCCCACTTTTGAAATTGCTTCGAATATTTTATGTAAAAAAAATTTTATTGAAAATAAAAGAAAAATTTGAACTAATTTCAAAAAGTGGGATTGTCGGGACCTGTAAGTCAGCTCCATTTCGCACATAAAAAAACCGTTTGTAAAAATATTTAATGCAGCCGGAGAATCGTGGCTTAGAAAATTATTTGGAGAGAAAAACATTATTAACATCATAAAAACTAGGAGAATTCAATGGCTGAGACATATGGAGAGAATGGGCGATATCAGAGGCAAAAAGAAAATTTTCTAGTGTCAGGGAGAGAGAAGAAGAGGAAGACGGAGAAAAAGATGGATAGATGATGTGGAAAGAGATCTAAAGGCCATGAAAATCAAGAACTATAAAGCGAAGACCAGAGACAGGCTTCTTTGGAGTTGGATTGTAAGAGAGGCCATGGTCCAGCATGGACTGTAGTGCCGGGGAGTTAGTTAGGAGAATAGTGGCGGAGACATTTTTTTTTCTCCATTGGATCAAAACTGAGGCACTTTGGTTTGGTTGTGAGCATTTGTGAAAGAGGGAAAACAAAAGCCGAATAAAGATAAATGGACAGTTGAAACGGGGCGGGGCTTTTTTTTTTTGCGTGTGGGAAAGAAGACAATAATGCTAAACACAAATGTGTCACTTTAGGCATGATTGTTCAAGTTTAGATTAAGTATCTGCCGGGTGGTTTGTTTGTGAAGTTTAAGACACAACAGTTGGCGTAATTTTGCCGTCACAGTAAGTAACTGTGACGTCCCAGTTCTCCACTCCAGTGCCCATTAAACGCATAGGCTGGTTAAGGCTACGAATATAGTGATTCAGATACGTCGAAACATTGTCTTCCTATCCCCCTTACAAACCACGTTCCGCCCTCTACCAATCGTCCATAGCCTTCACGTATTTCGTCTGCGACGTTAATTCAATCTCTGGAAAAAAAACAATATATTTTTAACTAATTTTTTTTATCAATTTTGCAGGTGTTCACCATCATCTTCTCGTTCGAGTGCGGCGTCAAAATCCTGGCACTGGGTCGAGGCTACTTCAAGAGCAGTTGGAACGTTTTCGATTTGGTCGTGGTGTTGCTAAGTCTTGCAGACCTCAGCTTCGAGACGGTTGGGGGTCTTTCGGTCCTCAGGACATTCAGACTGGTCAGTTATGAAGTACAATAAGAATGCCTTGTAACACACGATACCAAATGATCCCTTCACGATGTTGACTTGATATCGGATTTACATGGGAAGGGTGTCAAATAATATTGCGTGCTTACAAGGGTATATATTTACCATGCTGTATGGACTTCATGGTCATACAGCATGGTAAAGCAGCTGTCATGTCATGTTATTGTTGTAATATTTTTTTGTTACTCTGATGCAAAAACAAGCTGTACCAGTTTTTTTGTAATTATTAGTCAATTTTAACATTATTTTTTTAATGCAGAAGGCCCTTAATATTTGAATACTGTTAAAAAGACTGAGGATGAAAAGCGAAAGCTTGAACATTTTAGTTTATAATACGAAAGTTAGTTAAAAAAAAACAATAGTAACAACTGTAAAATGAACTTGTGAAATAAATTCTGCAAAAGTCGACGTATGTTGAACTCTGGAATAATGAGAGTAAAAAAGTGAAGCGAATTAGTTCAATCCTATTGAGTAATAAACCTTGATCAGTGCAATGGAGGATTAGTAATAAAAGCCAGAAGCATTTCTATTAAACCTCACCAATCATGTATTCGACATGTGGCTTTTTTTTTATACCGAGGTTATACTACCATGGACGCTGACCAAGGCAATGTAACCTCGAAATTCCAAGCTGCCGACCAAGCTGGCGCTCAAAGCCACCTAGCTTGTTTTTTTTTACCTTGGCAAAACCAAGGTAACACTCAAATCGCTGCCCAAGTTAGCGCTCAAGGTAGTGTCACCGCGGTATAACAAATTAACGACGACTGTATGAATTCCATTAACGCACTCATTTCCGAATAAAAACGCTAACTTTGAGCTTTTTAAATATGAATTTCGTGTAACTTAATTTACCGTTCATAAAATGTCCAGAACTCATGTCTTGATTTGTCTTGTACATTTGTTTACTTAGATAAACTTAAGCAGAAAGCCTCATTTTCGTGTTTCAAATGTTCTTGTCAATCTTCCTTAATTGGTTTTAATGTGCCCCTATTCATAAGCATATCGTCACCTAAGTTTCGACTTCTGTTATCTCACTTTGCGCAACGGATGCGGATCAGATTTACTGTTCGGTAACCCTTGGCGTACTTTCCAAAATCGCGCTGAAAGTCCGCGCGACTTTTGACGTCACGCTCTCTATACTGCGCTAATAAATAATTGTCAGATAGGGTTGCCGCAAAAAATTATTCATTGTCAAATCCGAAAAAATCGTGCCGATGCTTACCGTACAGTAAATCTGATTCATTGTGCAAAGTGAGATAGCACATGTGGGAACTTAAGGGACGATATAGGTGTTAACTTATATTTTTTCCATTCCAGCTTCGAGTGGTGAAACTTGCCCAGGCATGGTCCACAATGCGTCTTCTTCTGATCATCATCGCGAGCACCCTGGGTGCCGTGGGAAATATGACACTGGTGCTGGCAGTCATTGTCTACATCTTCGCTGTTCTAGGGGTACAGTTATTCGCAGACACCTACACGCCGGAGAACTTCTCTCCGGACCCTGTACCAAGGTGAGTCTTCGTTTAAAGGCTGGACATCCTGATTCAGTTTCCCAAAGTAGATTTTTATTGAGAGGCCTGAAGCTTTACATACAAAATGTTTAACGTTGCCCACACGTTCGTACATCGTAAAAAAAAAAAAAACGCTTGTTCGTTTCGAAAATGAACCCATGCGCTTGGTTATGGAAGGGGAAAAGAAAGCGATTATTCGTGGCAGAAATACACCATAGCATATGGTTTTGGTTCATTCGAAACAACTATTGACATCATTCCGAATGCAGCTTTGTGTAAAAAGGACTAATAATCTTTTATAACAGTTCCAATCATCAAGCAACTGGCATAATGTGTAAACTACGAATGAACAAAAGGGAAGTCTGCGCTAATGGTAATCTGAATGAGGAATCTGTTTTCGTTACAGAATAGGAAACCGTCCGTGTGCAGCCAGCCTAAAGCCCTGGCTTTGTAAGAACACAACCAGGGAAGCGAATTCGTCAACTTCAATCACTGGCTGAATATCCTCCCTATATATCTCCACAGATGGAACTTCACTGACTTCGTGCACTCTTTGCTGATGGTGTTCCGTGTGCTGTGCGGGGAGTGGGTGCAACCTTTGTGGGACTGCATGCGTGTATCGGGCGAGCGGTACCACGCATGCGTCGTCCTGTTCCTCGTCGCACTCGTCATGGGCAACTTCCTCGTCCTCAACCTCTTCCTTGCTATGCTGCTCAACTCCTTCAACTCGCAAGAACTTGAGGAGAAAAGGGTATATGACTCTTTTTAACATTTCATCCACTGAGAGAGAGAGAGACTGTACAGCTGGGGAAAAAAAAACGAATCACCCCTCGTTTTTCGGCTGGTATTGATCAAGGAATTTTGTGTAAGGTGTCAATTTTCAGGAAATAGCGTGAGGAATTGAGAACTGGCAACAAAAATTGTAATAGGGGTCGTCTACATATTAAAATGAGTACCAACTTTGAAAATTCCAATAGCAACACCCAATTTTGTTTACATAAAAATGTTCAGCACCTTCAAAATACCCCATATATAAAAAAGAATTATTTATTCTGCATTATTTGCTGAGATATAAGTATTCAAAGTTGAACGCCCATATTGTTAAAAAAGTTTCACAAACTTTTATTCATACCTCTACAAATAAAATGAATTTAACAAAGATTTTTTTTTCATTATATACTTCTTAATTTTCCAAAAACAAATCACACATGTTTTTTCATCAATTTGTCATTTTTAATAATTTTTTATTTAAATTTAAATAAGAAAAAATAAAACATGAATATCAACCCCAATTTTTTTTCGCATAAATCGATAAAGTAGATCAAGTAGAACCAAAATCCCGAATTTTTTAATTCAATAACAATTATTTGCCGAGTTATTGTAAAAAAACTAAAAAAGACGAATTTAAGGGACCGTGTAAAAAATTACTCGGCAAATTTGATCCTAAATTGCATTATCGTTTGGTGATTAAAAAGCATTTGTTGGTAAATGTTTATTCAAATTATCGATTTCTGTCAAATGTCTAAAAATCTTTTCTTATTTCAAGTGCATACAATGTATTTTGTTTGTATAATTAACATTAAATGATATTGGTTACTATATTTTTAAATGCTTGTTATTTCCAATACAATTTCAAAAAGTGTGTTTAATATTAAAAATTAAATACCCTAGAATATTACTGGAATTCGGTTTTAAATACATTTGATTGTTACCACATTAATTTTTTTTTAAATGGTTAGTGCCTACTGCGTTGGTTAAAAATCTTTACCAAATCATTCTGAATAATTTTACTTTGCTTTCCTTAAATATCGTGTTAACCCTTTAACCTCACAAGCGAGGAGAATTTCTCATCCCCGAAATACGAGTTTTTCTAGGCAGGAAAAAAGCGAAATGGAATCGTCCTGTATCAAAAAATACCCAAGTGATTATTTAGGCCGTTAGTCATCCTATGGAATCGGACCTTTTTGACTTTGTGAATAAATAACATTCTAAGTTAATTGCATGAAACAAAATTTTCATAAGGGGAGGTCTTCATATTTAAAATGTTAACAACTTTGAAATTTCCAATAGTAACACCCATATTTGAATATTTAGAAATGTTAAGCATCCTCGAAAACCCTTAAATCTAAGTTTTTGTTACATTTGGATGAATATTTAACGAGTTATTCAATCGAATCACTTGATGTCCTATGGGGGACCATCTCAAGGTGTTGGTTTCATGATGATTAGCTTCCTTTGCAATGCCGCATTTGTTTATCAAGTTCATATATAATCTTATACACAGTCCCCTGAAGTGCAATTAAAAAGTATTTTGTGATTTACTCAGCAAATTATGGATAAAAGAAATTAAAAATTGGGATTTCGCTTAAACTTCCTGTCTCAAATATATTTCTGTAAAAATATTAGGGGGTTTCTATTCATAAATTTTTTAAAAATTAAAAAAATTATTATTTTAAAATATAAAAATTGTTTCAAATACCCCAATAGTGTACGCATTTTTTTTGGGTTATTATAATTACTATTCAGTAAAAAATTCATTTCAATATCTTAATTATTTATAGATTGGGATAGTTTTTTGTGTGCAACTCATTTAACATTATGGGACCTAAACTTTGCATGTCTCTAACTCCTCTAATAATGCTTAAAAACTAACAAAATTTGGCATTTCGTATAAACATAGGTCATAGATTTGAAATATGGACTCAAAAAGGGGTGTTGCTATTGGAAATTTTAAAGTTAGTAACATTTTTAATATGAAGATGACCCCTTATGCAAATTTTGTGTCATGCAATTAACTCTGAACGTTAATTGTTCACAATATCATAAAGGTTCGATTATGTAGGATGACTAACGACCGAAATGATCGCTGGGTAAAATACTTTTTTTTCCACAGCACGCTTAATTTTTAACATACCCAACACCCCTATTTGTGAAACGAAACGGCCGAAAACGGCCTTCCCGATGTTTGCTGGTAGAGCCGTCCTGGGCCGGTTTCGAGGTTAAAGGGTTAATGTCGTAACCCTCAATTTGCAATACGTGGTTTACCGATAAAAATTAGAACTCCTCGGCGCAACAGCGAATTAGTGGGCAAGGGCCTGCCGTGCCCATTTCAGCTTCCGTGATACAAGGGCTCTGGGGTGCAAGGCATATGTCCCGGTAATGTGGAAAGCCTCACGTGGAACCCCCAGCATTTAGTTCCCCAAGCATGCTTGATAACCAATTTATCGACCCACTTAAGGGGTCTAAGGAGTCTTAAAAATGTGCAAAGAAGGAACTACAAAGCATAGTTTGATCTTTCATATAATTTTTTAACTACTCAATACACAAGTATAATTTTTTTGTATGTAATTCTACAAGATTTATTTAATATGAAACAAATTTTAAAATTTATGAAACTTTAGCCAAAACTAAAATAAATGATATTAAACATAAAGCTATTTGAACACATTGTGATTAGGCTTGCGCGGCAAATTGTGAGGTCAAAATACAAGACATGACCAAGAAAATGACTTTATATTGTACAAGTATGTACAAACTAGAACTTATACCTAAATTCTCAGCTCAAATTTAATTAGAAATAATTTTTAAAATTTTTTTAAATCAAAATTCAAAAAAATTTATAATTTTTTTTAGAAAAAAGTTCTTAAAATAAATTCTAATTAAAATTGAGCTGAGAATTTAGGTATAAGTCTTTGTTTGTACATATTTGTACAATATAAAATCATTTTCTTGGTCATGTCTTCAATTTTGACCTCACAATTTGCCGCGCAAGCCTAATCACAATGTGTTCAAATAGCTTTATGTTTAATATCATTTATTTTAGTTTTGGCTAAAGTTTCATAAATTTTAAAATTTGTTTCATATTAAATAAATCTTGTAGAATTACATACAAAAAAATTATACTTGTGTATTGAGTAGTTAAAAAATTATATGAAAGATCAAACTATGCTTTGTAGTTCCTTCTTTGCACATTTTTAAGACTCCTTAGACCCCTTAAGGGATGAAAGGATGGGTCAACCTCGCCCAATCCGATATTCGATCCCCGGACCTGTGGCGTGGCAATGCGAAATAAGCACTACCACCAAGCCACTGGGCCGATATTACCGATAGAGTGCGACGAATTTTAAACAAAATTTCTGCAACAATGTTTGCGAATGAAACGAAAATGTGCATAAAAAGTTTACTAACTAGTTTACTAATGCAAAATAAATAATTCTTTTTTATACATGGGGTATTTTGAGGGTGCTGAACATTTTTACGTAAAAAAAATTGGGTGTTGCCATTGGAATTTTCAAAGTTGGTACTCATTTTAATATGTAGACGACCCCTATTACAATTTTTGTTGCCAGTTCCCAATTCCTCACGCTATTTCCTGAAAATTGACACCTTACACAAAATTCCTTGATCAATAGCAGCCGAGAAACGAGGGGTGATTCGTTTTTTTTCCCCCAGCTGTACTTATAATAACCACTTTCCTCAGAACGCTGTCCCACTTTCACAGAACGAAAAACAAGTCTTACTGACAAGTGGGAACGATTTCATATTAAATCAAAAAATCAGCCAAGGCTGTATCCCAAATTTCATATTTCTTTTAAGTATATAAGTATACTTAAAATTTTAAAATTTAATCTCCATTTATTCAAACCTTTATCTACTGAAGGTACCTATAAGTACCACTTATAAGTCCGTTTCATTGTTCATTTGGGGAAAATCGGGTCAAGGTGGAACTAGTTCAAGGAGGAATTTCCAGTTAAGGCGAGGACACGCTAATTTCGCCAAGCAGACCTGATGCAGATTAATACGCAATCAAGGGGTTCTTCCATTCAATTTTGTTGAACGTTGCATGTGCATAATGTCCGAAAGGAAGCACCATGGGGTTTGGGAACAGAACTTTAATAAAGACAGCATAGTAGTTAGTAACAAGGGGCGTTGCAATAGCTAACGCAATATATACACTCTTAAAACAAAAGAGTGAAATCCACTCCAGTAGGATAAGTGCATTTTCGACACCTTAACCCTTTAACCTCACAAGGTAGGAGAATTTCTCATCCCCGAAATACGAGTTTTTCTAGGCAGGAAAAAAGCGAAATGGAATCGTCCTGTATCAAAAAATACCCAAGAGATTATTTCGGCCGTTAGTCATCCTATGGAATCGGACCTTTTTGACTTTGTGAATAAATAACATTCTAAGTTGATTGCATGAAACCAAATTTACATAAGGGGAGGTCTTCATGTTAAAAATGTTAACAACTTTGAAATTTCCAATAGTAACACCCATATTTGATTATTTAGAAATGTTAAGTATCCTCAAAAACCCTTAAATCTTAGTTTTTGTTGCATTTGGATGAATATTTAACGAGTTATTCCATCGAATCACTTGATGTCCTATGGGGGACCATCTCAAGGTTGTTGGTTTAATGATGTTTATCTTCCTTTTCAAAGCCGCGTATTTGTTTATCAAGTTCATATATAATCTTATACACAGTCCCCTGAAGCGCATTTAAAAAGTATTTTGTGATTTACTCAGCAAATTATGAATAAAATAAATTAAAAATTGGGATTTCGCTTAAACTTCCTGTCTTAAATATATTTCTGTAAAAATATCAAGGGGTTTCTATTCATAATTTTTTAAAAAAATAAAATATTTATTTTAAAATATAAAAATTGTTTTAAATACCCCAATATTGAAAGCATTTTGTTTGGGTTGTTATAATTTCTTTTCAGTAAAAAATTCGTTTCATTATCTTAATTATTTATAGATTGGGATAGTTTTTTATGTGAAACTCATTTAACATTATGGGACCTAAACTTTGCACGTGTCTAACTTCCCTAATAATGCTTAAAAACTAACAAAATTTGGCCTTTCGTATTACAATACGTCATAGATTAGAAATATGGACTCAAAAAGGGGTGTTGCTATTGGAAATTTTAAATTTAGTAACATTTTTAATATGAAGACGGCCCCTTATGCAAATTTCGTGTCATGCAATTAGCTCAGAATGTTAATTTTATACAAAGTCAAAAAGGCCCGATTATATAGGATGCCTAACGACTGAAATGATCACTAGCGGATACTTTTTTTCCCCACAGCACGCTTAATTTTTAACATACCCAACACCCCTATTTGTGAAACGAAACGGCCGAAACCGGCCTTCCCGATGTTTGCTGGTAGAGCCGTCCTGGGCCGGTTTCGAGGTTAAAGGGTTAAAGGATTGAATATTAACTCAGACTGAGTTAAAATCACTCGTTTGGAGTGATCCTGTCGGAGGTTTAAGGGGTCTAAGGAGTCTTAAAAATGTGCAAAGAAGGAACTACAAAGTATAGTTTGATCTCTCATGTAATTTTTTAACTACTCAATATACGAGTATAATTTTTTTATATGTAATTCTACAAGATTTATTTATTATAAAACAAATTTTAAAATTTATGAAACTTTAGCCAAAACTAAAATAAATGATATTAAACATAAAGCTATTTTAACACATTGTGATTAGGCTTGCGCGGCAAATTTTGAGGTCAAAATTGAAAAAATGACCAAGAAAATGACTTTATATTGTACAAATATGTACAAACTAGGACTTATACCTAAATTCTCAGCTCAATTTTAATTAGAAATTATTTAAAAATAAATTTAAAATCAAAATTTTAAAAAAATTATTAATTTTTTTAGAAAAAAGCTCTTAAAATAATTTCTTATTAAAATTGAGATGAAAATTTAGGTATAAGTCCTATTTTGTACATATTTGTACAATATAAAGTCATTTTCTTTTTCATTTCTTCAATTTTGACCTCAAAATTTGCCGCGCAAGCCTAATCACAATGTGTTAAAATAGCTTTATGTTTAATATCATTTATTTTAGTTTGGGCTAAAGTTTCATAAATTTTAAAATTTGTTTTACAATAAATAAATCTTGTAGAATTACATATAAAAAAATTATACTTGTATATTGAGTAGTTAAAGAATTACATGATAGATCAAACTATACTTTGTAGTTCCTTCTTTGCACATTTTTAAGACTCCTTAGACCCCTTAACACATAAAAGATCCACTCCTCTAGAAGTGCACTTTCTAGACTGGAGGAGTGAAAATAACTCAGACTGAGTTAAAATCGCTCGTTCGTTTTAAGAGTGTAATAACAGAGTTCTGCTGTCACAGTCTCATAGTCCATATTCGGATGAATGTTGGCTGATGCCGATTAAGTCTACACAAACTTGTAAGTTGTAATCACAACACATTTATCTGCAGGAACAAACTACAGCTCGCTCCAAGCTCTACAAGGGCTTCGAGCGAATCCGAGGAGTGATCAGGGGAAACAATTCCGATGAGCTCCCCAGTGTGCAGTCATCCACTCCCCCCTTTCAGCGAAGATGGACCGACCCGGGGTCCACAAAGGGACCACTAGCGGACAATCG
Organism: Hylyphantes graminicola; assembly: GCA_023701765.1. Lineage (NCBI taxonomy): Eukaryota > Metazoa > Arthropoda > Arachnida > Araneae > Linyphiidae > Hylyphantes > Hylyphantes graminicola. The sequence continues at coordinate 18,668,867 of CM043121.1, read as the reverse complement.
CAGGTCCAGCGATCTTTCACAAACTATATACGATGTATTAAAGAAAGGTAATTAATATAAAGCAGCATATTCTTTTATGTGTGTTTTTTTAATCATTTAGTTATCATTAAGTTATCAATTTATCATTGAGTTATCAATTAATAAAAAATTTTCTCGACTCTTAAATTTTATAGGCAGTCAAGCACTAGTTTGCAACGCCTTTATTAACCTTCAAAAGCGGTTTGATGCTATTTTAAGACTGTAAAAGTATTTTTTAAACTTAAAATTTAAATTAATTCATGATAAATTGGGAAAACAATTCAGAAACTTTTCCGAGTGTGTGGGCCAGTTACATTGTACAAATAACTTTCAAAAAGAGCTTCAGAATATTCAGGAAACCTATCTCTGTAATATTCAGATTTATTTTTAAGCATTTCAAAAAGTTTTTATTCCATTTTCTAGTACGTATCCGATTTATAGGAAAACTGGATGTAAACCTGTGCTCTCCTGAGAAGGTTCATTCAAGTGGCCTGACGCATTAAAACCACTTGGCCACATTGGGGCTATAATTTCGTCTTCTTCCCCTCTTGTAAGTCGTGTCGGGAGCGATGGGATGGAATCATTTTAAGAATGAGTCAGAGGAATTCAGCTTCTTAACTTTAAAAATATAGAAAGTTTTCTAACTGACAGGAAACGTGCCATTAATAGAAGGCTGTCTTATATTTTCAGAAATATTTCAGCTAAGGCAAAAAAATTTGATTTTTTTTTCCAGTGTATTCAAGATTTCCAGTTGTTATATATCATCGGTCAAATAACAAAGCCACAAATGTGCAAAAACACAGAGATGTAAAACTGGATACTGTTAAGCCCACCGTTTCGAAAACCGCTAATCCCTAGAATTTGCACATTGATGTTTTTTTTTATTTGACCGACGAGATTTACTTGTAAACACTTGTTAAAAGGTGAACAGACATCAGCCAAATTTCTAAAATCTTTTATCATTTTCTCCATTTAGAATCTTCCGCGTCCATCAACATGCTGGGTTCACAAAGAATGAAGAAGCCGAGCACAAGTACTATGTCTACTCATGGATCGTACGAAAAGGTAATATATCTGTTGACAAAAGCTTAGAAAACTATATATCTGATGCAATATATAAGATTTATGAGGCCTTATATCCTCTAATTTTTCTCATTTTTTGAATTCATTAAAAAAATAATTTGATCCATTAAATTGTTAGACAAAAAGTGATCACGTGATTATCTTGATTAAAACAATGAGGAAAGTCCACTTTCTATAAAACTTTCAAAACTGGAAGAAAAAAATTTGTGAATGATTTTATTCTTGAAATTTAATTATTGTTATGCACAATTTTGTTATTTCGGAGAATTTTCTCCTATCATTTTCTATTTTCACATTGACTGCTGTTATAATTGATTTCTGTTTCTTTCTGTTAGCATAGGAGACTCAGTGTGGCTCAAAGGACTCCAGTATTGGCAAAGCCGAGGTGATAGTGGTCTGCAAAGAACCTCCTCCATGCTGCCCACCAATTGCATATAAATGGTAAACAAAAAAGCATATATTTTCAATGAAATAATTATTTCTAACCATTTAGTGTCATTCGAAACCAACAATCAATTATATTGTGCGCGACTCATGAAGACAGATTACAATTCAAACTGTCCTAAGAGTAAGGTTTCCTTTAAAAAAAAGTTATTTTGTTGGAATTTCAGGCATTTCAACCTTAACATTATTCGTTATTCCGTTAATACTGTAATATTCAGGGTTTTAAAATGCTTTTAAATTTTATTCAAAGTTGTTGTCTATTAATTTAATGAATCTAAAAATTTCATAACCTTTAAAATACATTTACATGCTATAAATGTTTGGAATTTCATTACTAAATATAATTAGACATAAGACATAAACATTCACAATTGAATTTAAAAATGTTAAAATAAAATCAAAATTCTACTTAAATAACTTCAAGCCTGCACTTAAAATGAAATTAAAACTATTTTCACAGTTTCTGATCTTCAAATATATATTTTTCTTATCAGGTGTTTTGATGCGGAAGGACGTCCCTTCTTCAGATACTGGAGGAACATTCGAAAGTTCTCTTTGTTTGTTGTGGACCACAAGGCATTTGAGTGGACAGTCCTTTTGCTCATATTTAGTAGCAGCATAGTTCTGGTAAGTGTTCAGTTATTTATTGAATCTTAAACAGTGTCTTAACGTAAGTTTTAATAACACCTATCATCCAATGGCTACACTGTAAAAAGAATATAAATCGGAATACAGTATCTTTTTCTCTGTGGCATTTAAATTTCTTTCCGTGTCTGTCTTACTTGACGAAGGCTTCATTAGCGGGTCTCTGACCAAGCCACACAATCCGAAATATTTATGTAAATAATACCCCCCCCAATACAGCATTCATGATGGTAAACTCAACACTTACACTCTTAAAACAAAAGAATGAAATTCACTCCGATAGGAGAAGTGCATTTTCGACATTGAAAAATAGTGAAAATAAACTGAGACTGAGTTAAAATCACTCGTTTGGAGTGATTTTGTCGGAGGTTGAACATTACTTGAAATCCACTCCTATAGAGGAAGTGCATTTTCGACACGTGCAAGTTTAAAATTAACTCAGACTGAGTTAAAATCACTCGTTTCTTAACACTTTACCTACGGGCGTCGACTGACCCATAGACTAAGAACACTCTAAGTTTCAAACTCTCATTGGAGAATTTCTACATTGAAATTGACATAGAAACTAGCGCGCCCCCTTTGTGTCTAAGGGAACTAATGTAATGGTTTCTGGCTGCCTATTTGCAGTCACCTTTAGGAGATTTAACAGAGCCAATGACATCTCGTAATTTGGAACCCTTATCAAGTGACGATAGGGATCTATTTTTTACTACAACTTATTTTCGACTTTATTTTTGAATATATACAGCTACTCATTGACTTTTATATCCCTCGTAGGCCCATCCTCAAGATATTTGACCTTGTGCTTCTTTTTCTCCATTAATAAACCTACAGACTGACTACGCTTGTCATTTTAGACATGGTCCCCCAAAGATCCACAAGTGATTCGATTGAATAACTCGTCAAATATTCATCCGAATGTAACAAAAAACTTAGATTTAGGGGTTTTCGAGGGTTTTTCACATTTCTAAGTAATTAAAATTGGGTGTTGCTATTGAAAATTTTAAAGTTCGTTACATTTTTAATATTAAGACGGACCCTTATGCAAATTTTGTGTCATGCAATTAACTCAAAATGTTATTTGTTCACATAGTCAAAAAGGTCCGATGTAAAAGGATGACTAACGGCTGAAATAATCACTAGTGGGTAACTTTTTTTTAACAGAAAACATTCCGAAGAAACAGTAGCCCTACAATTGAAAGTACAATTATGCCAATCAACAAATCAACCTTTAATAGTGTTTTAGTTGCTTTCGACACGTTAGAAGAGCTAGGCATTAGATTAAGTTGCTGGTCTAGAAGATTTTTAGTCTACGGGTCAGTCGACGCCCGTAGGTAAAGTGTTAAGAGTGTACATGCTGCAATTTTCAAGCATATGTATTTGGGTACGATCTATTTGACTATCCCTCTGAAGAAACGATGAGCACTGTTCTCAAAGTATGTGAAAGTATGAGAAAAGTTATGTGAAAAAGCATTTACAATACTGCAAGCATGTATAGCAGAATGAGCTATTAATAAGAGGCAAATATGCTATATCTGCACAGCAATTTTTTACAGAGTATGGAAAATATAAAATATTATAAAAATATAATTTTTCACTCCGTCAATACGAGGCCATACAATGTAAACTCGACTGTTCTTTCTTTTCTAGTGCTTTGAAGACGTTTACTTGGCGGAAAAGCCTCAGATGCAAAGGATTCTGGGATACTTCAACTTATTCTTTACCGCCTGCTTTGTGATGGAAGTTCTTATGAAGTGGACAGCCTACGGAGTCATCATTTACTTTAGCAGTCTTTGGACGACTTTAGACTTCATCATTGTATGCGTATGTATGATTTAACTACTTTTTTTACGCGAGTCATGGATTCAGAAACTGTATGATACATAATTGCTTAAAAAAATTGTATCATTTTGTTACCGGGATTGATTTCACCACAACTGAAGCATAAGTTAAAGAATTGGAGTGAAAAATTGACAATATTATTTACATTAACCACAAATAAAACTTTTCTTAGGTGTCTGTGATAAGTGTCGTAGCAGAGACGTCGGGAACCGGACTGTACGCTCTCCGGGCATTCCGCACACTTAGGGCCCTGCGACCTCTCCGAGCCATCTCCAGATGGGAAGGAATGAAGGTAAAATTGTTTTCAATCATAGAATTTCTAATTAAAATGCCTCTGAAGTTTATCAAATATTTAACGACTGCAGACCGAGTAGTTAAACATGAACTTCAACAGCGATGGCGAGTGGTGGATGAGGTGAAAATATAGGTTCTTTAAAATAAATCGGTAATAGGGTGGAGATAAAAAGAACAGGTCATTAAAATTAGAGGCACTGCATTAACAAAGATGCCCTGCTGTGAAGTCAATGGATTTCTGATTTACAGCTTGTCCAGGTTATCTTTCATTCTGAAAAACCTTCTTAGTCCAAAAAGCTTTTTATTTCATTTTCTTGATTTTCTCTCGTAGACTTTTAGCAATTATTACGGAGAGAAGTAACTGTACAGGATGTGTCTGCGTTTTCTCTAAATATGTATAGACACTTCAATTGCCAACAACGCAAAACGTAGGGCCAACTATACTCAGCCGACAGCCACTTATAACAGTTGGCCAACGAAAAGTTCTTAGGTAATGTCAACGAAAATCAAACGGCTGTTGTAACGTTGGCCCATATGCATTTAGTTTGCAGGGCTGTATCCTTTATTGACTTGCAGATCGTGGTGAATGCCTTGATGTCAGCCATCCCATCCATCTTCAATGTCCTCCTAGTGTGCCTCGTCTTCTGGCTCATCTTCGGCATCATGGGGGTGCAGTTCTTCGGGGGCCGGTTCTACAGGTGCGTCGAGAGAAGTTCTGGGGCTACTCTGGCCCCAGCAGTAACCCCCGACAGGGGTGTGTGCCTGGCCCTTAATCACTCGTGGATCAACAGGGACATCAACTTTGACAACGTGCCGAATGCTTATCTGGCGCTGTTTCAAGTGGTGAGTGATTTGATTTTTCTACGAATTGTGAAGGGTGATGAATTAAAGCGTAATATAAAATATAACCATTATTTGTCGGCCCCTTAGTCAAAACTAGTTTGGTTGAGCAAACTTACCGCATTTCAATGTATAGTTTAGTTTGATTTGTTATTCAACTACTTAGCTTAGTTACTGCACATTGGCTGACTGAGTCGTGAATATATTGGCAGTATATCAACCAGCGATCATCAAGGCCGTGTCGTTAATGGCCTAGAGGGCACTAATTTGGCCTGTAATTTCTTCGAGTCAGGGTTGTGCCTGGTGTGCCACTTCCACCAAAACTACGGATTGTTGTGATGTACGAAGAAGTACAAGTTGATAGTAAGTGACCCTAAAAAAACCTCAATATGTTTTCAGGCTACGTTTGAGGGTTGGATCGAAGTAATGGAATACGCCACCGACTCCACGGGTGTGGGCCTTCAGCCCTCTCAGGAGGCCAACCTTCCCGCATATCTGTACTTCGTGACCTTCATCATTTGCGGCTCCTTCTTTACGCTCAACCTATTCATCGGAGTCATCATCGACAACTTCAACATGCTCAAGAAGAAGGTCAGTGAAGATTGATTCCGATTGTCGTTTTCTAGCTGAAGTGAAGAGCTCTAAAGAGCTGGATTCATTGGTAGACAGGCCGACCCCAGGCACTATTTTATGGCCGTGATTGGTTGGTTTTGGGAACAACGCGTTCTCAAAACCGACCAATTACAACCTGAAATCTGTGTCTGGTGTCAAGTATCCATCATTGCAAAGTTGTTGCATTTGCGCATTTTAACACCACTCAGCCAGAGGCTTTACCAAACCTTAGCGACAACAAATTATGCTTGGAATAATTGGTCAGTGCCTCATAAATATTATGTATGCTTCCAGTACGAGGGAGGCATCGTGGAGGTTTTCCTCACAGACAGCCAACGTGCCTACTACACGGCCATGCTGAAGTTGGGAAGAAAGAAGCCCCAGAGGATCGTTACCAGACCCACCAACCCATATCTTCGAGTCTTCTACGATGTTGCCATCAGCAGGAGGTAAGAGCGAGAGCAAATCTCTTATTTCAAACAAAAATATGTGATTTTCTGTTGTTGTAGAAGCCGCCTTCTCTTCGCTGGTCATTAAATCGAACTCTTAGTGAGGCAAAGTGATAGCAAAATAAGAAATGTTTTAGTAGACGGTTAGCAGCATTTTTTTAAAAAATATCGTTTCTTCTTTGATAACACATTAATTAGAGTAACCTTTTTCAAATAACAGTCTTCTTTTACAACGATTTTGGGATAATTCTTGTTATAAGTAGTAAGATAAAGAAATTATGTTCTTAACAGAACTTGCTGCAGAAACGCTCTTTCAAAGTTTAAGTTACATATTTTCATCTAAAATTTGTCGACTTTGCACGACTACTACTCGTCTAAGGTCGTCATTTTCTGGATGGCACCTGACACCGTGCAGTTTTCTTTTCCATGTTGGGATGTTATTGGAAACCGTGCACAGGATTTCTCAAAACAAAAGCCCATAACGTTAGAAAAGTCAGTTTTTAACATTGTTTTTAATGCAAAGTGGCTTTAAAATTAACTACTTAAAGAACTTTTTTGAAAAGTTTGAAAAAAAAATAAAAATAATTTTTTAAGAACTCTTTTAATATTACATTGAACATTAACTTTTAATATACATTTTAAGAACTAATTTTTTTTGAGAACTTCTTTTTTAATATCGTAAAAATTCTCGTTCAACTTCATTTTCTTATAGAAATAATGACTGATACCTGCAATCAAAGGGTGAAAACTGATATTTTGATCTTCTTATATCAGATCAATTTCTGAACAAACTAACGTGTTAATTGTTTGTGAGGAGGTTTTAAAAAATGTCCCCAAATGAGGACGACAGCTCACAAGAAGTTAAAGATAGTACGAGATCGTGGTATGATCTATCGTCGGTCAAAACCACAGAATCGGTCCACTAATACAGTGGTGGAAATTGAATTATGAACTAACATTCTTTTCACCAGATATCGCTTTGTATTAAGTGCTAACAATTCAAATTTTGTGTGTTGGATATTCAGAGCACAATAAAGGAATTTCACACATAATTTTTTTCAAAAAATGATATTAAATAAAAAATATATCTAATTTTAGTTTTTAAGCATGTCAAATGATGGAAATTGATTTATGAACTCAAATTTATTTTGAACCCAGGTACCAAATATTTTAACTAGTTCTTCATTTGAACTTCAGGGGAGCTTACTATCAGTGTTTATAAATAAGATTAAGGCCAAATTTGTTGAAATTTATCTGTTTTATTCCCATTTTACTAAATAGGAAAGCTTGCGGGACAGCCTGAAACCTAAAAGGTAAAAAAAATGACCCTTATATAATATTGTAACAAATCTGTAAGAGAAATTAGCATATTAATTAAAAGATCAATAAATATAATTCATAAATATTTGAAGAATCATTCTGACTTTGGCAAAAACCATCATTAAAAAAGGTGTAACCCTCGTGGGACGAGGGACAAAAGCAGGATTATTGGACTGGTATCCCAAAAAGTTACCATTTGTGTCAGCATTTGTGCATTACAGGGCGAATTTGTTATGAACAATCACTTCTTGTAACTCCCAGAAGAGTAGGACAAATATTGATATCGTCGTCGAACTTGAAATGTTCCAAAATGAAGGCTGGTCCAAAGCTTACTTTTCACCATAAGAACAGGCTATTAAAATATAGTCGTAACTACATGAAAATGGATTGGGTGGGGGTGGAGGGAGATAATTATGAAAAAGTGACATTTTCTGATGAAAAAAAGTTCAATTTGGATGGACGTGATGGTTTAAAATGTTATTGAAAGGATCTTCGGATATAACCAAGCTCTGTCTTCAGCAGAAATGTTAGTGGTGGAAGTTTGATGGTTTGGGCCCCGATATCTTATGATTGAAGAAACAAGGTTATGTTTCTGAATTGTTGACAAACATCACTTTATTGCAGATTAGTTCTAGAAAATTCTTTAATTCCTTTTTGCGTTGCAAAACTATGCTTTTGATTAGATTTTTATGCATGATAATGCAAGTATCCACATTTCAAACGAAATTAAAGACTGTTTAATGAACTAAGTGTTTTTCATTTAGATCATCCTGCCAATAGCCATGACTTAAACCCCAAGAATAATGTCTGAGATCAATTGGTTTGAATAATTTACTCAAATGGAGTATGGTTTTAATGAAGTGTGCATCAGTTATGGAATAGAAGGACTTAATCATTAAAAACTGCAAATTGCTTGACCAAAACTTGACCCAAAGTTTTGTGTTGTCTATGAAAAACAAAATCAAGGAAGCATTAGCGACAAAAAATAGTTTTAGCAATTATTAATTGAGATTGAATGCAAAAGTTCATAAATCAATTTCCCTATGCTAAAACTAAAATGTCAACAAAATAAATTGTTTACGAATTTATATAAAATTTTATTTACGTGTATAGTTTATAATGCAAAGCCTGTATAGTATATAAAATTTAAATCGATAAAAATGCATTTAATAAAGAAATACTGTTAAAAAACTGTCAGTTCAAAAATCAATTTCCACCACTGTATGACATCACGCCACTTTCGTCCGTCGTCGTCGTCCAAGGAGGACTGATGCCATATAGCAGCACAGGTTTCAGAAGCCATCTAATCTAGATGGTATTGATAAAATTATCTTTAACAACGAACTTTTTAGGAAATGATTTCGAAATGTTGTAGTACGACTCTAAAAACATTAGCAATTGGTTGCAGTGTTATTTCAGAGAACTTATTCAAAATAAAAGCTTATTCCTACTATCAAGAAACCTGTAGCAAGATCATAGAGTTAGGAAAGAGAATAGAACGGTCCAAGTATGTGCGCAGTAACACACAAAAGAAACAGGCTAGAGCGGTACATCTTGGGATACCTCAGTGCCAATCTTGCTTATTTGTTATGCGCAGTAGCTCAAAAATCCGACAAAATGGTGCATCTTGGGATCGATACCTCAGTGTCAGTATGTTATGCGCAGTAGCTCGAAAAACCTGACAGCCCTGCTTCATACCTTTTGAACTGATAGACCCCTCTACTCCTTCTTTCTAAATGTATAGGGGTCATTCTCTGTAAAAGGAACAAATCAATGTCCCGGACACTTTCCACTTTATTTTCAAATTATATATGCAAGTTTGTGATTTATTAGTGTAAACTCGTCCACAACCTAACTAGTCCCACCTAAAAAATATCAAATAATTATAATTTATTTACATAAAATTTCTTTTAAATACCCGATTTGTCACTCCCTCACACTGTCCCTACATGCTTTTACAACTTTTAACTACCTAAATATAGCTGTTTTAAATATAGAATCCTTTTTGGCGGAGCGATTTATGGTTAATTAGTTTCTGTAGTTTCCGAAAATGTATCTGGTGTTTTTCTACCTTTAGCAGTTTATTGTAATTTTATGAGTAAGTATGTGTCCCTGGGTTTTAGAGTCACTCCTACAACACTGCTTTAAAGTTCAATTAAAAACTTACTGGAAGACTAAGAAATCGAATTTAAATTGGCATATTATTAATAAAGGATTGAGGCTTCTAAATCATCCAACAGTTGCTTTGATCCTTGAGTGATAACGTTTTTACAGTACTTTAAACATGAAAAATATCATGGGAGTCTTTTAGAGTCGTCACTCACTCAATCTCATTTACTGATTATAGATAAGCGCGAGAATTTTTCTAATAGTCTCAAATTGCGGGCATTTGAATGTAGATTAACATACAATCTCTAAACCTTATACAAAATTTTTTGAAAATGATGTTATTTGACTTTTTCTGCGGAATCGTCACTCACTCACACGTCACTAACTCACATATCAGCCTTAAAGGTCAGTCCACATTGGATAACTTCTACTTGGATCTTTTTTTCCAAGCGCATTCAATGCCGATCGGTTGTTTCGTTTCGCCTGTAATTTTTTTTTAAAAAAGTCATGCTTTAAATATTTCACGAGGTTCGTATCTTCTTCTACGTTGTGAGCAATAGTTAGGGTTAGTTTTATATATCCTTACACTAGAGCTACACTATTGTTATTGATATCGGGTATCGTAATTTAGACCCACAGTCACGTTAATATCATGAGATTTATGACGAAAACTGTAAAATAAAATGCGGTTGCAATTTTTTCAGCCGCTCTTCTCGATCAGAAGTCGCTTACTCTAATCACGTCATACTCATATTATACCCTTATGTAACGCAATTTTTTCCATTGAAATTATACTTGACAAAACGCCAATATTCAAGTATGGTCGGTGTCGACCTCATCACTTGACCAGGGTTCTAAATTACGATGCCAGTCGCCAATTGGCCCTCATGCAGCCGTAGTGTGACGGTATTTCAAACCAACCCAACCAAACTTTCCCATTTAAAGAAAAAACTCGCATTCCTATAAAGATATATATCTTGTACTCTGTCTACTATAGGTTTAGTGCACCTTTTTATTCAACCAAACTTAACCCCACATAGATTTAAATCATGCGTTTTTGAACTGAAGCACCATGCGTAACTTTTGGGGCAGGTCAAAAAGGCATGCAATGTTTTCGGTGTTGCATGCGCATCTATATTGTCTGTTGCGCATGCTCAGTATCTAAAGAAGTTTACGTCAATTTTCAAGTATGGAAAATATGTATTTTTTAAAAAATAAAGTCATCAAATGGATCTAAACCATTTTTTTGTACTATATATGAATAGGAGCAATACATATAAAGATAATTATTCAATAAGAAAAATATTTTTTTCCCAGTTTTTAAAAGTGCAATTTGTCCCATTTACGGAGAATGACCCATAGACACGTTTACAGGAGCCATCGAATCTATGGACTGAAGAGCAAACTCAACATTTTTTTCTTCTTGGGGATTTTCTTCCAGACAGAACTGGAATTGCAGGTTTCATTGGGGGGTTTCGCAAACCCTCCAATGAAGAAAGGTTTGATGTTTCGTACCATGGATTCGGCCACAGACTATCATTTGGGTTAGAAATGTTGTTCGACCTCTTTTTACCCTAATAAGGATTTTGACATTCCAGGGATTCGATGGCTCATGTAAACGCGCCTTCTGAGCAAGATGAACTGAATTTCCAGCGAAATAATTCATGCCTCTTCTTCTTCAGGTTTGAGATGCTGGTGTTCGTCCTGATCGTGCTCAACATGGTCGCCATGACAGTGGAGCACTACCAACAGCCCGAAGAAGTGACACAAGTTCTGGACGCCCTGAATGTCGGATTCACTGCCCTATTCTGCGTCGAGGCCCTCATAAAGATTGCAGGACTCAGGCACCACTACTTCACCTTCCCGTGGAACATATTTGATCTGACCGTCATTCTCATGTCCTGCGGGGGTCAGTGTACTTTTTCAATTAAATTGATTTTTTAAATGTAAAATGTGGTTTTTTTGATCAATAATAATGAGAAAATTTGCCAGAAAATTGCTCACGAGTTGACGCAGGATAACTAAAGTAATAGTTTTATTAAAAACTTACTTTACCTTTGTAGACTTAAATCTGCTAAAACCGAACTTGTCAATATTTTTTCCCCTAGATTTCTCCCAATTGAACAATGAAGGTGTGCCAAACATTTAGATTTGACTAAAATTTCACCAATTAACCTATGTCCTAAATTTGTCTTCGGCAGAGACGCGCGCTTAAAAAAATATTCATTATTGAACTGTGTTGTTAGTACCCCTCTTCTTCTCCAGTGTTGAGTAGTAGTACTTATAAGCTCTCTCAGTAGGGAAAGTTTTTAAACTAAATCGTATTCTAATGTTTCCTTTTTCAGGCATCATATTCGAAGAAGCCCTCCGCAGTCTTGTCATCAGCCCCACGCTCCTGCGCGTCATCCGACTCGTTCGCATCGGCCGAGTCCTGCGTCTCATCAAGGCAGCCAAAGGCATCCGCAAACTCCTGTTCGCCCTCGTCATTTCCCTCCCAGCCCTGTTCAACATCGGGGCGCTGCTGTTCCTCGTCACATTCGTGTACGCCATCGTCGGCATGCAGCTGTTCGGCGCCCACCACGGCGACTTCTCGACCTTCGCGCGGTCCGTCGTCCTCCTCTTCCGACTGGCCACGTCCGCCGGCTGGAACGACGTCCTGGACGCGCTGGTCGCCACCAACGTTCACCCGACGCTGGCGGTCGTGTACCTGGTCACGTACATCGTGGTCACCTTCATGGTCATCATCAACATGTACATCGCGGTCATCCTGGAGAACCTCAGCCAGGCCAGCAGGGAGGACGCCGGGATCTCCGAGGAGGACATCGAGATGTTTTACGTGTGCTGGTCGCAGTTCGACCCGAGCGCGACGCAGTTCATCCACTACAACCAGCTGTCGGACTTCGTGGCGTCGCTGGACCCGCCGCTCGGGATCGAGAAGCCCAACCTGCCAGCTCTGGTGGCCATGGATATCCCCATAGCGACCGGAGACAGGATCCACTGCCTGGATATCCTCCACAGTCTCGTCAATTTGGTGCTGGGGGCTGTTGAGGATACGGAGGAGTTCAGGAGTGTTCAGAGACAGGTGGACCAGAGGTTCAGGAAGAGTTTCCCCACGAGGAATTTGGTGGAAATCACAACTACGACACTGAAGAGGAAACAGCAGGATAATGCTGCTAAAGTGATTCAGAGGAACTACAAGAAGCACTTGGGAAGGTTGAAAGGTCAAACAGATAGTAACAGCTAAAATAAATTAAGAGTTATATTCAGCTCTACTAATACCATCTAAAATGTAAAACTTGCGGGGACTCCGTAATCCAATCATCAAAACATCGGTCTCTTATACAGAGGGTGCCACGGCATAAATAAAAATATAAAATATTGACTTAATTACAGGGTTCCCCGAGTACACTGGGACAGCCATGCTTGTAAATATGTAGAGTACAACGTCCCGTCAGCGTTAGATTACGTACGCTTTCGCTTGAAGTCCATTTGCTTGAAAGCTCAGATGTGAACCTCGTCACTTCATAGCGGTTTTAAATTACAAGGCTTAATTGGCTTTGTTAAAGTTCCCGCAGCAGGCTGGGAATAAGCAGCCGGAAGTGATTAAATTACTCTATAAGTCTTGAATACAAAACCTAGAAAGCTTATAAGCGGTTCTCTGAACAAGCACACAAGCTGGAATATACACTCTTAAAACAAAAGAGTGAAAACCACTCCAGTTGGAGAAGTGCGTTTTCGACACTGGAAAGGCATGAATATTAACTCAGACTGAGTTAAATTCACTCGTTTGGAGTGACCCTGTCGGAGGTTTAACACATAAAGGATCCCCTCCAAAAGGATGAAGTGCATTTTCCAGACTGGAGGAGTGAAAATTAATCAGACTGAGTTAAAAAGAATGTATATGTACATACCATACAAATCCAAGCACATCACTTCCGTGAACTAATTTGGGGTTTGGATTGAAAAAATCTTTATTTAATTTATCTTTTAAAAAAAGTGATTTTTATTCTAGAACAATATTTGCTCAAAACATCGAATCTAAGGTTCCTCAGCTTAGCACTTTGGTCTTGGATATGTGTGGTATTGATTCAATTCATAGAGATGTAAAAATCATTAATTTTATTAATTAACAACTGTTATTAATATTCTACCATTGTTTTTAAAACTGCTCATTTTTAAATTTTGTTAATGTATACTTTAATATTTTATTGTTCCTATTAGCGTTACCGAATGCTGTGGGACAATTTTCTTGTACCTGCTTCTGCAATTTCTGGTTAAAGGTAGTTATAAAAGCGTGGGTCTTTCCTACGATAACGTTGTCAAAATGCGGCGAGTAGAAACTTATTGGGTCGAGGAAAAGATTATAATTATCATTATTTCATCGTTCTAATTACTTATATACTTTTCCATGCATTGTAAACAATGTTCGACAATACCAAATGCTGTAGAATGAGTTTTTGATTCACTGACTTTTGTATAATTTGGTAAATAAATATTACTTAAAAGTGTCTTAACTGTTTTTTATTCAATTTATAACTTTATTTATTAATCTCTTTCCTCATCATAGTTTATACCATTTCATTAATCACTAGGTTTAGATATTTGACGTTATTAAAGCAGGAGGTGGCCCTGCTGAAAATATGTTGATATTTATTTAATTATTGTGAAACACGACTCATTCTACTAATCAGATAAATTATTTAACAACCTACTTGTAACAGAAGTTTAATTATTTTGTTAAAACTTCATTCATCTTTCAATGTGCATTCATCTTAGCATCAGCGATCCTTATCAATATGGAGGGGGGGGGGGGGGGCTGAGGAGCTCAGTCGGTTAGGCGCACGTCTTGCATGCAAAAGGTTCCAGGTTCGGGTCCGGGTACCGCCAAAATAGCTGCCGAACCTATAAACGGACCGTGCAACCAAAAAAAAAATGTCCGATGAATAATACCCCGTGTAGAGGTAGTGCACGTTAAATATGCTCCGAAGTCACAACGCTGCGTACGATGTCCCCTTAACGGTTGCGTTGGATACTTCCGCAGGTGTCGGCTCGACACTTGACTGTAGTTCTAAACTACAACGCCCGTCAACAATAGCCTTCACGTAGCTCTAGTGCGACGATAATTCAAATCTACCTTCCTACCTCATCAATATAGACATTCATGTGTCTATTTTATAAGGAATGAACAAATGTCTGTACCCACAATATACTTATCAAAATGTCAAAATATTTTCTCAATTAACTTACAAGGAATTTTAGCAGTATTTTAACTCTAATAAGCAACTTGAGGTGTCGCAGTGCTTGGCAAACTTGCCCCCCCCCCCCCCCCCCAAGAAAGTCATAAGTCATAACTCCAACAGGCAAATCGAAAAACAAATAATGGCATAGACAGTTTCTTAATCGCAATGCCTTTCATCCTTTAACGGCGAATGAGACAGAACCTCATTTCTCCGGCTGTATTGAATATTTTTACAAACGGTTTTTTTAATATGAAAAATATAGCTGAAATTCAAGTCTGTATAATCCCATTTTTGAAATTTCGTTCGAATATTGTGTGCAAAATTAGTAACTGAAAATTAAAAAAAAGTTAGAACCAATTTCAAAAAGTAGGATTGTTGAGACCTGTAACAGCTAAATTTTTTTTTAAAAAAATATTTAATATTTGGTTTGGAGACCCGCGGTTAATTGGTCTCATTCGCTCTTAAAGGCTTACATACAAAATATTATCACAACAGTATCTCAGCCGCCCCGGTGGCTCAATCGTTAGGATGCTGCCCTTTGAAGCTGTTGGGGTCGGGCTCGAATCCCGTTCAGGCATGGATGTTTGTGACCGTCAATAAATGTTGTTATTTGTCTATGTGTTATTCCTTTCTTTGTGACTGTAAAAATTCTTTCTGTGTCTGTCCCACTTGACGAAAGCTTATAAGCGGTTCTCTGAACAAGCACACAAGCTGGAATATACAGGGTGAGGCAAACATAACCGGCCCCGACCTAGAGATGGGAATACGTTGAAATGCTTGGCGAGAAAAACTCTTGAAGCCGTCTGAAACCTGTTTTTGCATTGGTTGGATCGGATTAGCTTCACATTAGAGCTACTCATAGACTAGTGGCGAGTTCAGATCTTAGTTCGTATTGTATGAAGACGTCCCATAATGCAAATTTATTGTCTTGCAATCAATTTAGAATGTTTTGTATTACCAAATACAAAAAGGTCCGATTCTCTAGGATAAATAACTACCGAAACAATCAAATAATCACTAAATCTTGATCAGCTCTACTAACCTTGTTTATATTCCATTTCAACTAGCTTTTAAGGGGTCATAGGAGTCTTAAAAATGTGCAAAGAAGGTACTACAAAGCATAGTTTGATCTTTCATGTAATTTTTTAACTACTCAATATATAATTATAATTTTTTATATGTAATTCTATAAGATTTATTTAATATGAAACAAATTTTAAAATTTATGAAACTTTAGCCAAAAATAAAATAAAAGATATTAAACATAAAGCTATTTTAACAGATTGGGATTAGGCGTGTGCGGCAAATTTTGAGGTCAAAATTGAAAAAATGACCAAGAAAATGACTTTATATTGTACAAATATGTACAAACAAAGACTTATACCTAAATTCTCATCTCAATTTTAATTAGAAATTATTTTTAAAAAAATTTAAAATCAAAATTTAAAATTTTTTATTATTTTTTTTAGAAAAAATTTCTTAAAATAATTTCTAATTAAAATTGAGCTGAGAATTTAGGTATAAGTCCTAGTTTGTACTTATTTGTACTATATAAAGTCATTTTCTTGGTAATTTTTTCAATTTTGATCTCAAAATTTGCCGCGCAAGCCTAATCTCAATGTGTTCAAATAGCTTTATGTTTAATATCATTTATTTTAGTTTTGGCTAAAAGTTTCATAAATTTTAAAATTTGTTTTATAATAAAAAATCTTGTAGAATTACATGTAAAAAATTATACTTATATATTGAGTAGTTAAAAAATTACATGAAAGATCAAACTATGCTTTGTAGTACCTTCTTTGCACATTTTTGAGACTCCTATGACCCCTTCAAAGCGTAGCGTAGTTGCCGGCAAATAAGTCGCCAAGCGTTTGCTTGGGCTTAATATTGAAGCGATCAATATCTTCAGTAAGTAAGCCTGTTTTTTTATTGGTTTTAGACTTGGCAACATTTCTGTCGTATTCTAATCTCCATCTCGGGGCCGGTTATGTTTGCCTCACCCTGTATAAGTACCATATTATACTATACTATACTATACAACAGTATTTTCCATCGTTTCAAATGAAGGCAAGGATACATGCAAGTTCTTAATAATTTATATGCTGAACGAAAATATACAGTGACTACATTTCAATACCATACTTAAATAATTTCCTTGGTAAAATGATTTAAAACATTATCTAAGTTTCACAGTAATATTTATATCCCTTTCATATTCATTTGATAGGAATTTCTAGATACCTACTGTACTTTGTACTAAGTATATATTTAAAACAAATAAAATGAATTTTAAAGTGAAAAAAATTTAATTTTGAAATAATTAAAGCGAATTTTAGTGAATTTTAGAAACAAAGTGACTTTTAGTGAGAATAGTAACTGAAGAAACAGTGACGTTTAGTGAGAATAGTGACTTGGTGGGAGCCTAGTAAATGTTTTTCCGATGAAAATTTAATGAGTGTTTAAGTAACAGGAAAAAGGGGTTAATTTGTGTTCTTTTTGAACTTCTTGCTTTGATACGTTCGTGCTAAACACACAAATAAAAATATCTCAGTAACTACTTGCATCCTTTTTAAATATAAACAGCACATTTTTCCTAAAAATAGCACTTTAAGGTGCAATCTGAATTGCCGCTTTTAAAAAAAAGTCTGGGTCAGTCCAAAATGTTCCCCGAACACGAAATACATCGCAATTTTATCCCCAAAAACAAACAGAATAGAATAAGAATCACTTAAATCTTAAGCCTAACGATGAGAACCCACACCAATTCCTCAAAATATTCGAAAATTATTCACCAGAAAAATGTTCGCCCAAAGTCAAGGACCTCGAGTGACAAAAGATGCAAAACTTGTCGAATCATAGAACAAAAAACGTTCTAAAAGAAGGGGTAATCTTTCGCTCAGTTGCATTTTTCCTCTGAAAGGACCATTTATTCTACCAGAAAATGTTCTCAAAATCGTTTATGTTCTTAACGATTTCGCTGAAGATGACCGGAAAGAAGAAAAACCGAATGTTTTGAGGCGTTTGGTTTCACTTTTGTTCGGGAGTTTGCCGCGAATTATGAATTTCGTCTGGATGTGTGGGTTTTTGGCGATTGCCGGAGCTGTAGGTAAGTTAAATGAAATAATTTTAGAAATATATAGTGACTTGATATAACGTGGGAATAGATATTTGTAATGGAAAAGTCAAAAATAGAAATTATAATGAACCATTGAATATTAGTGCTTGAATTCCACTTGTAATTCTTAAATTACCATGTTAAATTCTTACATTTGTAAAATGTGCTAAGCAATTTTTTGGATGTTTATTTATTTTGATGTTTTCTTTTATAAAACTAAATTTTTCAAATTCCTCAAAATAAAGAATAGAAAAGACAATAAAATAAGTTTTAGCCGATTTTGTATTCCTTATTCTTATAATTTCATGGTTCAGTCCTTTTTAATGATTAATTAAACATGATAATTATTGCATTAAATAAACTTTAAATAAGACTTTTCAAAGAATAAATTTTGTTTTTGCAAGAAATTAGTATTTTTGTGTTATTAGTATGTGTATTTATATTAGTATTTTTTTTATCTTTAGCTTACTTAAATTACATATTTGATATAAGTGTTTTTTTTAACTTTACTAATATTTATATTCCACTAATTCAATGAAAAGAGATCGGATATTACATAAGTATATAAATTAAAATATTTATGTGAATACTTGTATATTATTTAAAGTATCGTACTATATATGATCTTAATACTTTATTTTAAATTATTTGAAGCAAAATTACACCGTAAAGTGCCTCGTAGAATCGCTTATATTATGGGTTTATCCCAAATCAAATATATATTAAAAAAAAAATAGTTCTGGAATAATGTAAAAAAAAAGTAAAATGACCTTTTTTTATAACTATGATATCCTCTTAGTGATATGACAAACCCTAAATGCTTAAAATAGGCTAAACTATTTTTGGAAACATTTTTTTTCTGACTGCAACAAATAAAACATTCGATAAATGAACAACAAAAAAAAATAAACTTGCACTTAATATTTTCAATCGATTTTATATGCATAACAAAAACATTTGTGTTTCCCCCCCCCCCCCTTTCAGTTTATGTGTATGTATTTTTTAAAGTAGTAAATGTATCAAGTAAAGACATAAATATTTCGAAATTTACTCCACAGTTTATTTCATTGAAATCACACACGCACAACTTTTACTACAACCGATACAGTACCAAACCTAAAATTACTTTCCAGATAGCAATTTACTTTAGAATTCCTCAAAGAAATTAAAGCTATACATGTTGTCCTATTATTTAAATAAATATTATATCTCCAATAAACTATTCGAGAACAATAAAACGGTTTGTGAATTTCCGTTAGACTAAGGTATATTGGGGAATAATAAAAACACACACAACACATCATTACATTTTACAGTTAAGAATCTTTTACGCATGAGAGAATACAAAGAAAAACAGACTTTTTTTCATATTTTCGTTATTCATTTCTTATTATTATACGATTTTCCTCACTCATTATACATGTATTTATAATTAAAGATAAATTCTATAATACTTTTGACTTCTATACTAAAAGGTTAGAAAATGCAAGAAGATAGTTTATTATATAGGTAATGGCCTTGATTTATTGTAATTTTATAGCGATACTTTTATTGCAAAGAACGTCCTTTTGAATATCTTGCATTCTTTTTTTTTAAATTTCCGTTTTTATGAAACTAAAAATAAAATAATGTTTTTGAAGCACATATTGTTATAGTCCGACCGCGATAACTTGGCAATCAAAATATTTTGATTGTGGAAGATTCCACTTTGAATTGAGGTTTTAAGCCGAAGGAGGAAGGGTTGCTGGCTCAAGGCGTTTGGCGAGAATAGGGTTTGTTGGTGTAGTGCGATTGTAAATAATGTATCTCACTAGAACTGCACATCAGTTATCGGCTACAGAGGATTGTTGTTGATTGCTGGTAGCGGTTAACGATTACACGTGTATTTCTTTGATATTTTGAATCGTGAAATAACTAAATCTATGATTATTTTACAGAAATTTAATGAACGATTGCTAAAAAAAGTTCAAAAATTAATAAACAAACTCGTAGTTAAGTTATAAGTTCCACTGAGTATATTTCCCAGTATACTTCTATGATTTTTTTTCATTTTGATGAAGGGTTTTAAAACTTAAAAATATGACTGTGACTAGGAATTACACCGAGGGACGCTATAACTTAAATATTAATGGGAAATATAAGAGTAATCCCGATGCAAGTTCGATCTACCCTTCGATTGATAGTCTGTTTCTAAACCTTAAAGAAATATGCGCCCAAAAGCAATGAATCGCCAAACATAGTAACTCTTGCCCAAAATCAAAACTTTCCCAACCTTTTTTCGAAGTGGACTGGTCCACAATCAAAATATTTTGGTTGCCAAGTTATCGTGGTCGGACTATAGCATAGAGATAGAAAAACCGTGCGCTATCGCCCACTATCTAAAGGGGAAACGGAGGGTCAAAATCTGTTTCCTTTGAACACCTAAACACGACTGCCAGTTGCGTAAAAATGACAGTACTAAAATTGCGTTTTTAGAGAAGCTGTTACCTTGGAGCTGGCGGCTCCGACATTTTTTGTAGACATGGTTTGTCCTTTTATGATTTATGAACCAGAATCATTTTTTGGGTAGTTCTATTTCTATTCAGTAAAATAATTTTAATATAAGACTCAATTTTGAATGACATTTTATGATTGGTTAGGCTTAACGATGAATATAAAATCAATAATTTCAAATTATCAATAAACAACTATGTAAATTTTCAGTTACTTAATAATATTATTTTTGACACTTACAAAAGGAAATTCGAAATACTTTCAGTTATCAACTAGAATCAACTCAAACAATCATGATTCTAAAAAAAAGCCCAATTTTAGTACTGATTTTTTCTACGCCAATCTCGCCGGCATGTTTAGGTGATGCTTCGGCACAAAATTCCCTCTTGTTTCACCATTATGTTTCTCCTCTAGATAGTGTGTGGTAGCGCATGGTTTTTCTATCTCTATGATTTTTAGTGGTCTATGATGGAGTAAATTAATAAATAGTTGCTGAAATACGTTTATTTATGATTGTTGTGTTTTTAAACAACAGTGCTAGAGCGCAAAGGTCTTACAACTCTAAAACGTTTGGGGTATAACGTTAATCCATAAAATGGTAGAACAAGTGTTGTCTTTAGCTTTATGAAGCAATGTAAGAGCATATTATGGTGTTCGTACACCTATGCTAAGTAACCTTACTCTACAAAAATGGAGTTAGGCTGCACCGCAAAACCGTAGCAAGATTAAACAACGAAATAAGAGTAAAACTATAGTGGCTGAATTGTAACAAATATTTTCGATAGAATTTAACAGCTCTGTAATGGAGTATAAAAAACATACTTGGTGAAATAATGTTGTGATATTTTGTCATAATATACCCTACACTCTTAAAACAAACGAGTGAAATTCACTCCAATAAGAGAAGTGCATTTTTGACACTGGAAAGGAGTGAATATTAACTCAGACTGAGTTAAAACCATTCGTTTGGAGTATTCATGTCGGAGGTTTAACTCACAAAGGATCCACTCCAAGAGGAGAAGTGCATTTTCGACACCGCAGGAGTGAGAATTAACTCAGACTGATTTTAAATCGGTCGTTTGCTCGCGCGAAGAGTGTAGTTAAAACTTCACAACATTTATGATTCTGCACGCGCATTCAATCTGTGGAAAAGTTGTAGAAAGTGGAAGTGGCTCAAATAACTTGACTTAAGTCAGCTTGACCACGGCCGATTCAAAAAGGCCACATGAGATTTATGTGACGCCACACTATCCGTTATTCAGGTGTTGGCTCGTCATCTGACTGTGGTTCTAAAATACGACGTCCGTCGCCAATAGCCCTCGTGTAGCTCCAGTGCGACGATAATTCAAACCAAACCAAACCACGCTATCCGTCCGGTTATCGGCTTATCCGAAAAGTGAAAAAAAAAATGTTCGTAATCTGAAAAGTATAATCGGCCCTGCGCGATTGGAATCCTTCTTTTTTTTTTCGTAAAAACCGGCAATCCGAACCAGGCGGGTAGCGTGATGTAACGAAGATCTCCAGTGGCCTTAAGGTTGAGTAGAACATTGCTTGAACCTTACTCAAAAGTATTTGGAGTTTATATACAAATAAATGTTAGACCCATAGAGACGGAATATAGTAGAAACGCAGCAACCCTATTCGGCCCACACCAAACATAGACAAGTTTTTTGTTGTTGTTAGTCACGTTATTTTAAAGCATTAGGCGATTTAATTTCGAGTCAAGTGACTCAAACGCTGTCTTCTATCCATACAAAAAAAAAAAAAAACCCAGTAGATAACCCCTGCTTCGTTATAATCTTGGGACTAAGAAAGCAGTGAGGAGCAGAAACTACAATATATAAGAAAAAGGGTAACAAAAATAAACCATTGTGATGAAAGAAGAAAGAGTGTCATCCTTGGCCACTTAGCACCTGAAATTTTTTTAAAAAAGTAAATGAAAAGAGTAAATTTTCGAATTATGTTGTTAAAAAAAACATAATATAAAATAAAAAGTCTTGGTATGCAAAAAATATCTATCTTACTTTAATACCTTTGCATAAAATTGTCAAATGTTTTAAAACCACAAGTCGGACACACAAAAAGCGCTTTCGCTTTTTCACCTTTCTGAACAGGATTACTGTGCCTCTACCCTCATTCTCTATCTCCGGTTCTAATTGTCCATTCTCTGTCTTCCAGCCATAGACAAGAAGAAGGCCCATCCCTACGTGGTCGTGTGTTATCTGGGCAGCTGGGCCAACTACAGGCGGGGCGAGGGCAAATTTCGGGTGGAGGACATTGACCCGACCCTCTGCACGCACCTCGTGTACGGGTTCGCCAAGCTCGGGCACGACAACAGGATAGCCGCCTACGATTCGTACCTGGACCTCAAAGAGCACTGGGGACTGGGTGAGTTGCAAGGATCATTCTCAAAACATTTTACAAATTGTTTTAAATGGAATAAAATGTCTTGTAAAATTTTAAATGAAACCCAAAAACTCGAACGGACCATTCATATTATTAAAAACTAAAAAAAAAAAAAGATTAAAAAGAAGGCTAACAACATCCTAACTGCCAACAGCTCGAAAATATCAACAATTTATAAGTTTCTCATTCTCATTATCGTTACCAGATACAGAATCGCGTCGATTACAACTACAGTCGAACCCCGTTAACATGAACTCGAAGGGAGCACCGAAACATTTCGTGTTAACCGAATTTCATGTTAACCTTAAGGATTTTTTTACACTGAACCAGATAATATTTAAAAAAAAAACTTTAAAAAATATTCTTATCTTATTTTATAATGGAGTTTACCAACAATACATTAAGTAATGAAACTAACATAATTCATTTGCAGGGATTAGCTACGAGAGTTTTTCAGAGTTTATACTATTTGGTGAGAAATTTGAGTGACAGCTCTTTGCTTTTAGTTCGTGATTTTACAGTATTCGGGTGTAAATATGGTTAACGAATTCCAAAATGTCACTTCCCAAAATGGGATGCAGAAACAAAGAAAGAAATCAAATGAACTAATATTCACCACAATCCTATTTCTATCCCTTAGGTGCCTACGACCGATTCACCGGCCTCAAATCCAGCCACCCGAAGCTGAAGACGCTCTTGGCCATCGGCGGCTGGAACGAGGGGTCCATCAAGTACTCGAAGATGGCAAGGCACGAGTCGTCACGGACAGTGTTCGTTCGCAGCTGCGTGGAGACGCTCCTGAAGCACGGCTTCGACGGGCTAGACATGGATTGGGAGTATCCGGCCACGAGGGGAGGCATACCGCAGGACAAGGACAACTTCGTGAAGCTGCTCAAGGTGATTCAACTGTTACTATAGTCTGCATGATAGGATTACCAATTAGGTTAGGTAGCCAGTTACATATAGGCCGCGTCCATTTTGAGGGTCCTTCAGCTTCCAAATGTCCTCTCAGAATCAATTTGTTTTTTAGAATAACCTGTCACTTTTTTTTGAGTCCTAAATATTTATAACTATTAGTTTTAGTTCTAAAATGACAATTCAATATATTGATAGACCAATAATGATTGCATAGATATCGCCAGGTAATTGGGACTTTTTAGAAATGGACACGACTCTTCATTAAAACAGGAAAAGGACAACTTTTTGCAGCTCCTCAAGGTAACTGAGTCAACTATTTCCAAAAGGGAGTAATTTTAGAAATGGACGACTCTTCATTAAGATAATTTTGCACCCGCAAACCCTATTGCGATCCACGGTCAAGCGACGAACGATGTTTGTCATTTTGCGTAGTATTATGATGTAGTTTTAAAGAACTTGCAATAATAATAGAGTTTTGCTAAGCTTTAAATTGAGCATTATTTTATTTAAAAAATTGTATAATAGCATGACATGAAATGTTAGGCATTGCAAAATATTTAAAACTTTATTTCTTTCAAATTAAAAAAAAATTCTTGAAAGTAACCAAAATGTGGAACTTATAAATTTTTTTTACTAACAAGTATAATTTTTTTATGTGGTTTTACAGATCTTAACACTAAATACTCATCTTGCCGAGTGTACGTTCAGCTTAATATTGCATAGATTAAGCTTATACAAGTAGAGATCTGTTAAAATGTCCTCATGTATTACAGGAACTACATGAAGCCTTCCAGCCTCATAATCTCCTGCTGACTTCGGCGGTTTCAGCTGGACAACACACCATTGATGTCGCTTATGATATACCGGCATTGGGAAAGTAAGTGCCGACCGCAACATTTCAAATCTCCGTAAAAATGGATTTGCACTTAAGAGGTAGGCGAAAACCCAAAATTCCCTCAAATTCTAAAATTTTTACTATTACTTTAATCTTTTCCAAATTTGGTATAGTGATTTCAAATATAATTAATAATACTATTTATGCAGTTTTTAATTTAAATATAATTTATTTATTTTAAACGGTGTTTTTCTACTAAAAAAAGCGGTTTACGCTAACAAGTCTACCACATTGAATTTTCATCCTATAAACATTGATTATGTGTTAAATTCTTTGTTTTGAACTGATGCATGCAACGACCCTCTAGAGTTACATACAAATTACAAGAAAAGAAGTTATTAAGAAAAATGTCATAAATTAACCACACAAAAAAGATTTTTTTTAGATTAACTTACACTTGGACATTTAAAAAAACTTATATATTTACACCATATGTAAGAGGTTCATGGCGCAGATATATATTGAAATAGCATCTGTAAAAATTTTCAGGTAAATTAATGTAAAACTTTTTATACTAGAACTGTTGGAGTAAACCCCTTTTTTTAGGTGAAAAACACCGTTTAAAATAAATCAATTATATTTAAATAAAAAATTGCCTAAAAAGCATTGTTCATTATATTTGAAATCACTATGCGAAATTTGGAAAAGATTAAAGTAATAGTAAAAATTTTAGAATTTTGGGTATTCGCCTACTTTAATGGTCTTGTATGGTAACAGATCTCTACAATTCCAATGGGAAACTTTTGACCCTGTTTCTTAATAAAGTATGCTATGTGTACACCTAGAAAGATAAAAAGGATGCTGACTCAGTAAAGTTTCTGTGGGAACGATTGATCTAATCGACAAATTGTCGCCATCAGGGTGTTGTTGGGATGGTAAAGATATTAATAAGTGATATTAAAGTTATGTGAAACAGGTCGATTAAATTATCAAGTTTCATTGGGGTTAAAAAATTATAATTTTTTTTATAGTGGTTAAGTTATAATATGTTATATATTGTATTAACCGGCCAATATGATGGTTATTGTAACAGGTATCTCGACCTGATCAACCTGATGGCCTACGACTTCCACGGTGGTTGGGACAAGACGACAGGTCACAACTCTCCTATGTACGCCAGACCCGATGAAACCGGGTCGCAGAGGACCCTCAACGTGGTTTGTTTTTTAATAAATCTCCGTACATGTGCTTAAAGTTAGGCACATGTAGCTTTATTGACTTGACCAGGGGCAGGACATGGGAACCTTCACCAAGCATCTCCACTACAAGACGTTACCTTAAAGCTGGGGTTCCCAACCGGTGGCACGCGGGAAAATTTCAGGTGGTACTCGTGAAATATGTGAGGAACATGATGCTATTAAGTAACTTCTTGGATCTTAAATTAACTTTTGAATCAGATGTAAAACCAGAGTACACTTTAATCTTCCGGCTAATTCTGCTATTGTTACCAGTTACTTGTGTGAGAGCGAATTTTCTGAACTCTTGTACATAAAAAATAAACATCGAAGCAGAATAAGTGTTGAAGAAGACTTAACAGTGAAAATAAATTCCATCACTCCTCATTTTGATAATTTAATCACGGCAAATAACACGTTTCGCACTAAAGACTACAAAAGTATATTTTCTATGATGATAAATTTTTTGCTGAGTTAGTATGTACTAATTTTTTATTTGTATGGTTGTAGACCTATAGGTAATAGATAAAACTGTAAATTAATACTATTTGAATCTTTTTCTCTTTTATTATGAGAATGTCATGATAAACAAATATATAAAAATTAAATATTCTCAGAAATTTAATTCAAAAAGCCTTTGGACATTTTTGAAGAGTTAATATTATACGTTTATTAAAATTGTGGCGAACAGTAAAGAAACCGCTTAACTCGACTTGGAACCGGATTGAACTGGGCTGGACCGGACTTGGACTGAACCAGAGAAAAAATCTTTGGAAATGTAGAACTTTTAATTTCTGGACTTTTCGGCTTGTAAAATTTAAAACATTAATGTAAATTCTGAGAATAAATAGATAGTAGTAAACGTTGATTTGTGTTATATTCATCATCCGTAAAGAATCTGATTTGTCACACGAACTGAGCAACCCAAGTAAGCGGAATTCGAATCCTGTAAATTTAGATACGTTGGGTTTCGTGACAAAAATATTTAGGTCTGATGGTACGCCAAAATTTCTCAAAAAGTCAAGTGATACGCAGATGCAAAAAGGTTGGGAACACCTATTTCAAAGCATTTGCATTCGTCAGTGATTGGTATAGCATGTCATGCGGACACACATAACCAATCAATAACGATGCCTTAAAGCATTTGCATTCCAACCAATCAATAACGAATGAAAATTATTTCGGTAACTATCTTTTAGGTGGAGTGGCGATGTTTGGCGAAGGTTCAAATGTAATGTTCCCCGGTCCGAACCCTTCATATATGCTCCCCATCCAACCTTATTGTGCCCAAAATTCAAATGGCTTGTCCTATCTATCTCTGCATTCCAGGACTACGCCGTGAAGTACTGGCTGAGGAGCGGCGCCCCTGCCAGTAAACTGGTGCTGGGCATGCCCCTGTACGGTCGCAGTTTCGTCCTACGGGATCCACACCACAACGGATACAACGCCACCATCAGGGGAAAAGGGATGGCGGGAGAGTATACCAGGGAGCAGGGGTTCATGGGGTACAATGAGGTAAGTTATTTGTTTCATTCATTTATTCATTTATTCATTCATTAATTAATTAATTTATTTATTCAGTTTTAAATACAGATTACAGAACAAGTCGAATTGAAAAATAAATTGAGTAAAACAGTTTGAATACGAAAACAAGAACGAAATAATTCAGCACAAAAACAAACAAATATATAATGCTGACAAACAATTTGCTTGAAAATCCTTATAGGACATATCAAAAATATCAAGTTCTTAAGAAATGCTATTGTAAATTTTATAAAACTTATACAAAAAAGTTTTCGGATATAATCTTAATGGTCAGAATTTGAGCTACTAAAAAATAAACGAAGATTACGTGTCAATCTATTGGGAATAAAGATATGTATATATAGTACCAGTTATGTAGCGAAAGTATATCAAAAGAGGCTCCTTAAGTAAAAAAAAAACATTCGAGTGTTAAATGTTTTTTGAATAATTACCTAGTACAGAATTATTCAGTGATTTCTTTTTTTCTGTCTCTTTAGCTTTGTAAAATGCTTCAAAAGGACAAAACTTGGAAAGTGACAATCGAAAAACATGTCCAAGCCCCACATGCAGTAAAAGACCGAAATTGGATAGGCTACGATGACATAAAAAGCCTATCTTTGAAAGTAAGAATAAATTCCAACATGGTGTTCTTAAAAACTATTGATTTTTTTTGTGTTATTTATTTTGTTTCTAAGTTTTAAGCAACATTAAGATTTTGATAAAGTTGTTGCAAAAATCATAATTTTAATAACGTAAAAGGCACCCACACATCATGTGCCCTCCAGTGGCCGAGGTCGATAATCAACTAGCCTCTTAACGAGAAGGTGCTTGGTTCTACCCTTGTCCTAGCCTACTATAGACGTATTCGTGTTGAGGGAAAAATTCCCCTTAAAATCCCTAGAGCCCCGAGTACTCTGCGAAGTACGTGCTCCTTAAATCTGTGGTGTTGAAAGTCCCGACAGCGTTAGCATACGATGTTGTTTAAAATTCCATTGGATGTCCTCTCAGTTGTCGACTTCGTCCCTTGACCACGGTTCTAAATTTAGAGGCTAAATTAGCTGTGTTAAAGCTCCTAGGGCTCTTTGGTAAAATAGGCGGGGTCGTAGTAGTACACTGGCTATAAGGGGAGCCTAGTAGTTTGGATCGCAGACCATTACGCTAGGAGTTTGCGCGCTGTAACGGTAGCGGGTTCTATTCCCGCCTTCGCCCAGAGTGTACTTCCTCTCACTGTGTCAGTAAAAATTCTTTCTGTGTCTGTCTTACTTGACGAGGGCTGATAAGTGGATCTCTGATCAAGCACCCAAGCAGGAATATATATGTACAGCTGTGGAAATAAAAAAGTACCCACTTGAGGTTATTTCATCCGTTAGTCACCATATAGAATCGGTCCATTTTGAGATTGTGTACAATTAACATTCTGAGTTAATTGCACGATACAAAATTTGCATAAGGGGCCGTCTTCATATTAAAAATATTACGATCTTTGAAATTTCCAATAGCAACACCCAATTTTAATAACCTAGAAATGTGAAGCACTCTCGAAAACCCTTAAATCTAAGTTTTTGTTACATTTGGATGAATACTTGACGAGTTATTTAATCGAATCGCTTGTGGACCTTTTGGGGTCCATCTCTAAAATGACAAGCAAGCATGCATGCAAAGCCGTCTTTATTTATCAATTACACACGTAATCTAATACACAGTCCCCTAAAGGGTAATTATAAAGTATTTTGTGATTTACTCAGCAAATTATGAATAAAAAAATTTTTAAATTGGGATTTCGCTTAAACTTCTTGTCTTAAATTTATTTCTTTAAAAATATTAAGGGGTTTCCATTCATATTTTTTTTAAAAATCATTATAATAATTATTTAAAAATATAAAAATTGTTTTAAATACCCCAATATTGAATGCATTTTGTTTGGGTTATTATAATTTCTTTTCAGTAAAAAATTCGTTTCATTATCTTAATTATTTATAGATCGGGATAGTTTTTTATGTGCAACTCATTTAACATTATGGGACCTAAACTTTGCACGTCTCTAACTCCTCTAATAATGCTCAAAAACCAACAAAATTTGGTATTAACATAGGTCAGAGATTTGAAATATGGATTCAAAAAGGGGTGTTGCCATTGGAAATTTTAAAGTTAGTAACATTTTTAATATGAAGATGGCCCCTTATGCAAATTTTGTGTCATGCAATTAACTCAGAATGTTAATTGTTCACAATGTCAAAAAGGTCCGATTCTTTTGGATGAATAACGGAGGAAATAACCTCAAGTGGGTACTTTTTTATTTCCACAGCTGTACCAACCCCTACACTAACTATAAGAGCTAATAAAGCCATACAGTCCGCCATAAGTAAGCTCATAAGTGGGCACATCAGGTGTCTCTCTTTTAAACTTGGGGAAAACCTATTTAACGTGCACAAAGTGTTACTCTGCAGAGGCTTCTCCCGATCACATTTTACTCTGCCTTGGTCAGGAAAAAATTGTTCTCTACCCTAGTCCTCTTCTAGTCTTTGATTTCTTGAAGACTTTTGAGATCATGTACTTGGTCAAGCCTGCGGCTCGACCAAGTCCATGATAAGTCAACAACAGGAATAAGTCAACAACAACCAAAAGACGCAAGACAAGGTAGCCGGAAAATGCCAAATTGCCACATTACCTGTGTTGTGTCGTCTTTAACAACATTTAATAGCATTACTTTATGTAAACTATACTAAAAACATTAAATGTCATGAATCAATCAAATCATGTATGTATCATACGAGTTAATTAAAAATCAACTCCTTATATAAAAATATGTTATTAAATAGAGTTATAGTTTTTAATTTTTGTTCTTTATTTTAGGTGGATTACCTCATGAAGATGAAACTAGCAGGAGCCATGGTGTGGTCTCTCGAAACAGACGACTTCCACGGCAAATGTCATGGCTATCGATTTCCTCTACTGCAATCCATCAACGCGGTCCTCAACGGAAGCTCCATCCCTCTACCAGACTACAACGTAGACCAGGAAAACGCAGTGTTCCCAATCACGCCAAGCACTCCCATTTTACTGCCAAGCACTTCAACGAAACCCTCGCCGAATTCAGCAATTCCAAAAGCGACGAGGTCGGTGGAATCGACTGATTCGTTCAACAGGCCAAATTCAACAATCGAGACTTCGAGAACTACCCCTACGCTACTGAATCGCAGTAGTGAAACTACGCCTACCTTGGTGGCCACTACCGACAATCCGAAAGACCACCCGTTCGATTGTCCTCACTACGGATACTTCAGACATCCGAAGAACTGCAGATACTTTTACGTGTGCCAGGCGGCCCCTCCGGAATTCGAGAGTGCCTATCTGGTTCATCTGTTTGCCTGCAGCGTTGGCACGGTCTACAGTCAGGAACTGAGAATCTGTGCCTATTCCACTGATGTCCCAGAATGTCGAGATGCATAGAAATAGTATACCAATGCATCATTTAAAACTATTTTATTAATAAGTAAACTTATGCTTTGTAAAAAAAAACCTGTAAATTTACGAGATTTGATCTTCAATTTTTATGGACAACAGCCTGTTTTGATGTAAAGTGGTCTAACCTACTAAAAAAACGCCTTATCCCTTAGGAAAATTAGGCCGATTCCCGTAATTTTACAATTTTAGATCATATGTTAACTATGAAAATTCTGGGCATATGAGTGTTTTTTTTAACGGGGTGTGACTGGAATCTTTGCTGCCATTCCCTAACCGTTATTTCACAAGGATTTGTTAAACAGTGTGGTCAGAAATTGTGTGTTGAGTTCGGGAAAATCATGTATAGAGAAGTCAAGTTTAATCTACCATCTTGAATACCCTAATGGACTAATAAAGAGTTATTTTTTAAAAGGGCAACAGCGTGTGATAGTTGATACCTTCGATTTTCTTGAAACTTTCAGGGTATGTAAGTAGTACTGAGATATGAAAAAGTGAATTCTGAAATCCGTCTTGTATAACTCTGAGAGAAGATCAAAGTTGGTGGTAATGGATCAATGGTGTACACTATATCAACCTTCTGCTTCTAAAACCATTAGTACTATTAGTTCTTTAAAAAGAAAATAACTAATTGAACATAAATGCAAATTTTGTTTCTTTTATTTTAATTTCAAATATAAAAATAATTCAAATTGACAACTTGACTTGAAAATTCTTAACAGTAATTAAGTTCGCTTATGTGCAAGCAGTTTTACGTAAAATAGTCTGTTTCAAACTAAAATATCTTAATATTGACTGTAACACAATTCGGGGTTGTCATCTGTTAAATTGACTTATTTTAGCTGACGTATTTCTTTCCAGCTTTCATTCTTGCATTTCTTTTCATAGGTGCTCATTCCCACACGACATCGATTTACCGATCAAGGATCGAGACATAATTTATTTTCATTCAGATTTTCTGTTGGGCCAATCAACACCCGAAACATACCCATTTGTGTTCGAAAGTGTTCCGAAGAAATACGCTGATATTTTACTGCTTCAATCTACCGAATACTTTTGTCCATGTATGAATGAAAAATTTCGCATCTTTTCATGTTCATAACAACTTTAGTAAAATCTAAGGTAAAGTTAATACGTATTGTTTACTTATTCGGTTATTTCAATTCAGTTTGAAACTTAAATTAATTAACTCAAATAACTTCTAATAAAAACAAAATATATTGTTCTTCATTTCTCTGTAAAATGCTAATACTCATTGTTGTGGTACTTGGTTTTTTTATTCAATAAAATATATTTTTAACATATTTTTATTTCTGCAAATTTTATGAACAATGACTTATAACTTTCTTGGTGGGGGGCAAGTTCGCCAAGCACTGCGACCAATTTTATGAACAAACATAGTATAAAAGAAAAAATTGCTTTATTTGTATTGTTTAAGAAGCATATAAAATGTAATACGACAGTATAGAAACCAGCAAATTTCTTACTTTATTACCTCTTCTATTGCATTCTAGATTTTAAACTTTAGTAGTAAAAAGAAATGCTCATACGAAGCATTCATGGTAGCGGTGCGGTTTTCACTCGCAAAATGACCGATGTAGATGAAAAGAAACTTCCTTTCTATACAAGCTTTCTTTAACAAATGTGTTGAACAACCAACAGTCTTTGTTTGCCCCACAGACCAATATTCAAGGAGAGAAGAAGATCTCCTCTACGTCCCGTGTTTGTATTATATATATGAATAATTACTTTTAACTACGTTGGTATGCATTTGTTTAGTTTTGTAGTACTTTATAAATGAATGTTCTAATTTTTAAATTTAAAAACTTCAAATGTAGGAATATGTCCAGAAATGAGTGCCCCTCCCACGCGCATGCGCAGCGAGAGAGACTTTAACCCTTTAACTACCTCCTTTGAGGTTTCGAAAAGGATTACTCATTACGATTATCTCAAAGGGAATAAGATGAACTGTTTGCTCCATACTTATTATTTTGTGTTCGTGTTGTTGTGTTCGTGTTGTTATGTTCTTTTATCAATAAAATAGCTAAGTAAAAAATAACGAACCCTCCTTTCCTCCTTTCGCAACTTTTCGGAACAAATATTGACCGATTAGTTTATCAAAAAAATATTTCATTTATTTATTCAACTAAACCAAAGGATAAATTTAACTACAATTTCAACTACTCTAGCTGCACTTATTAAAACATTACACCAAACAGCTACAAACAGTTAAATATCCCATCTCATTGGATCAGCCATATCATACACTGTAAAAACAAGGGAGTATTATTACGCTTGTTTTGGGGTTATGAAATGCTAAATAAGGTGTTAATGTACACGGCTTGAGGTATCAGCACCAAAATAGGTGTTATAATTTACTCAAAATGTTTTTTATTTAAACTTTAAGAAAAATTGGTGTTAACATACACCAAGAATGGTTTAACTGGTAACCGTTCGACGGATTTTCAAAACGAAGCACCAAATTTGGTGTTGAACTGAGCTGAAGAAGTCGGATTGTTTTTAAAAATGTACTTCTCGTGCAATGAAAGCTCGCGCCTCTGCACGATGCAGACGATAGAAAGGAGGTGTTACAAACATTTGATGAGAAGTTGGACACGTTAATGTGTATCTTGTCGGGAATAGGATACGTGTCGTAATATTCTTCTCGTGTGAACTTGTTGTGACTCTTTGTGAATGCTGAATTAGCTTTTTGTTGGTTATTGTTGTTTCTTTCTCAGTGAGGTAATTAACCTCGAGCCGTATTTGAGTGGATTGATAACGAATTGAGTTTTCTTTTCTGTATCACGGGTTTGTTTATTCCTACAAACTTAGAAGTTTTACTTTTGGACTGCCTCCTGCAGCAAGACCACAAGTTTGTGCGTTTTTCTCATGATTATTTCGCAAAGCTAAGGTAAGCTCTGCCATTTTTTCTTTATTTTCCCTCTTTACTGCAGTGCTAGTAAAGCATAGCAGCCGGCGGCTGCGCGTGTGACCAACTGCTACAGCCCCTTGGCTCCGCTGTCCTCAGTGAACTGCCCCGCCCGAGCAGGGCGCGGCGCGTACGCGTTTCTCCTGCATTTCCTTCGTTCGGCTCGCACGAGGGCCCCAACACGGCTTCCTCGAACAGTGTCATACTCCCAGCTAAACTTTTACTTCAGGCCCCCGCATTGAATATGAGTGAGTTTACACTCACCAAGAACTCTTCTGCTGAGTCAGCCATAGAGCACGCATCTAAAAACGGCTGTGAAAGATTCGTTCTCTTCATATCCAACCCCGAAGGCCTAGGGCTCCCGAAAAACAAGCCAAAACAGCTTTTTAACGAACTTAATATTAAAGTCAAGGCTCATAAATTCATTGACGACCTTAAGTTTACTCGGGAGGGCAAAGTTGTAGTTATTACACCGAATGCGGAATGCGCTGCCCAAACAAGCAAGATCACATCCCTTCTCGGCATACCCGTTTCTGCTACCTTACAAAAAGACTGCGCGATCTCTCGCTTCCTCCTGCGTGACATACCCACCGACACCAATCTCACTGACCTGTCAGAAGAGATCGAAGGCTCCAATAACTTAACCGTTGCCGAGGCCCGCCGGTTCACTAGGAGAAAGGATGGGGCTATTCTCCCCACCGAAAGTGTACTTATTTCCGTATTCGGCTCCAGACTGCCAGATAGAATCAGAGTCTGGTACACGTCCCATCGCATCTCGCTATTTGTGGATAGACCTCGACAGTGTGCGAACTGCCACAAATTCGACCACGCAACCCCAGCCTGCAAGTACAATAAATTGTGCATCCAATGCGGCTCCAACGACTCCCACAGCCCGTGCCCCAACCCCCCCAAATGCTCAAATTGCCGAGGCGGCCACGCGGCCAATGACCCCTCTTGCAGCAGCAGACGAAACGAAGAGAACTTCCTTCTTTTCAAACAAAGCAACCACCTTTCCTATCCAGAGGCCAGGAAAGCCTTCAAAGCAAACTCCCCCAGGGAATCCTTCTCTGATGTCACGAGTAGGCAACAAGAGAACTTGACCCCCCTACTACCAGTAATAACTACAATAGTCAACGATTCGATCGGAGAAGCAATCAAGACTCTAACCTCGACAATGCTCAACTTAGTCAACGAGGCTAACAAGCAATTTCTCGCTTCCATCATTACCATGGGGCTAGTTAAGCCCACTACCCCACCTCTCTCATCACCCCCTCCTCCTGCTCTCACTACCCCACCTCTCTCATCACCCCCTCCTCCTGCTCTCACTAACCCACCTCTCTCATCACCCCCTCCTCCTGCTCTCCAACTCTCGCTCAAACGAACCTCCTTCTCCGATACCCCGCTAGGCCAATCCCCCCCTTCAGATGTCCCCGACAAAAAGCGAAACTCCACCCAGGTGGTGCCACCTCTCCGCGACCAAACCCCATCTCCTCACCTTACCAACCCAAGCAGTATGGACATGGACACTTCGCCTTCTTCCGCAGCAGAGACACTGGGCGCCCCGTCGACCAGCGCTGCAGGGGCCACTTAGCAACCCTCTCGCCCTTTTTGTTTTCCTTATCCCTCCTTTTTCTTTAATTCATGATGGCAATAAGTCGTCACTCTTCATCCCTTCATGTGCGGAAGCCCGCCAAGCGTTTATATCTTTTACCATTACCATGCTCTTCAACATTAGTCTACTTCAGTGGAACTGCAGAAGTATTTCAAACAAAAGACACTGGCTCCTGCACCCCTCTATGTCAACTTATGATGTAATTATCCTGCAAGAGACATTTCTAAAGATCAACACCCCCTTTCACCTAGCACAGAAGGTAATCTTTAGGAAAGACAGATTGTCCCCAAACCCCGGGGGTGGTCTGGCTATCATCGTTAACCCCAAGTTGCAAGCTTCAGCCATTGACTTCTCCGGCCTCTCTTGCCCACCAAACGAAATCATGGGGGTTACCATTAGTAGCCACAACCAAACACTCACAATTGTAAATATCTACTCCCCAAAGGGAACTTTCACAGAAACCTGGCTAACGGGAATCATCAACAAAAT
The DNA here is from genome assembly GCA_023701765.1 of Hylyphantes graminicola. Taxonomy (NCBI): domain Eukaryota; kingdom Metazoa; phylum Arthropoda; class Arachnida; order Araneae; family Linyphiidae; genus Hylyphantes; species Hylyphantes graminicola. The sequence continues at coordinate 18,632,953 of CM043121.1, read as the reverse complement.
CGCTCCCCCTTTCATCATCGTAGGTGACTTCAACACCCCCCATTCCTTTTGGGGTGCGAATTCGAACTCCCAGGGTGCCATCAAAATAATCGACTGGATGGACCTCCACAACATTACTCTACTTAATACAAGCCTCCCCACTCACATCTCCCCTAGGGGGAATATGTCATTGATTGATCTCTCATTCGTGTCCCCAGGCCTCGCTCAGGTCTCCTCCCTCACGGTTCTTCAAGACTCCTTCGAAAGCGACCACCTACCGATCGCAATCGAGATTGGCAGCTCTCATCGGGGCTCCCCCACTCCCCTCATAAGACCTCGCTGGGACAGAATCGACAGGACCTTGAACCTCCCCCAAACGGAACCCCCCTCATCGCTCAACGAATTCGTCGCCTACTGCAACAGCACTATAATCGCAAACTCGGAACCCCATCACCCTCCTCCCTACAGACTAACCCCATGGTGGTCCCCAAAATGTCAATACCTACGCAAAAAGAAGAAGAGATTTCTGAAAATTGCACGCTCAACCTTATCAAAATCTCACCTCATTGAATTCAGAAAGATCGAAGCCGAGTTAAAGAAACTCATCAAAACACTAAAACGATCCTACTGGGACCAGACGTGCCGCGAGGCAGCCAGAACCGGCTCAATCTATCACATCCTCAGATGCCTCTCCAACAGGAACACCTCCGAGATTAAATCTCACAATAATCTGAGCGCTGGAGGCACCTCCATCACCTCCCCACTCGCTCAAGCCAACTGCCTGGCCCTGTCACTGATCAAGCCCCCCGTCGCCGAGAACCTCCCCCTCGACTTGAGCGGCACCAACATCCCCGGTCTCGATGATCCGTTTTCCCTGGACGAACTCCAGGTGGCCATCAGCAGAACCCGCAATTCCTCTCCTGGACCGGATACAATCCCTGCGAGACTCATCAAGCTTATGCCCATCAACTCCCTCACAGTTCTCCTGGGTCTCCTCAACAAAAGCTGGGCCTCAGGGGTTGTGCCCTCCGCCTTCAGGCAAGCCACCATGATCCCCATCCTCAAAAAACACAAACCTCCAACCCTTCCCTCTTCCTACCGGCCCATCGCCCTCACCTCCGTCATATCCAAAACCCTGGAGAGGATGATCCTCAAACGCCTCATCCCCGTTCTCATGGCCTCTGACCAGATCAACCATCGACAGTGTGGCTTTTTGCCCTTTCGCGGCTGCGACGTGAGCCACGCCATCCTAATCAATGACATTATGTCCGCCAGAAGAGACAAGTTGTTCATAGCGGCCTTATCCTTGGATATTAAAGCTGCATACGACCATGTGTGGATTGACGGGCTCACCCTCAAGCTCACCCAATTGGGCATTTGCGGAACTCCGGCCTTGTGGATTAACAACTTTCTCAGTGATCGCTCAATCCAAGTGAAGTGGAGAGGCACCCTGTCTACTCCCATTCACACAAACCGCGGCATTCCCCAGGGCAGTGTCCTCTCCCCCATCCTCTTCTTTATGTACCTATCAGACATCTTTAAGCTCCTCCCGGCCGACGTGAAAGGCCTCATTTTTGCTGACGACATTCTGATCTACTGCCAGGATGCATCTTGGTCGGACATTGAGAGGAAACTCCGCAACGCTATTGAAACTATCCAAAGCTGGTGCTCTGAATGGAAAATGACTCTTTCTCCGGAAAAATGCGAATGCATCAACTTCTCCCGTAGGACTACCAAACCGACTTTCACCCTAAACCTCAACGGGCAGCCCATCCAATGGAGCTCCAACATCAAGTTCTTAGGCATTACCCTACCCAACAACCTCTCCTTCAAGAGCCACTTCCTTCTCCTAAAGAAAAAAGCCTTCCAGCGCACCAACCTTCTCAGGTTTACTGCTGGACACCGCTGGGGAGCTAGAACTCACCACCTCATTCAAATTGTCAACAGCACCATCCGCAGCCTCTTTGACTTCAGCTGCACTTCCTGGCTTTCTGCTGCCTTCTCTGACAGACGGTCCCTGGAGAGCTCCTACCACGCTGCCCTTCGTGTAGCTACCGGTCTCCCCAGGTGGACTCCTATCCCAGTGCTCCTTCTTGAAGCTGGAGTCCCATCTCTCTTTGCGCGCCACAACCTCCTAATGGACTCGTTTTGCATCCGTAACCTGGGTCTGGGATCCCTCTCTCCCACGAAGATCATCTTCTCTGACCCCTGCTCGCCCAACCCTCTGCCTTCAAGAGCAAAGAGCATCCTTCAAAAATTCGGCCTCGTCAAGGATAACGTCACGTCATCACAGCCGCCCTCCCCGCTGCTATCCCCACGCACTGCCGAATTCAGGTTGATGGCCTCCCTTTTCAACAGCCAGGCCTCCCTAATAACGTAATCTGCAACCTCTTCGAAGAGTACAAAGCCGCCCACTGGCATGATCACCTCATCTTAGCGACGGACGCATCTCTTCACAACAACTCCTTGGGCATCGCTGCAGCTATTCCCTCCAAAGGCATCTCTTTGTCCGGCTCAATCCCAAACACTAACTCCATTTTCACTGGTGAGGCCCTTGCCATCGACCTCGCCCTCACAAGATTCCGCAACCTCCCCCAAAAAGTAGTCATCCTCACAGACAGCAAATCCAACCTGCTGGCCCTTCAAAACCTCAAATTCAAATCACCTAGAACTACGTCCTATCTATCCCACACGATACAGAGGTCAACAGCTAGCCTCTCCTCATGTTCCCTGGCCCCGAAAACGAATACGCCGATACTGCTGCTCGTCTAGCTACTACTCAACCTCGGATAACTCAGCTGGTCTCCCCTGACGACCTCATCCAAGCGCTCAAACGCAATCTTGTCGCAGAGCAATCTCTGGACTGGGCAAACTCCCCCTACTCCAGCAGATACACTTGGATATCGCCAGTGTCGATCTGCCCCTACTGGTGCTACCCTATCGACCGCAATCTGGAAGTTCTGCTGGCTCGCCTCAAAACCAAAACCGCCCCCCTCAACGCCACCCTCTTCAGATTCAACCTCTCCAACTCCCCCAATTGCAACAGCTGTAACCAACCTGAGACTCCCGAACATTTCATCCTCGAATGCCCGAAATTCGATACCCAACGGAACTCCCTCCGAAAGCGTCTCGGCTGCATCCCGCTCTCTTACCCATGGCTCTTTGACTGGTCAAGCCATCCTAAAGAAAAGATTATAGCCCTCGGCAAATTCATTACAGACTCTAAAAGATTCCAATAGTTGATCACCTACTCTCTGCTCACTTGGATAATGTCTGGAATAAGCGCCCCTAGGGACAGCAAAATCCAGCAAAACCACTACCCAACAACAACAACAACAACAATGAAAGCTCTTTTTCCGTTTCCGTATGTTAAGTCAAGTTAAATATATATTAATTCCTCCTAATTAAGTGGTGTTGAAGATTAGTTGCAAATCAAGAAACGAACTCACGACTGACTGTACGCTTTTGTATCCAACCTTGGGCCACATTGAAGAATTTATGCAGGGAAAGACGGCATGGGAAAATTGCAAAGAAAAGTTGGATTTCTGTTTCGCCGCCAACGATTTTTCTGATAATACGAATAAACAGGTTGCTTTTTCAGTGCCTCTGGGCCGGCTATGTACGAAATTGTGTGTGTGTTGAACAGGATCTCCCAAGTTACCTAATACAAGTAACTTTGATGATATGATCACATTACTCGACAGTTATTTCTCGCCGAAGCCGTCGGAGATTCTTTCGTTATTGAATTCAACAACCGGGGTTAGTTGCCAAATAAAAAGTGTGTCGCAATTTCTTGCCGAGATTAGGAGATTATCAGAAAATAGCAATTTTGATTGCTAACTTGATTCTATGCTACAACGGAACCAGTTAGTTTGTGGATTCCGAGATGAAAATACACAAAGAAGAATGCTGGCTGATCCAGAATTAACTTTGAAAACTGCAACAGAGATTCGAGTCTTTCGAGGGAAGTGGCAGCACGACATTCTTTGAAGATTCGAGGGCCGGGGTTCAAGCGAAATACATGTTATTGGAAATATAAAGAAACAGTTCCCCAAAGGAGAGGTTGGAGCCTATGAATGTTGGAGTTATACACCTCTTGACAGCTTGAGACGCCTGATGCAACTCATGCATATGAACCACCCCTAGAATTCGATGAATCTGTTTTGTACATGACCCCCACTACAGTCGATGCATCTGAAGTTCCTGTGACTGAAGATCTGCCTGGGTCAACAATTCAGACAAGTTCCGTCGCAGGCCGTGTTCTATGAAGCTAATGAACAGTTCGCCAACCAACCTTTGAGGGACTATGTTTGTTTTCTAGACAATGTTCAGTTTAACTTAAATATAGGTTGTTCATTCAATAAAGTTGTGTTGACGATATGATAACAAGACCGAGCCAAATACTTTTACCGGGGCCGCTGGCTCAATTGAAAATGCAAGGTAAGGAAACAGGGTTGTAAACAAAACCAAGTTTTTTAATGAAAAACCCAACCCACTTTGGTTTTTTGGGTTTTTTCATGGTGTTAGCGAAGAGATAATCAGGAAAGTTGTAGTTTTAATTAGATTAATTAGTGTGTTTAGTGTTATATAAATGTGCATTTAAATTTTAGAATGCATTGCTTAGGATCAAGTCTTGTTTGCATAAGTGTAAACAAATTATATTACTCGGAATATTGTATATATAGAAATATAAATAAAAACTGCATTAATTATATTTAATTTTATTAGTATAAATTTAAATTTGTAAATGTATTTTGAAAAGTACAAAAAGTAAATGTATATTAATAAATAATAAAATCAATTCTGGTTGTAACAAGAAAATTAGGGCTGTGTTTATATGTTTGTACTAGTATATATATGATTAAATGATGATGATTAGTGAAATTATTATTGAAAAATTACATTTAAAACTTGCATTACCTTTAAACTACTGTTTGTGCTATGAAAAGTAAAGAGTAGAAAGGCAAACTATTTTGGTTAAATATTCGCTTTTCTTAAATTACTGAATTTGTTAATAAAAATATATTCACTTTATTGAAATACAGTTTTGGCACATTTAACTGACAGAAAAACTAGGTTTAAATTTGATTCAAAGTGCATGTTACTGAATCGACTAGTGCAATAATCCAGCAGTACATTGATGCAAGTAAACTCATGTGTGTTTTGAATATGTTTATTTCAGAATTTAGTGTACCCCTTGCTGGAAGGTTTCCAAAAATGTATTTCAGTACACATCTCACTCATTCATTTGATTACCACACATGCGAAGCATTTCTCTGTGTCGACATTTGGACGACACAACATTGAATGCTATCTTGAAGATTAAAACTTAACTGCTCTATTTTACTACTATTTTTTCAGTGTATTCTTTTTTTAGAGAGCTAGACCTTTCTTTTGATGTATGAGACTTCAATTTTCAATGATTATTTAATCTTCCAGCTAAAATTTTGGTTTTTAATCGTCGACTTAGCATTAAGACATGAAAAATCCCAAATTCACCCCTCTGACCCCATGTATTGTTTCAAAGTGCTGGTTTTTGGTAAGTACACCACCGCCTAAACCAGACCTAACTTTTTCATTCCAAGATTACACAGGTGTATGCATATTTTTAAATGCAGTTCTGTATATGTGACAAAATTGCATCGGTCGGTGATAGGGTGCAATGTTAAAACACACGTTTGGACAGAAAACTCTATGGGCTCAGAAAGTGCCAAAACTTTTGTCGTTTTCTGGTTCTAGATTCCCAGACCTTTCTTTTGGTGCATGACACTCTAACTTTCAGTGATTATTTAAGCTTCCAGCTAAAATTTTGGTTTTTGAATCATCGGCTCGGCAATGAGACATGAAAAAAATAAATTCACACCTGTGACCCCATGTATTGTTTCAAAGTTTTTTTTTTTTTTTTTTGTAAGAACAACTGCCTAGACCAGACCTAACTTTTTCAACTCAAGAATGCATAGTTATATGCATATTGTTAAATGCAGGTCTGTATATGTGACAAAATTGCACCTCGGCCTGTGATGGGTGCAATGTTAAAACACACATTTGAACCCCAAAACTTTATGGGGACAGAAAGTGCCAAAAATTTTGGTGTTTTCTGCTTTTACAGGCCAAGAGCTTTCGTTTGATGTATGACAATGTTGATTTCTGTTAATATTTCAATTGTCAGGCCTAAAATTCAGTAGTATTTTTCAAGTAGTTCTGTGTTTAGCAATGAAAGTTATGGTAAGATAATATTAACTTCAAAAATACAATTTAAGAGCTGTTATTTTTCATTATTTCTGTAACATACCAGTTTCAGAGATTTTTAGCGAGTAAAATTTCAAAATAGTGTTTAATAGGTAGAAAAGTTTAAATTGATACACTTTGTTTACATTTTATTAACAGAGTAATTTAACATATTAAAACCGAGTTTATTGCAATAATACCATCAATTAAATGAACAAAATTAGCTTGCAAGCGCTCAACAGGCATATTTGTTTCCTATAATTGAGTGTTTTATATTCAGAAAAAATCATTTTTAGGTAAGAAAGTTTGGTTTTTGTAAAAGCAAAGTTTTCGCAAAGAAACCAAGCATAAAAGATGTTTTCACACAGGGTTTTAATGCAATAATAAAGTCAATTTAGTACCTTAAATGAGTGTACAAGTCTTGTACGTGTATTTATATTTAACAGTAGAGTAGCTTTGGTGTGTAAAAAATATATTTAATTTAGAAGTTGGCATTTTGTAATTGTAAAGTTTTCAAAACAAATCGACGTAACCTCGATTTCCAATCGAATGTTAATGCAATTATCTCGACTTAAAAATGTCAAGAAAAACGTCTGAAAAACTGTTATTTGTACATTTTTAATTCACAATTGAGTCATTTCCAACAGGGAAAAAGTGGTTTTATTTATGTAAGTTTAGTTTCACTATTTTCTTGTAGATCATAACAAACCGCGTTTTTGCCGATTGTATGATGTTTTTATTCCCAGTTATAATAACGTCCATTAAACGTATATTTAAGCAGTTCCCATATGTTCTTGATGCTAACTTAATTATTACTTAAATTTGCTGCAGCCGAAGATACAATTATAAAATTAATTATTTTTAACTATACAAATATGTATGTTCTTCAGGATATAAGAAGTTTACACCACCAAGTTTTGTTTTTAAAAATCCATTTAATCCTTTTAGATGCAGAAATTAGTTACCAGAACACCCTGTTAGGTGTTTAAGTGCACCAAATCACTAGTGGAGTTTTAGCACACCAAAAATGGTGGCAACAGTGTTGCCACCATTTTTGATGTGAGGTTACACCAAAATTATTTACAGTGTAGGTACATGGGCGCCAAGTTTAGTTTCTAAGTAAAAATCTGGTGCGCTGGTGTTTACACTCTAAAAAGTGAATGCTCAAAAACGACGAAATATTCCTTAATTTTGACGATTCGTTTACTAGCAAATGCTCCGAGTTTTCGTTTCCTCAAAGTGAGAAGATTTGAATCGTCATTTTTATAAGGATTTGAATGTCGTCTAATCTAAAGAAATATTTCATCATTTTTGAGCATGTGAGAACAACAATGAGATTCAGTTTCCTCAAAATCAAGATACTGAATCGTCAAATCAAGATCGCAAAAGAGAGGATTCGCGTTTACTCAAAAAAGTCCCGTGATAGTTTGACGAAACAATCCTCAAAATTAACGAAATGAGGCTTGAAGATTCATGAATCGTCAAAAATGAAAGTGTTATTTCTGAGAGTGTGTATGGCGATTTCAATAAAGAAAATATAATTAGAACAGGGAGTGTATAAATCTCTTTAATCTATCCACCCAGTCGTGGAACCAATCAATTACACCCTTCTGCTTCATATTTGCAGCAATTCTGATGCTGTCTTCATCACAAAACGGAGACTGGCCGTTCGTCCTCAGGTAGAACTTAGCCGGTTGTTTGAGTCCCTCTATCATCCTGTTGCGGAAACCCATTTCAGCCACGGCTTCCTCAGCTTGGGGTATGCAGAGCCCTGCCTGGAAGTCTGTGTAGTTGGCGCAGTGGACTGCGAGAAATCTGCAGCGGGAGGCGTCGATGGACTCGAGGAAAAGCTGGTTGGCGCGGCTGTGGTCGCAGCTTGGGTTCGTGTATCTGATGGTGTCTGTGTGGGGTGCAAATGTTATTAATGTCACAATAAAAGTACACTCTTAAAACAAAAGAGTGAAATCCACTCCAGTTGGAGAAGTGCATTTTCGACACTGGAAATGAATGAATATTAACTCAGATTGAGTTAAATTCACTCGTTTGTAGTGATCCTGTCGGAGGTTTAACCCCCAAACGATCCTCTCCAAAAGGAGAGGTGCATTTTCCAGACTGGAGGAGTGAATATTAATCAGACTGAGTTAAAATCGCACGTTCGTTTTAAGAATGTATGTAAAGATGGTTATGCACCGAAGTATTTTATTTGCTCAACGAAATCAAGAGATAAATGTAACTATTCAAACTGCACTTGAAAAATTACAAAAATCAGTCAAAGATTCCTTAGCATTGAATCCACCAATCAACGAGGCGTGGTCGCCAAGTTTAGTTCCTAAGTAAGAAGCCGGTGCGCTGGTGTCTATGGCAATTTAAAATAGAAAATCTAATTCGAATAGATTGTGTAAAAATCTCTTTAATTTTACCAAGTATCCAGCAGCGAGAGTCGTCGATGTGTTCGAGGAAAAGCTTAAACTGGTTGACACGGCAGTTTTGGTTCGTGTGGTGGGTGGTGTCTTATGTTATTACTATTATAATAAAAATATATAAAGCCACAGTAACAGCCCGAGCGATGACGTCAGTGTTGCTAATTGGGTTCTTTCAGCTGACGTATTTTCTTCTATATTTTATTCCTGCATTACTTCGATCAGTGCTCCCATTTGGAGAGAGATCTCTTCCCATCTAAACTTGATTACCCAATCAAGGCTTTAAAAAGATTTTTTTTTCTATCAGAATTTTTGCTGCCGCTTGAGACCTTTAGCATGCATGACATTGTCTTTCAGTTAATGAAAAACGTTTGAGGCCACAAAACCGTTAAACACAGCTTTTGGTTTTAATTTTAACTTTTAATCGGCCCAATTGTCTATTTTCATTTACTGTTCTGTGAGACTCATTGTTTATTGTCTGACGGGAAAACGAATAGACAGACGGATTGGACGATTATGATACCTTCCACTTTTTTGCGTCTTAACTCAGTGTGGAAGCTAAAAAGGAAAATAGACTAAAAATGACATACCGTTGATTACAGTGCCGACCACATTGTCCATTTGGGAAGATCTAGTGCAGCCGATCTGATGACTTCCACCGTTCGGATAGAAGTCCATATGTCCGGTCGGCGAACCTATACCAAAACCTGTCAAGCATGAGACGACTTAGATAAGCTCAGCGATGTTTATTGACAGTATGCAGAAAACAATGATCAAAGTACACTGCTCACAACAATTAGGGGAGCACATGGTTTAAACCCTTTCAACCCCAATGTTTCAATTTGGAATCACCAGCTTGCGATTTTTTTTCTCACTCAGTTGAAGCTTGCACTAATTCATCGTTAGATGAAAGAATCATGTCTTTTGCGGATGTAAATAATGTTCGTTTTTATTAAATAAAAATATGAAAACATGGTAAAATAAAATTCGCTCCCAAAACAATTTATGAAATAAATTGAACCTAAATTCTTCACGCTTGCATTCTCAGATGTTTAAAAATTGATTTTACCTTTTTTTGCAAATAAAAATTTGAAAATATTATTGTTATAATTTATTCATAATTTATGATTCCAATATTTCCCCCCATAAATTTTAGTTAAAAAACTTATATTTTCCTACCTGCTTTTTACCATTTCATTCTGGTTGTATAATGAATCTATTTCACAAATTTTAGATTTTTAGAATGAAAAACAAAAAGTTGAAACTGAAAGGGTTAACAAAAGTACGCAAAGTGCTCTCCTAATTGTTTTGAGTAGTGTATGATCAATGATATGTACTGGATGGACTGCTCAGTATTGATTAAACCCGACCTACTCCAGATACTTGGAGAAGACTTCTTGGCTCCTTCTCCAATATCCCCCGTTCAAGGAGCCGGGATGGCCTAGTGGTTTGGATCGCAAACCATTGCGCTAAAGATCTGAGCGCTGTAACGGTGCGTGGTTCGATTCCCGTCTTTGCCCTGAGTGTACTTTCTCTCTCTCTTTGTGACAGTAAAAATTCTATCTGCGTCTGTCTTACTTGACGAAGGTTTACAAGCGCGGTCTATCTCCTCTGTCCAATACATTTAAAAAAAAAAATTCTAGAGATTGGCGGTTTTGTAAAAGGTGCCTTTAACATTTGTTTTTCTACCCCAGTATTTTTGCGCATTTGATGTTTTTATTGGAGCAACGATAATCGATATTATAGATCATTATTTATACAATAATGCGAATGGTACAGTCAAGCTAAATATAAAAGCAATAACACAGTTGCAGCTTAGAATACAAAGTCAAAACGTACTGGTTTAATGGGACACCAAACCAACCTACATGGGGGAGAACGTAACTGACGATTCTAGTTACCAAAGCTTACACGACACTTTTTTATTAAATTTTTTTCGTTTAGTTATCAAATTTTAAAATCATCACAAATTAAGGTTGTTTTTAATAGAGCTCTGTAGCCGCTTTTTTAATTGCGAATCTACCGCTAAGTTTAAAAACAATTCTGCTCGAGAAATGTTACATATAATTTGATTAAATACCTGTGACGACGAGCACAGATGAGTCCGTGTGAATGACATCTACGAGTAGTGCGTCCGTGGGGTCGAGTCGCACTTCCGGTGGAGTATAACTGAACCAGGGACCGGCTGGGTCCAGACCTAGAAATAGGTTAAATTGTTGTTCCTATTTCGCACACAATAGTTTCAGTATTTTTAAAATACCTTACGCTTCAGTATAATCATTTTGGCAGTGTTAAGTAAATTGGGAAAAAATATTACTTTCTATATTACAGATTCATGATCAATATTTGCTTATTACTATTAATTAATGTTAATGTAAATGTTACAGTATGATGCTATCAGTAGTGGCAATGTACGGCAAAGAATTTTCTACGATATGCAAATTAACTGCAGAAGTAAAAGTGGAAGCCTTAAGACACTTGAACTTTCCAACAATTAGGCAGATACCGTTAATACTAAAACGTTAATACGATATTTTCCCCGTCACGTGAGAAAGCTTTCATTGACAGCAGTGTCACTGTGCTGAAACCTCCGGCAGCATAAGCATATCCGAAATTATCAATTATTAAAAAAACCTGAGGGTAAACATACAATGGATATAATTCATATCACTGGATAGTAAATACCAAGGTCTGGCTATTAATTTCCAGGACTCATGGAATAACTTAGAAGAAAAAAAACTGAAACACATAGCCATTTAATTGGATTCGAAATACTTATTCCTATCAGCCGTATTGCACGTCTGATAGGAATAAAAATCAGCTGTATACATTTCGGAAAAAAAAGTTTTCTAAGTTCTCTTTCGGAATACTCTTCAGTAGTGACGTTAGAGCCTTCTTGATGGCTCAACAACCTAAAATCTTGTTCCATTCAGCGATTTTTCAGCTTAGGAAACAGAAAAAGTCCGAAGATGCTAGTTCTTTAGAGTATCGTGGATGCTTCCATGCTTCCATCTCAAAGATGGGGTAAAGATGCTGGGCTAAGAATCGCCTCACAGGAAACGCATGGTGAGGACGGAGATTGTCCTGTTGAATCGGTCATCTCCCATTTAGTTGAAAATGAGGCCTCACTCTAAGAATTCGTTTTAATGTCAGCAAAAAAAACGAATTCGTAGAGTAAAGTTAAGAGCCAGTTTTTGTAAGAGTCAGGCAGACTTGGATACTTGGATAGTTGACATTTTTAATTTTGCTGAGAATTACAGAATATGTTCTTTATGTGAAACTATTAGACACATATATTTTTGCTCTTGCTAAAAAAAATTTTGAAAAAAAAACTTGACGAAGGTTTATAAACGGGTCTCCGACCAAACACACAAGTCTGAAAATATATGTCTACCAATCAACCAATTCGGCCAAGAGCTCCTGTGTCAAACTGTCCGTCGATAGTCATTTAGGAGGAAGAAATGTCATGATGAATGAGCCCATCCCAATGTAAGAAAGCTATAACCTGACCTTGATTTTGGACTCTTCAAACTAATTTTTTATATTTCTTGGTGAGCTTGGAGACCGTTAAGTAAATTTGTTTCAACATTTTGTAGGTTTCCGAGCTGTCTTGTCCAATTATTTGAAGCAAAATTTAATCATAATTCTTTGAGCCCCACAATTTCCCACTTCATGTATTCTATATTTTCAGATTCTAAATCAGCTTTAGAAGCCATGAGAAATGGAGAGACCAATATCACATCCGAAATTATAGGCCTATTATAGACCGATTTCCTATAAATTTCGAAATTATAGAAAATTATAGACCGAAATTATATATAAAAAGTTACAAAGCAGGGGAAAATCCTGCGTCTTACAGTTGATGCCAGCACATGTCAACATTGAAGGAAATTAGTGTGCGGATTCATTGGTCAAAGAACTCGACCAGAAGTGCAACACCCTCACACTTGCTGATGCTAATGCAGTGGCAGGTGTCGACTCGTCACCTGACTGTGGTTCTAAAAGTACGACGCCCGCTGCCAATAGCCCTCGTGTACAGGGCCTGCTCTAGGAAATCTCAGACTATAGGCACAACCTATTTTGGGGGCCCCTTTACGGAAAATTTTATGTATGATTTCCAATAATGATGGTGCTATATGACCCATGTATAAAATTTTTGCTACAATTTTATAGGCTTCCTTACAAACATCGATCAAAACAATAACGTTAGGTCAATTATTCACTTAAAATTGAGCAAAAAACAAAGTGGAGTGTCCGAATTTTTTTTAGCTTACTGATATTTTGGGGATTTACAGCATTTAGCATAATAGAAACTGAAATTTAGGGGCCCCTGAAATATAGGGGCATTATGCCCGGGCCTAACAGGCCTTATGGAAGAACAGGCCCTGCTCGTGTAGCTCTAGTGCTATTAGATCTAGCTCTATTTTTCAAACTAAACTGAATTAATAGTGTATTGGCGTGCGTAATTAAAAAAAGTATACCAACTAAATAGAATTTCTCTATCTTCTATAAATGCATTGTATAACTGACCTGTAATCCGTTCCAGATTCTTTATCCTCTCCCCTGCATACCCAGCTACATGGGCGCCAAGACTGTGGCCGACGATGTAGAAGCTCTCGGCCTGTACTCCCTTTAAATCCTGTAAGGCAATTTACAGGTGGATATAAAAAAAAACATTTGGCACCGAATTATCATTGTTCGATTGGTTCGTAAACATATATTTTTAGGCTTATGTGGTCAGAGACCCTATTCTTAACTCTCTTCAAGTAAGACAGACACAACACAAATACAGATGCTGCTATCTATCGCCACATCCGCAATTTTGAAATGTCCCTGAAGGAGAAGGAAATGGTCTCTAGTGATCTGTACCCGTGGGAAACTGCGCAATAACGGCCCACAGAACATTCGGACCACACAGATTTTACGAGCACGTACTCCGCATATACTCCGTGGTTTTTCAGGGGTACAAGACTCGATCGCGGGACCTTCCGATCTCGAGACCATAATCTTTACCACTAGGCTCCTCACAGCCAGCGAATTATCTTTTACGGCAAACGTGGTTCATTTGGAGAGTAAATTATACATTCATAAAACGAACGAGCGATTTTAACTCATTCTGATTAATTATCACTCCTCCAGTCTGGAAATTGCACTTCTCCTTTTGGAGTGGATGATTTGTGTGTTAAACCTCCGACAGGATCACTCCAAGCGAGTAATTTTAACTCAGTCTGAGTTAATATTCACTCCTTTCCAGTGTCGAACCTGCACTTCTCCTACTGGAGTGGATTTCACTCTTTTGTTTTAAGAGTGTATATTAGTTTATTAATGCTAATTTTTTTATTAACAACATTAGCATTTCTATATGAGGAAACGAATTTATTTTTAAAGATTTCTTAAACTATATTGGTGGCTGAAGCAGTTTCGCGCGTTTCAGAAAGTTTTGCATTTTAATGCGCCCTCTAATAAAAACTTTTGATGCATCCAGCTCAAATTGCAGTTAAATGTTTTGTTTAGTAGTTTCGATGTAAGTTTGTTGTTAAAATATTTTTTTTTTAATTGGTCGAAAACTATGGTTTGTAGACCTCTGAAAAGAGAGTTTCTGAAAAAAAAAATTGAATTAACTTAGAACTCCTCTGACAGATGGTAAAATAGGGTTGTAAAAACTCCGTGATACCTTAGTGGGTTTGCGACCCACCACTGCCCATCGCTGCCTTTGAGGCTTCGTCCTCAGAGGAAGTGTTTAGGGGGTTCAGTACCCCAAAATCGGTGAAAAAATCCAAACAAAAATTATTGGCTTAAAATACTATTACAACCTTTATTAATAATGTCCCAAAGTATCAAGACGATTGGAAAAATCTTTTTGACATTAAAAGATATTTTAATGTCATGGCTTCGTAAGGAAATGGGTTAATAATAAAAACTTAAAACGCGTTTTTCTCAGAAATTGATTTTTTGAACTTCGATGTACCTTTTCTCAAAAACTATGCTATGTTTTCTCGTAAACTATTTTTTATATGATGTAATACATAGTATAGATTAATCCGAGGTTATAAATTTTAATAAAACTAAAGTGAAAAAAATTTTATGGGGCAAAAAAGGGAAAAATTTCATGATTTTTTTGGGTACTTTAAAACTTATTTTGTTTAAAAAAAAAGCTAACAGTTATTTACAAAGAACTTTTAACCTCAGATTAATATATAAGGTTGGTATAACACACACAGAAAATTTTAAGATGATCTTATCAGTAGTTATTGTGAAAAGGTACAGCTGTGGAAATAAAAAAGTACCCACTTGAGGTTATTTCATCCGTTAGTCACCCTAAAGAATCGGACCTTTTTGAGATTGTGTACAATTAACATTCTGAGTTAATTGCACGATACAAAATTTGCATAAGGGGCCGTCTTCATATTAAAAATATTACGATCTTTGCAATTTCCAATAGCAACACCCATCTTTAATAACTTGATAAGCACTCTTGAAAACCCTTAAATCTAAGTTTTTGTTACATTTGGATGAATATTTGACGAGTTATTCAATCGAATCACTTGTGGACCTTTTGGGGACCCTCTCTAAAATGACAAGCAAGCATGCATGCAAAGCCGTCTTTATTTATCAATTACACACGTAATCTTATACACAGTCCCCTAAAGGGAAATTAAAAAGTATTTTGTGATTTACTCAGCAAATTATGAATAAATTTTTTTAAAAATTGGGATTTCGCTTAAACTTTTTGTCTTAAATTTATTCCTTTAAAAATATTAATTGGTTTCCTTTCATATATTTTTTAAAAATTAATATAATAATTATTTAAAAATATAAAAATTGTTTTAAATACCCCAATATTGAATGCATTTTGTTTGGGTTATTATAATTTCATTTCAGTAAAAAATTCGTTTCATTATCTTAATTATTTATAGATTGGGATATTTTTTTATGTGCAACACCTTTAACATTATGGGACCTAAACTTTGCACGTCTCTAACTCCTCTAATAATGCTTAAAAACTAACAAAATTTGGCATTTGGTATTAACATAGGTCAGAGATTTGAAATATGGATTCAAAAAGGGGTGTTGCTATTGGAAATTTTAAAGTTAGTAGCATTTTTTATATGAAGATGGCCCCTTATGCAAATTTTGTGTCGTGCAATTAACTCAGAATGTTAATTGTTCACAATGTCAAAAAGGTCCGATTTTATAGGGTGACTAACGGATGAAATAACCTCAAGTGGGTACTTTTTTATTTCCACAGATGTACAGCTGCGGAAATAAAAAAAGTACCACTAGTGATTATTTCAGCCATTATTCACCCTATAGAATCGGACCTTTTTGAGATTGTGAACAATTAACGTTCTGAGTTAATTGCCTGACACAAAATTTGCATAAGGGGCCGTCTTCATATTAAAAATGTTACGAACTTTGAAATTTCCAATAGCAACACCTAATTTTAATAACTTAGAAATGTTAAGCACTCTCGAAAACCCTTAAATCTAAGTTTTTGTTACATTTGAATGAATATTAGATGAGTTATTCAATCGAATCACTTGTGGATCTTTTGGGGACCATCTCTAAATGACAAGCAAGCATGCATGCAAGGCCGTCTTTATTTATCAATTACACATATAATCTTATACACAGTCCCATAAAGGGTAATTAAAAAATATTTTGGGATTTACTCAGCAAATTATGAATAAATTTTTTAAAAATTTGGAATTTCGCTTAAACTTCCTGTCTTGAATTTATTTCTGTAAAAATATTAAGGGGTTTCTATTCATATTTTTTTTTAATTAATATAATAATTATTAAAAAATATAAAAATTGTTTTAAATACTCCAATATTGAATGCATTTTGTTTGGGTTATTATAATTTCTCTTCAGTAAAAAATTCGTTTCATTATCTTAATTATTTATAGATTGGGATAGTTTTTTATGTGCAACTCATTTAACATTATGGGACCTAAACTTTGCACGTCTCTAACTCAGCTAATAATGCTTAAAAACTAACAAAATTTGGCATTTCGTATTAACATAGGTCATAGATTTGAAATATGGACTCAAAAATGGGTGTTACTATTGGAAATTTTAAAGTTAGTAACATTTTTAATATGAAGATGACCCCTTATGCAAATTTTGTGTTATGCAATTAACTCAGAATGTTAATTGTTTACAATTTCAAAAAGGTCCGATTCTATAGGGTGACTAATGGCTGAAATAATCACTAGTGGTACTTTTTTTATTTCCGCAGCTGTACATTGCAATTCGCCAATTTATCATTACCGATATACAACATACTGAGCCCCCTTAATTATATAAATTTTTAAGGGTCTTGTGTATGGTAACAGATCTCTGTACAATTCCGATGGGGAAACTTTAACCCCTGTTTTTAAATAAAGTACTAACGAGATGTATACTCACGAAAACTTATCAAAATACACGAAGAAAGTTATGTTGCCATTAAAATAATTAGTAAGTATAACTTTAAAGACATTAATAAGTTCTAATAAAAATAAAATTTGCGTAATTGTTCTCAAATTACAGAGGGTAGCACTAGCGGCATGTATAATCCAGTGGGCAGGTAAACTGCAGTAATAGCAAGAATGAGTCATACCACTTTTGCTCTGAAATAATTAATTTTTTCCGGTATATTTACTTGTCGGTTGGAGTAATTGAGTATTTGCAACAATGGTCGAATCCATTAAGGTAGGCGAATACCCAAAATTCTAAAATTTTTACTATTACTTTAATCTTTTCCAAATTTGGCATAGTGATTTCAAATATAATGAGCAATGCTTTTTGGGCAATTTTTTTATATAAATATAATTGATTTATTTTAAACGGTGTTTTTCAACTAAAAAAAGGGGTTTACGCCAACACTAGCATAAAAAATTTTTTACATTAATTTACCTGAAATTTTTCACAGATGCTATTTCAATATATATCTGTGCCATGAACCTCTAACATCTGGTGTAAGTATACAAGTTTTTTTTAAAAAAATATCCAAGTAAGTTAATCGAAAAAGATCCTTTTTTTGTGTGGTTAATTTATAACATTTTTAATAACTTTTTTCTTGTAATTTGTATGTAACTCTAGAGGGGGTCATTGCATGTATCAGTTCAAAACGAAGAATTTAACACATAAAAAATGTTCATAGAATGAAAATTCAATGTGGTAGACTTGTTGGCGTAAACCTCTTTTTTTAGTAGAAAAACACCTTTTAAAATAAATTAATTATATTTAAATAAAAACAAAAGCCTAAATAGTATTATTCATTACATTTGAAATCACTATGCCAACTTTTGAAAATATAAAAGCAATAGTAAAAATTTTAGAATTTTGGGAAATTTTGGGTATTCGCCTACCTTAATGAAAGTTACAGTTTACCTGCCCACGGCAGTAAATATCTAAACAAAATTGTGTGTTTTAAATTAATGTCTTTAAAATTATACTTATTATTTGAAGGGCAAAATAACTTTCTTCTGTATTTTTGGTAAGTTTTCGTGAGAATGCACGTCGTATACTTTTTTTAAAAACAGGGGCCAAAGTTTCACTATTTGAAATGTATAGTTACCATTCAAGACCCTTAATTACCGGCAAAATAGTTTTCTCACCATGATTAAATGAATGAGCTTGGCGATTAGGGCTCCAACGACCCTGGTGTTGGCGACAGCTTGGGAGTAGGGCAGTCCGTTCAGACGAGTCCAGTCAACGATGATGACATTGTAACCTCCTTGTCTAAGAATAGCATCCTTCATATGCTACAAAATTTAAATTTTCGGAAAATTTACTTCAGTAAATTGTAATTATCGTCAAATTATTTCCAAAACCCTTTTATTAGTCAAGGCAAACTAATGGAAAATATGAGTTCAAGGTTTTACGAAAACTTATAATACGGTTTAACCCGGTTGTAGCGTGAATAAAGGGGCCACAATGTATACGACGTTATTAAATGAATATGCAAAATATGTATGCGACGCTATTAAATGAATATGCAAACTATGTATGCGACGCTATTAAATGAATATGCAAATTATGTATGCGACGCTATTAAATGAATAAAAAAAATTAAATTTTTGGAAAATTTACTTTAGCAAATTTTAATTATCGTCAAATTATTTCCAAAACCATTTTATTGGTCGAGGCAAACTAAGGAATATCAGTTCAAGCTTTTCTGAAAAATTTATTATACAGTTTAACCCGGTTATAGCGTGAATCAACCCCAGTAGCATCGAATATTGGCCCAATATTAGTATGACGTTGGCCAATATTGGTTATTTTGGGAAAATATAGCATGATTAACAACATTTAGCCAATATTGGCCCAATATACGAAACCAATATTTCGAAAGTTAAAATTTGCCAAGATAGGACCAATATTTTGGATATATTGGTTGGCATATACGTAGGTGGCGCTCGCGTTTGTCATATTTTTCCTTGATGAGATTAAGAAGAAGAAGAACAGTCAAACGGCCCCTGGCTCGGTGGCTGAGAGGTGTAAGCGGCGAGCCTCACACCGAGAAGGTTCTTGGTTCTGTCCTTGTCCTAGCGATACTATAGACGTATTCGTGCTGGTAGAAAAATTCCTCTAATAAAATTCACCGGGGTGCCCGAGTACACTGCAATATACGTGCTCGTTAAATCTGTGGAGTCGAAAGTCCCGACGGCGTTAGCATACAATGTCGCTCAAAGCATAGAATTCGAATTTGTAAAGTAGGAGGTTCCTTTTTAAAATTGACCCCTAACCCCCAGGGGTCACACACCAAAAATAATGGGATACGTGTTCGCCGATTTTTCCATCTACCCAACCGTTTTGAAAAAGTCGTCGGATAATATTGGTCCTATAATGGCAGTCAATATTGGTTATATGTTGTTGGATAATATTGGTCCTATAATGGCAGCCAATAATGGCCAATATTGGCAAAATGTTTCCTCCCAATGCTGGGCCAATAAGGGTTAGTATATTGGCTCTACATTGTAACCAATATTGGGCCCATATTCGATGCTACTGGGGAAGGCCCACGATGTGCACGACGTTATTAACGAGTAAAGTTATAAAAATGGTAAGATATTAGGTGTTGTAAATCATGTAAAATACAAACAATGTACTCATATTATCAATAAAAGTAAATCTATTGAATAAATTTCAACCCTGTGTTCTGTTTTAGTAGTAGAATTTATCCTTCTACGGTTAATTATTTTTATAAATTAGAATTTTTTTTTACTCTTGGCATTATTTGGCGAATATAACATAGTTTAAGTAATGAAAAGATTTTTTTTTCAAAATGTCGTTACAAAAGTATTTCGGATGTCATATAGACGAATATTTTTGGCATTTTAACCAAGACTTTAATTAAAAATTGTCGTTATAAACCGTATTAAACATTAAGGTCCATGGGACCAAACATATATGGCGTTATAAACTATTTGTCGTTGTAACCGAGTTAATCTGTATTACCTATCATCACTACCAGCGCCATGACTTTGCATGTTGCAAACAACATCTAAATGACATTATAATTTTCCTATTCTGCGGTTTGATGTGATCATGCACTATTGTGAAATGCGGAAACATGGCGAAAAAGTTTACTGCTTTTTGATTTATAAACATCGATTAAATAATGTAGACTTTTTATAACTTTCATTTACAAGAAAAAATCTTCAGGTGGTGTGAAAATAATATGTACCGTACAATTCACAGGCAATTTTTCGTTAAATTGTTAAATACAAAAATTTCAAAAAAATCTATTTAATTTTACGTAAAATTTGTTTTTTTAACGACAAATACTGTTATATTACGGTAAGGTAGTTGAATATAAAACCTACCCTACTAAAGTACGCGAAACGAAGTCGATGACTTTGGCTCCTGGTACGATGACGACAACACCATCGCGGAAACGGATGTAGTTTGCCTATATTTCAAGTTTTCTATTCCTAATCAAGACAAAAAAAAATCTATTCTCATCAGATGCAATCTGTAGAATATGAGTATAAATAAAAACTAATAATCGTTTTCGTATTCAGTTCTCGTTATCTTATTCAAATCTTATTTAAAAGTTTCAATTTATCGAAACAAAACAAACACATTGGAATAACACGACTCACATGTCTTATATCTTCGTTTTCAATTCTAGTAAGGAATCCATGAATGAGGATAGCGATCCTGAGACCAAAATCGAGTCCGAACTCCCGGACTGATTCATTGTCCGGCTATATATTGTTTGCCTCTACCAGTCAATCCGTTTATAAAAAAAAGAAAGAAAAATCTAACATATCTTAATATAGTCTTTGTCCATAGTAGTAAGGGGGCTTCCATAAATTACGTTATGGAAAGGACCGATTTTCGAAAGATTGGATTTTAACGATTTTCCGAGACCCCAACCCCCCCTGGTGATATTTCGTGACATTTGGCTCGACCTCCTCCCCCCTAAATAAGTCATGTAATTTATTGACGCCCCCTACCTAAGAAACCCATGAATGAGGACATCTGTCTTAAGACCACAATTGCACCCAGACTCCCAAACTGACTAATTGTTTTCAAAGCCGTCTTGAGACCAGAATCAATCCCTGACTGACTTGCCCAGTTTTTATGTTATAGGTACCCAGACTCCCGGACTGACTGATTGTCCAGTTTAAATTATATGCCTCTACCAGACTATATCCGTTTATAAAGAAAGAAAAAAACCAACCTCTCATGTCTTATATCCTCTTTGTCCATACTGGTAAGGAACATATGAATGAGGATAGCCGTCTTGAGACCAGAATTGCACCCAGACTCTCGGACTGACTGATTGTCCAGTTTGAATTATATGCCTCTACCAGACTATCCGTTTATAAAGAAAGAAAAATCCAGCTCACATGTCTTACCTCATCTTTGTCCATACTAGAAAGGAACCCATGAATGAGGATAGCCGTCTTGCAAACCAGAATTGCGCCCAGATACGGACTGACTCATTGTCCAGTTTTAATTTTATAAACCTCCACCAGACTATACGTTTATAAAGAAAGAAAAAAAACCTACTCACATGTCTTATATCATCTTTGTCCATACTAGCAAGGAACCCATGAATGAGGATAGCCGTCTTGAGACCAGAATCAATCCCGGACTCACGGACTGACTCATTGTCCGGCTTTATGTTATATGCCTCTACCGGACTTTCTGGAGTGAAGAGCAAAAACTGGACTTCGTCTGTTCTGTTCGAGGGGGGAAGGGAGATGGGCCTTTCCCCGGGGTCGTAGAAAGGAGGACCCGTGAAGAAGCACCCAAGATCTGAGATGCAGGAGTTGGTGAAGACTCCTAGTATGAGAAAAAGTCTAGAATATACTGTATAAGAAGTATAAATAACACATTTTATGAGATACTATAATAATTAAGAATAGTCAACACCCGTGTTGCCAACATCTATGCACAAAAAAAGTTATATAAATTTAAATCAAATAAATAAAAAATTGTTAATACACATTTTAAAAAAATCACTGTGAAAGTATTTTTTCATTCTTTGAATTATCCTCAGTTTAAACCAAAGAGCTATATGTAAGGAACAAGCTATTAAAAATAATCATAATACCTCATATAGTTAATGAGAAACAAATTTCTTAAGTAAGTAAAAATAACATAAGCGAGATAGAACAATCCTACTCCTCTTAAAGCAATCAAACACTCTAATTATGAAAAGTTGTAATAGAAGGAACCCAATAAGTTCACATTGATATTTAACAAATGTTTAAACCAACTACAAGTTGTCTGCACCATAGTTTTGCCTTACCTTATCAAGAATAAATATAATTTCTATTACAGTAGAGCTCCAATTATCCTTAGCTTTCCTGATAATCCGTATTGCAGAAAAATTCCACCCGACCTATCTGCCACGGTTAGTCTTTGTTGGATGTGCCTAGTATTCCTGACATCCAAGTGGCTGGGAGGCCCAGTCGGTTAGGCATTCGCCTAGCATGCGAAAGGTCCTAAGTTCGGGTCCGGGCATCGTTTAAATAACTGCCGACCTATAAACGGCCCATGCATCCAAAAATGTCCAACGAATAATACCCCTTGTAGAGGGAATGCAAGCCAAAGTCCCAACGCTGCGTACGATGTCGCCCTTTACTGTTAAGTTGAGGGCCTACTCAGGTGTCGGCTTGTCACTTGACTGTGGTTCTCCCTCAAGGAACAACAGACATATTATTTTCATCTATATAATTCATAATTTTTGAAAAAAAAGTGATTAAATCTTAAAGTAATTCGTCCCAATTCTATATGTGAATTAGAAAAATTATGATTCAATTTTTTTAGCAGCCAATTATTAAAACCTTAAAATTGAAAAGGAAATTTGGTTAAATGGTAATTAATAACAGAGAAATAAACATTGGTATGTAAAAAAGTTGCAATTTAAAGGTTTGATTTTTTAGTAACTTATTTGTTTACTTTATTCCATATATTGTCATTCGACTAAAAAAATAAATATTGAATTAAAAGCTTCTTGTAGTTACACTAAATTGGGGTAAATTTCGTTAACTGCAAAATTACCAAAAAATTATTACATTCGAACTTACCATTAGGCTCATCCAATTGTTCAGCTTCAATGGAACATACAAGAACACTTAACACAACTAGCAAACTCTTCATAATTATTATCCAAGTTAAAACACTCAATGGAAATATTCACAGAAGTCTAGTGGTAAACTCAATGTCTTTCTTTAAAGAAAACATCTGAATATCAGCGTCTCCAACAAGAACAATTCCTGTCGTTGTCACGATTACTTAATGAATGTATATTCAGGGTGGCGCAAATAAAAGTGGTCCCGTCATGGATATAAGAGTACGATAGAATTGTTGCCAAGTCATTTAAGAATAAAAAAACAGGTTTGCTAAGTGAAATTATTGATCGCTTCAATATTAAGCCCAAACAAACGCTTGGCAACTTATTTGTCGGCATTTATGCTATGGTTTGACAAGCTGAAGCTACAGCTGTAATGCAATATAAACGAAAGACTTGTACAGCTGTGTAAAAAAAGCTCCCACTGTTGATTATTTCGGAAGTCATTTATCCTAGGGGGAATCGGACCTTTTCGTTCTAAATTGATTGCAAAACACAGCAATTTGCATAAAGGCCGCCTTCGGGGAGAGTGGGGGAACGGCGCCACCTTAAGGGAAATTGAATTTTCATGCAGAATTGTGTCGCAATTAATGTACATTTTAATGAGCCTAGCATACTACAGTTCGTAACCTATCTTGTGGTGATTTTTTTTTAATTTAAATCTTTATAGAAACTGAATAAAACTGTTTTTCTAAAAATGTGCACACTGGTGGGATTACCCGGGTACCTGGGGTAATACCGCCACACCACTGGGATTATGCCGCTACATCAATAAATAAAGCAAATAATCCATTAATAATGGAAAATGACATAGGGGAGAGAAGGGGAATGGCGCCACCTTAAGGGAAATTGAATTTTCATGCCGAATTGTGTTGCAATTAATGTAAACTGTAATGAGCATAGCATACTACAGTTCACAACCTATCTTGTAATGATTTTTTAAAATTTAAATCTTTAATAGAAACTGAATAAAATTGTATTTTTCTAATGCTCGCACAGTGGCGGTATTACCCGGTTTCCGGGGTAATGCCGCCACACCACTGGGGTTATGCCGCCGCATCAATAAACAAAGCAAATAATCTATAAATAATGGAAAATTACATAAAAAAGCAATACATATAGAACTAAAATAGGTTTAATTAACTTTGGAATTTTAAATTGTACAGGATACAGCTCTTTTTTAACTTTCTATGTGCAACTAACTATGAGTTTTTTTTTTAAAGTTTCGTTAGTCTATTTGAACAGTTTATTTATTCTTTTTCGGATGCGTGGCATCTCTAACGAAAACTAATAGGTTTTAGGGCCAATACATGAAATTTCTATTTTACGGATTATGCCGCCACCATCCTTTTGCATGTGGTGGCATAACCCCAGAGTGATGTGGCGGCATTACCCCAGTAAGACAAAATGGAATAGACCGCTTGTTTAAAGAAAAGTAGTTAGCCTAGCGTCCAAACTAACGACGTGATAAAATAGCCAAATAATTACTCTTTTAAATGATATATAACTGATTTATCTAACTTAGAGATAGCAGTCACTTATCGCTTAATTTCAGAAGGCTCGAGATTAGATGAAAATAACTAAAAACCGTATTTTTTAAATAACTTAACACCAACTCACCGCACGGCCATTAGCGTCTATACTACAAATTACTTTGTTTCCTGCTACAGGTCAGCGCTCACAGCCCCCCCTCCCACACACACCGCTGGTGAGATATACAAGGGGTGGCGGCATTACCCGAGGTGGCGGGATTCCCCTTCTCTCCCCTACTGAAGCAATACATATAATACTAAAACAGGTTTAATTAAACGGGGAATAACAAATTGTACATGGTACAGCTACACTTTTATTAACTTTCGATTTGCAACTACCTAGGCAGGTTTTTTTTAAAGTTTCATTGGTTTAATTGACCATTTCAGTTATTCTTTTCTGGATACGTGGCATCTGGAACAAAAGCTTATACGGTGTAGGGCCAATATACGAAATTTCTATTTGGCGGGTTATGCCGCCATCCTTGGTGGCGGCATTACCCCAGTAAGACAAAATGGCATAGACGGAACCGATTTATCTAACATTCCAATTTATAATAACAGTCACTTATCTCTTTGTTTTGTTTCAGAAGACCCCAAACCAGATGAAGATCATTAAAAACCGTATTTTTAAAAAAAGAACTTTACACCAACTCACCGCACGGTCATTAGAGTCTCTACTGCAAATGACTTTGTTCCTGCTACATGTCAGCGATCATAGTCCCCCTCCCACACACACCGCTGTGGCGAGATACAAGGGGTGGCGGCATTGCCGGGGTGGCGGGATTCCTCTGCTCTCCCTTACGCACTAAAATCTGAATGTCCCAATAGCCAATAGGGTAGTGCTAATCCAATCAAACCAATTCTAGAACAGGTTTCGCCAAGTGCTTGTATACGCTTGAATAATCTTTTATTTTGACAGAAACTCTTTCTGACGGCTTCAATAGTTCTTTTCGCCAAGCATCTCAACGCCTTCCTATCTCTACGCCGGGGCCACTTTTATTTGCGCCGCCCTGTATAATGAATATTATACAATCAATGTTTCTTTCCTTCCTCAAATTACAGCTGCTCAGATAAGCAACAGTTAAAGTTTCCAGCTCAGCAAAAAAATATATACTGTGCAGATAAAAAATAATTATTAAAAAGTGAAAAGTCAATATTGCATTAAATTTTCTTCCTCTTGTGTAAAAATAGTTTAGAAACATAAAAAGATTAATAAAAATGTATTTTTGAACATTTTTGAAAATACCTTGCCTCTTATATACAAATATTCCATATCACGATCAGTATAGACTGTGATGCTTGCTCCTATAATGGTCTCAAACCAATAGGAAGCAGTTGACGCATCACACTTGTTTATGTCACTTATACTTTCAGCTGTCAAATGGGGATTTGAATAATTTTTTTTTCATCGTAAATTAAGCGTGTACAAAATAAAATTACTTTTTTTTTTCTTTTCTTCAAAATTTTGTCATAAAACGTCTTGTCGCGTGGTACCTGTGACGTCACTAGTAAGAATAAACAAACTCAGCCGACTACAAACGTTGAATAACATGACAATATTGGAATCTAATTTAGGCAAACCTGAAATATCCGCTTCTGGAAAACCGCCTTCCCTTATCCCAATCATTCTTAATTGTGTAGTAAATTAGATTCGCCGGTTTGTTTTAAAACGATTTGTATTAAATAATTAAAGATTTATTTCGCACAAAAAATACACAAGTTTGCTATTTTTAACTAACTATAATTTATATAATATTGAACGGCATTTTAGCTGTATAGTCTATTGGATAGCACTCAGAACCTTTATGAAAGCTTCCACTTTATAAGTTATAGAAGTTAAAATAGTGTCGTGAACTGTTAGTTTTAAATATACTTTTTTTAAAAAAGCATTTCTAATCAAATGATGCAAATTAAAATCACAACACTCAATACATTTTTCCATTGTGTAAAATTATTAAATTGTGTCAAGAGATTTATGCGTTGTTATTTTTACAATTATATTCACCTATCTATATGGTGAAGGTCCCACCCTTATGGGAAACAAATTTGAAACGAAAATATTATCGAGTTTTGTAATTATGTATTTTTAAAGTTTCAAAAATTCCCAAATATCCAGCAGATGGCGACATTATTTAAAAATATTATCGATTAATAAATAAATAACCGGATGGTTATTTTTCTTTCAATTTTGTTTTAAATTGATGTTATGATGATTCCCATACCTGGCGAAAACGGTATAATATGGCAAAGTAGTACTTCAAAGTACTACGGAAGTCGAGATTACAAAACTAGTGCATTAGCTCCAAGGGACGGACAGTCCCTCGTAACTCAAAACTGAATCAAATTCGTGTTGTCGCATGCGCAATACAAAGACAAACAATAACAAATAAAAAAAATTAAGCAATATTTAAAGAATTAAATTTATAAAAATAAAGATAAAATTTAGAAAAAAAATTATAAAATTTATTTGATAATTTTTAATATCTCTTCTTACTGGATTTTCAAGTTAATCGACGGGAGACGCCAAGACCGTGTTCCGGTCGGGCCTATGTGTTTTGAAAATATTAATATAAATTTATAAATAAAAAATAAAAATAAACTAAGCTTCAGGTGCACAGGTATTAAAAGGAATCGATACTAAAAATTTCGAATTTTTGAGGGCGGTATAGGCATGTCTTTCACTATCAACAGACAGACAAACAGACTATTTCCTTTATTATTCTATATTACTCATTTGATCAATCTTCAATGCCATTTAAAATATGAAACAATTGAAGAGTACACGGGAAAAACCGATTGATTTTTCAGAGAAGTTTCCTTAGAAGGCCACTTTGGCGATGATAGCGAGTGATCGCCTGAACTTGTGTAGGGAAACCAGTTCCTACCATAGATATCATAGTTAAAGTAATATAGTTTCAGATCACGTGACCTCCAATGCTATCGATGGGACGCGCAAGCAATGAAGTCAGTGTTGTAGGTCACGTGATATGCCAGTGTAGTACTATCTCTGTGGTTCCTTGCTACCAAGTTCAGGCGATTGGCGATCCCGACGCTTGGACCAAGCGAAGAAGAAGGAGAGAAACCGGTTTTTTGCCGCCAAGCAGGCAGTTGCGGCCGTCCGCCTAATAAATCAATCGCTTCTTCCCGTGTACTCTTCAATTATAACCGATAATGTTGAGCTTTTTCAGCATAAATAACTATGTATAAAAGTAAGATCATCACTATATCGCCCTCGTAGTGTAACGGTTTTAGCTCAGGACTGCAGAGCTGGGGGTCTGGGTTCGATTCCCGGGTAAGGCTTGATTGTAAATTGAACTTATCTCAGTCTTGTAATTGGGTGTAAATCTGTTAGGCTGTGTGTCATAATAAATATTAATATTTTTATTATTTTTACTAACTTATCAACTAATTCAGAAGCTTATTAACTAGTACCAAAATAATCTTATCATTATAAGTTCGGAAATTTCTACTTTGTGATCCAAAAATTGTTCCAGAATTTTTTTTAAAGCAAACTTCAAATTGATATTGAAACAAAAAAAAACCTATGCATACATAACTATTTATTATTATTATTATTAAATTGTGAAAATTTATATATTTTCTATTGACAATTACATGGTAGCAAACCATTTGCACGTATGAAAAATTTATCAATGTATGTATTAAACATCGTTTTGTAGCACTAGATGTAAATTTAGTAGATCGAATAGCATTGATAAAGCATTGATGATTTCAAAACGATGACAATGAGCAAAATTCCCGCAAAAATTCCAATACACCTAGAATTATTTATTATTAATTGTTTGTAATTGTGAAATTTTATATATTTTCTTATGAAACTTACTTGGTCTTTAACATTTCGTATATATAAGACATCATTGAATATGTTTTAAACATCGTTTTGAAACCATAGATGTAATTTAAGTAGATTGGATGAATAAGGCATTGATGATTCCAAAACTATGACAATGAACAAAGTTAACTCCAAAATACCACTGCATATTGACCAATTTATTATTATTATTAATGGGACATTTATAAATTTTGTAATCCCAATTACATGGTAGTGAACTATTTATGTACATGAAACATTTATCAGTGTATGTATTAAACATCATTTTG
Source organism: Hylyphantes graminicola (assembly GCA_023701765.1). Classification (NCBI taxonomy): domain Eukaryota; kingdom Metazoa; phylum Arthropoda; class Arachnida; order Araneae; family Linyphiidae; genus Hylyphantes; species Hylyphantes graminicola. The sequence goes on along the minus strand of CM043121.1, from coordinate 18,604,091 downwards.
AAGTAGGAGATTTTCGATGGCTGTTTATTTTTTTCAACCTCCGATGGGCTGTAACAAAAAGACGGGCCAAAATACAAAAAGATTTTTTTTTTTTACAAAAAGTAATGTACAATACTGCTTATTTCTCCATATAATCTCTTTAACCCTCTAATGCATGAATTTTTTGTTTGGTCCCAAAAAAATATATTTGTATCTCTAATGCTCATACATCACGGGAAAAATACGGAAAAAAAATTAAATGCATCGGAATTTAAATAATTTCATTTTTTAAATTTGTTACCAAACGGTAACACCATGCATTAAGCGCTGAATAGATGCTTAAGGGATCATAGGAGTCTTAAATATGTGCAAAGAAGGAACTACAAAGTATAGTTTGTTCTTTTATGTAACTTTTTAACTCCTCAATATATAAGCATAATTTTTTTATGTGTAATTCTACAAGATTCATTTAATAAGAAACAATTTTTAAAATTTATGAAACTTTAGCCAAAACTAAAATAAATGATATTGAACATAAAGCTATTTGAACACATTGTGATTAGGCTTGCGCGGCAAATTGTGAGGTCAAAATTGAAGACATGACCAAGAAAATGACTTTATATTGTACAAATATGTACAAACAAAGACTTATACGTAAATTCTCAGCTCAATTTTAATTAGAAATTATTTTTTAAATTTTTTTAATCAAAATTTTAAAATTTTTATTAATTTTTTTAGAAAAAAGTTCTTAAAATAATTTCTAATTAAAATTGAGCTGAGAATTTAGGTATAAGTCTTTGTTTGTACATATTTGTACAATATAAAGTCATTTTCTTGGTCATGTCTTTAATTTTGACCTCACAATTTGCCGCGCAAGCCTAATCACAATGTGTTCAAATAGCTTTATGTTTAATATCATTTATTTTAGTTTTGGCTAAAGTTTCATAAAATTTAAAATTTGTTTCATATTAAATAAATCTTGTAGAATTACATATAAAAAAATTATACTTGTATATTGAGTAGTTAAAAAATTACATGAAAGATCAAACTATGCTTTGTAGTTCCTTCTTTGCACATTTTTAAGACTCCTATGACCCCTTAAAGTTCGTGGTACGAATATTTATTTTTATTCAAATTATTGCCTTTTTTACTTTTTATATTTCTAATAAATTATACTTAAAAATAAAGCTTATTGATAATTTTATTATTCTATAAGAAGTTGCAGAGGCACACAGGCACATAGTTTTAGGTATAAAATCTTTAATGAAAACGTGTATAGCAAACAAAAAAGAGTATTCATATTTAGTACATTTAGATTTTGTTAAACAGGAAAAATTAGTTCTTAAAATTATTATGAATAGTAGTTACTTTTGAAACAAAATTAATGTACAAATAGAAGGCAATAGCAGGTTTAGTACAAATAGCAGGTATTTATGAATAAAAATATACAAAAATCTTTTTTAAACATAATTTTTTTAAATGGCAGAATGATACGACATTAAACAGTTATTTTTACTCTTAAAATCAAGTAGTACCAAACATTTTAAACACTGAACTCTTGTGAATCCGTTACAGAGATACACGCAAATTAGCAAACAAAAGTTGTGCTTAATGCATGATGTTACCAAACGGTAACACATGTAAAAACCAACTACAAACTACCAATTTTGAAAAGAATGATTAGAAAACTACTAAATATAGTTTAAAATAACCCTCTTGAACTATAATATTTTTTCAAAGCAATTTAATTGTATTTAGTACTAGTATTATTACTTTGAATTCTGCCAAACACGTAAATTCACAACAGTTAGAAACTTCACTTTTTAATTTTGAATACACTTTTACTACCGTCAATTATGAAGGTTATTATTAACTAAAACTTCAAAATGGAATGTAATAGATGAAAAAAACACAAATTTGTCGAGAGGGAGGCCTATTTTAATAGAATAAAGTGGATTATGTAACTTGTTACCGAACGGTAACACTATGCATTAGAGGGTTAAAGATTAAAGCATTCGTCATATCTGTAAACAAGCATTGAAATACCCTTTTCATAAAATTTAGCCGCCAATGACTTAAAGGGAATTGTGACGGTTTCTTTGAGCTTCACGTCAATTTGGAAGCGCTACAATCCAAGCCACTAGGCTAATCGATAATTCGCCTATGGTAAACCTTCGAGTTTCCCTAAACACTTGGTCAGCTCGCTGAATAATGCCGTCTGTAGTGACAGACTTGCTTCCTTGGTCCCCTTCTTCATGAAGACCAGTTCGACCACCTTCATAGTTTCAACAGCATTCAAAAACAACGCCATTACTCGTAAAGGTGTATCCATACACTCTATTCATTCATCGATGAATTTCTGTTCCACTGTTCCTTTCTGCCTGCGAGAAACGAATAACAGTTCTCAATTCTAACTTGGCGGCTACATTTTATGAAGATTGTAATTCAAAGCTTGCTTACAAATACGATAAATGATTTAATCGTCAAGGTGAATATGTAGAGAAATAAGCAGTATTATACATTACTTTTAGGTTAAAAAAAAACCTTTTTTGCATTTTGACCCGTTTTTTTTTTTTTGTAACAGCCAATCGGATATTGAAAAATAACAGCCCTCGTAAATTAAGTATTTGATCTGTAGTTGAATAAAGTAATGATGATTCCAAATCTATGACAATGAACAAAAATGACCAAAAAAAAGACCAATGCACATTGAACTATTTATTATTAGTTTTTTTAATTGGCGACATTTTACATTTTCTAATGAAAATTACATAACAGTAAGCTATTTGTATGTGCGAAACATTTATCATTGCTTGTATTAAACATTGTTTGAAGAAACACTAGTTCTAAATTAAGTAGTTGACCATTTTGAACGAACAAAGCATTGAGAATTCCAAAACTATGACAATGAACAAAATTGACACAAAAATACAGATACAAAGAACAATTTATTATTAATATTTTTAAATTGTGAAATTTTATAAATTTTCTTTATAATCGTATGTATCAAACGTCGTTTTGAAGTACTGATGTAAATTAAGTAGATCGGACAAAGATCAAAGTGATTATCTAAAACTATGACAATGAACAAAATTGACAAAAAAAATAATTTTAATTGTGGCATTTTATATTTTCTAATAAAAATTACACATTAGTAAACTATTTGTTTGTATAATAATCTTTTTGCAGTACTATATGTAAATAAAGTAGGTAGGACGAATAAAGAACTGATGATTTCAAAACAATGACAATGAATTCGTAGCCATTGTTGATGACTACTGTATGACAATTACTTTAGGAGAGGTAGTTGGCGGCTTTTCATTGCAGTATTTTCGCCAGACGCAATACACGATGATCGCCAAGACGACAATCACGACGACAGGAACTACAATTTCCACAGACATCTCTTGGGAAAATTCTGTATCTCTTTCAAGGTTTTATCTTTAAAAAAGAAACAGAAACTTTTATCGATAGCTGACATTTAGAGCAACTTCCATGGTATTTCTGCATCGTAGTGTTAACCTCTTCAGACCTCAGCAAAACTCTACACGGATATTCCTCTCTCATCTAAAGATACTTTTCATACAAATATATTATACTAAAAAGTATGTTTTGAAAAGTAACTTTTTAAAAAGATATGTTTAATAGTTACTGAGAGACACGTAGTTACGAGAGACAAATTAACTAGGCAGAAGATCAAATCTATTATTTCTAGATGTATTACTGTTACCACATTTTAAACAAATAGAAAGAGTATGCTTTTTCAGTGATTATATCATGAAAAAAAAAGTCTAACATACACAGAAACTAAAAACTAATGTAATAAATTAAATGCATTTTAAAGTAACACATAGTCAAGTCAAGAGATCATTTTCAAAAGAATCCACATATCCAGAAGTGAGAAGTTCTTGAAGAGTTTTTTTTTTATTAAATGAAAGCAAAAAGTGTGTTTCATTGATCTCTTGAAAAAATTTTCAGACAGAAGCAAATGTTATGGTGAAATAGTCATTTGAGGATGCAGACGTTCCAATTGTTTAAGGGGTCTAAGGAGTCTTAAAAATGTGCAAAGAAGGAACTACAAAGCATAGTTTGATCTTTCATGTAATTTTTTAACTACTCAATATACAAGTATAATTTTTTTATATGTAATTCTACAAGATTTATTTAATATGAAACAAATTTTAAAATTTATGAAACTTTAGCCAAAACTAAAATAAATGATATTAAACATAAAGCTATTTGAACACATTGTGATTAGGCTTGCGCGGCAAATTGTGAGGTCAAAATTGAAGACATGACCAAGAAAATGACTTTATATTGTACAAATATGTACAAACTAGAACTTATACCTAAATTCTCAGCTCAATTTTAATTAAAAATAATTTTTAAATTTTTTTTTAATCAAAATTCAAAAATTTTTATAATTTTTTTTAGAAAAAAGTTCTTAAAATAAATTCTAATTAAAATTGAGCTGAGAATTTAGGTATAAGTCTTTGTTTGTACATATTTGTACAATATAAAGTCATTTTCTTGGTCATGTCTTCAATTTTGACCTCACAATTTGTTGCGCAAGCCTAATCACAATGTGTTCAAATAGCTTTATGTTTAATATCATTTATTTTAGTTTTGGCTAAAGTTTCATAAATTTTAAAATTTGTTTCATATTAAATAAATCTTGTAGAATTACATATAAAAAAATTATACTTTTATATTGAGTAGTTAAAAAATTACATGAAAGATCAAACTATGCTTTTTAGTTCCTTCTTTGCACATTTTTAAGACTCCTTAGACCCCTTAAACTGCTGTCTCACTTTTAACGATGCAGCACTGTTTCATGCCTTACGATTGTATTTTCAGGTACAAGACTGGTTGGGGCGTGAAAAAATCCTCTCGAATGGGGTTGGTAATAAAGCTAGGCTACTATGACAGCAACCTCGTATTTATTTCATGAATATTAGAATTAAAATGGCAAAATTCAAGTTAGATAGAATGTCAATTTATCCGGGATACTACATTGTTTTAATGAATCAAATATATGGCTTTTGCCAATTCCACAACAAAGGCAATGAATTTACAGAGGTTTCTGCACAGAAATATGAAAGGGGTTGGGTAGATGTTCATAATTACGTTTACTACTCCTTCGATAAAATTGCCAAATTCCTTCGTTGCTACAAGTCCAAAGGCACATGCACTGAGCATACTTTTTTTCTTAACTGATTACATGAGCATGCACATTTGATCTCATTAAGGAATAGGGTTTCTAGATTAAAAAGTCATTTTAGAAGTGAGATCTAGACTCTTGTGAGATAGAAAAAATTTAAAATGTATCACATACTTAACCCGGCAGCACTCGCGCTGGGGTCTAATGGACCCCAGATAGATTAAATACACTCTAGATCTGAAACTCTGATTGGATAACCATTATAAATTTTTCTATATTGAAATTGATAGAGACACTAACTCCCCCAATTGTGTCCAAGGGAACTAATGTACTGGTTTAAGGCTGCCTTTTTCTGGCCTCCTTTCGGAGCTTTAGCACAGTCAATTACGCCTCGTAATTTAGAACCCTGGTCAAGTGACGAAAGGAAACTATTTTTGACGACAACGCATCGTTGCCATAGGATTTGGTATAATATAATTGTAATTAAAACGGGGGTTGAAGTTTTAGTTGAATTTTTCTCTTGGTTTAATTTAATGAATTAAAAAAATAACAAAAAATTAGTATTAGACGAACGAAAATGAAACAAACAAATTAGAATTCTGTAATGCATATATCAACCCATGGTAACAAATGTACTGTCTGCTGCCACAGTTAATTTTAGTAAATTCTAATTTTTTTTAACACGTCGCATGCTGATCACGCGCCAGCGCGTGACGTGTTTCCGATTCACCGATAACAGCACATTCTGATAAAATTCATAGTATACCATTTCGACAACCGTTCTTAAGAGTTCAATTTTGTTTGAAAAATTGATGAACATGGTGGTCTAGTTGTTAACAAACTACACGATCTAGATCTAGATGAAATTTTTCAGTCGCTATCGTCGCAGCCAACTTGTTAAATGAAATTCCGAATGTACCAAGCTAAAAAAAATTAATTATCGTCGTTTAGTTCTATCTCAAGAATTAGGTAGCGCTACGATTGAAAAATTTAATTATCCATTAAAATCTGACGTATTATAGTACAATTCGAAGAAACAGAGCTGCAATCGGAAAGTTTAATTATTCCAATCACAAATCAATCGTTAATAGTGTATTAGTTCCGTTTGACACTTTGGAGGCGCTAGGCATCAGATTGAGTTCCCGATCTAGAAGACTCTTAGTCCGTGCTAAGTTAGCGCGAGTTCTGCCGGGTTAAACGGTGAAATGACCGTCCACGAGAACGTAGCGATAGAGAAATTAGTTGTTCTCGGAGACTTTTCGACCGAGGAGGAGGGGGGGGAGGGCGGTTATTCGAGCCCTGCTTGCAACTGCAAAAAAGGTTGCAAGAATTCTTGTGTCGAACAGCAGGTCTTTTATGTTTTACTTATGCAGCTGTGGCATGGGAGAAGTTTGCGAAAACGTGCCGGATATTAACACTTTACCTACGGGCGTCGACTGACCCGTAGACTAAAAATCTTCTAGACCAGCAACTTAATCTAATGCCTAGCTCTTCCAACGTGTCGAAAGCAACTAAAACACTATTAAAGGTTGATTTGTTGATTGGCATAATTGTACTTTCAATTGTAGGGCTACTGTTTCTTCGTAATGTTCTCTGTTAAAAAAAATTTACCCACTAGTGATTATTTCAACCGTTAGTCATCCTTTTACATCGGACCTTTTTGACTATGTGAACAAATAACATTTTGAGTTAATTGCATGACACAAAATTTGCATAAGGGTCCGTCTTAATATTAAAAATGTTACGAACTTTAAAATTTTCAATAGCAACACCCAATTTTAAATACTTAGAAATGTGAAAAACCCTCGAAAACCCCTAAATCTAAGTTTTTGTTACATTTGGATGAATATTTGACGAGTTATTCAATCGAATCACTTGTGGATCTTTGGGGGACCATGTCTAAAATGACAAGCGTAGTCAGTCTGTAGGTTTATTAATGGAGAAAAAGAAGCACAGGGTCAAATATCTTGAGGCTGGGCCTACGAGGGATATAAAAGTCAATGACTAGCTGTATATACAGTGGTGGTCATAATTATAAGGACAATGGAAAAACAGCTGGATCTTTTCGACACATCACGGTTGAATTATGCAAATTTTATGTCTGCAAGCCAATAGTAAATTAAGCATTTTAAATAAGATTCTTTACAAATATACATTAAATTCATAATTTTAAAATGCGTTATAAAATTTAACATACAGCGAAATTGGACAAAATTATAAGGACAATTGTATTTCTGTAAGTTTAATACATAAATTAGCATAAAATTCGCAAAGTTTCGGCTTGTACATGTCATTCCATCGTGTTATAAAGATTTAGCGAGTGTTTGAAATGTTCATTACACTTATTTTCAACCATGCCACTAGGTACGAAGCTTTCAGTGTTTGAAAAAGGAAAATTAATAGCTTATAAAAATTCTGGACTTACTGGACGTGAAATAGCATTGAAATTGAATAGATCAAAGACTGTAATATATAATTTTTTGAAAAGTCCTGGAAATTATGGAAAACGAAAACACCCAAGTAGGCCATTTTCTGTGTCTTTAAGAGATAAAAGACGAATATTATAAGTAGAGCTTGCTTAAAAAAGCAAACATCGACGGAAATAAAGCGTGAACTGGACTTGAACTACAGTGCTCGAACCGTCCGCCTTGTTTTACAAAATGCTAAACTGGTTCGATACGGAAAACTGAAGTCACGACACCCTCTTACAAAAACCCAAAAGAGACTCAGGATGGAGTTTGCAAAAAAGTACATTTCTATGGGTGACAAATGGGATGATGTTATCTTTTCTGATGAAATGAAGTTTAACCTAGACGGACCTGATGGTTTTAAGTATTTTTGGTATGATCTTCGCAAAGAAAAAGAAATCTTTTCAAAGTGCTCATATGGCGGCGGCTCGGTAATGGTCTGGGCAGGTTACGCAGCCTCTGGAACTACAGAAATAGTATTTCTTCAAGGGAAAATGAACTTAAATAGTTATGTTGATATGCTGAGTGACAATCTTTTGCACAAGCACCGTTGATAACCAATGGTGACCATTTATTCCAGCAGGACAATGCATCCATACACGTGTCCGCAGCTTCAAAATCATGGTTTAACGCTAATTCTGTAAAACTATTGACTGATTGGCCACCTAAAAGTCCCGATCTGAACCCAATCGAGAATTTGTGGGGTATTTTGGCGTACGAAGTTTACAAAAATGGCACTCAATATCATAACAAACAAGAACTGATGTCATCAATTGAAAAGGCATGAAAAAATATCCCTGTGAGCACCCTAAAGAAGCTAACTAGCTGTATGACGTCAAGATTAATTAAAGTAAGTGAAAATAAGGGTGAACTTATTAATTATTAATTGTTTGGACTTGAAATTTTTAAATGTCCTTATAATTTTGTCCAGTTTCCTGACAATGCAATTTTTGTTTATTATTTTTATAAACTAAAATTTTCTAGTTTAAGTTTTTTTATTGTTCTTAAATGATTTATAGCATAAAGAAGTATTTTATGTCTAAATGCATTTTCATTTAATTCAGAACTAAAAAATGTTCTGTTCAATTTTCAGTTGTCCTTATAATTTTGACCACCACTGTATTCAGAAATAAGTTGTAGTCAAAAATAGATCCCTATCGTCACTTGATAAGGGTTCCAAATTACGAGATGTCATTGGCTCTGTTAAATCTCCTAAAGGTGACTGCAAATAGACAGCCAGAAACCATTACATTAGTTCCCTTAGACACAAAGGGGGCGCGCTAGTTTCTATGTCAATTTCAATGTAGAAATTCTCCAATGAGAGTTTGAAACTTAGAGTGTTCTTAGTCTATGGGTCAGTCGACGCCCGTAGGTAAAGTGTTAAAATACTTGGACGCAGCTGAAAATGAAGAGAACGATTTAGCGCATACAAATTGTAGCACATTTATCTCCCTGCAGGTAATTACTGCTTAAATTACTTTTTTGTAAAATCAACCTTTTCGAGAGTAAATCGGGAAAAGCTAATTAATTGAGAAAATTTTGCCGTTTTTCAGATGAGGCGTAGCCCCCGACGGTGCCCCTAGGTCAAAAACTTGAATTCTTAATTAGACTTCCAACATATAAAACAGATTTAAAAATTAAAACTACCCGAACAATATAAGGTAACGTCATATACCAATATGACACTCCCTTTTTTCTGAAGCAGGTTTCGTTGAACTTTGGGGCGCGATTTATACAAATTTTTCATTTGGGGCGCGTGAGGTGGCAAGGCTTTTCTTGATCTTGATAGTGGAACAAAAACATAAAAAAGCACACGATACCTTAAATTACCCTATGGTAACGTTTACAAATCAATTAAACAGTAACAATCCTGCGATTAAATAAATCCTTTGAAGAAAAAAATTGCTAAAATTTGAAAACGACATATTTTTCGCAATTTACTACTAACTTTGAGGAGCTGTATCTCAGAAACTATTTGCCTCAAAAGCACCATCATGCACTCAAACTGTAGCATATTTAACCTTCTTTAATTGTTGTGCAACCAGCGGTGGCGCCCCATGGTCACAAACTTGGATTCTTAATTAGACCTTCAATATACAAAACACATCCAAAAATTAAAACTATCCGACCCCTGTAAGGTAAATCCATTTTTTACCACAGGTTTACTGAATATTAGGGAGCGATGTCTCTAAATTTTCCATTTGGGGCGCGCAGCGGCAAGACTTTCCTTGATCTTAAAAATGGAACTCAAACATAAAAAAAGCATCCGAAACCTTAAATTGCCCTATGGTAGCTTGTACAAATCAATTAAACAGTATTAAATAAATCTTTTGGAGAAAAAAATTGCTAAATTTTAAAAACCTTTTTTTTTTTTTTCGCAATTTTCACTAACTTTGAGAAGCCGTATCTCAGGAACTATTAGGCTTAAAAACACCAACATGCACTCAAATTGTAGCTTATTTATCCCTCTTTAATTATTGTATTCATTACTCTGTTGTAAAACCAACCCTTCAGGAAGAAAATCTGAAAACACTAAAAAAAATGTCCGACGTTTGACCTTGGGGCGCAGCCAGCTTCAACGCCCCGAGGTCACAAACTAGGAATTTTAATAAGATCTCCTATGTACAGGGTGGTTATAAAATAACGCTCCCTATTCGGGTCCCTATTGGTCTGTAGCTTGAATGAATAATCCAAATGCATCAAAAATTGAGACACTTGCTATTCAAGAAGGGGGGAAAAGAGTGGAATCATAAAAAAGACAGAATCCTAAAGAATAATCATAAAAAAGAATTATCATAAAAACAAACTCGTCTTTTGACCAGAATCTAAATTACGAGGCGTCGTCAATTATGGCCAATAGGGTATTTGACTAAATTTTTTTTATTGGCTTGAAATGTTCTTATGCCAAAAATATTAGACCCGTATTTTTTCTTTTTTTCAAATACCCCATAAAAAGGCAGAAAAATGAATTTAAAAATCAGGACGAAAAATCACTCCTGAAAACGCTTTCTGACTGTCACGTGGTATCTGTGATGTCACTATGAACTATAAACAAACTTTGAAACATCACATTGGAATCGATTTTAGGCAAATTTGAAATATACGCTTCTGTAAAACAGCCAAACATTTTCTCAATATTTATTATTTCAATAGTAAATGAGATTAAATCAAGTTTAATCAGAAAACAAAAAACATCACGCCGGTTTGTTTATAGTTCATAGTGACGTCAGCCAAACCGACGTGTTTGTGATCACATGATAATCACGTGAAAAAAATGCCTTTTTAAAACGATTTTTTTAATGATTTAAAGATTTATTTCGCAAAAATTATGTATGCATATGTTATTTTTTACTTTCAAATATAATTTAAATAACATTTGAAGGTATTTTAGCGATACAGTCAAGTACCCTATTACTGCCACCACAGCTAATTACGCCTCGTAATTTAGAACCCTGGTCAAGAGACGAGTTTCTTTATTACGAAAAAGAATGGAATTATAAAACAGAAACTCGTCTCTTGACCAAACTTTATAATTACGAGGAGTAGCCAATTATGGCTAATTACGGCCAGCACATCCAATTACGCCTCGTAATTTAGAACCCTCGTCAAGAGACGAGTTTGTTTTTTATGATTCCATTCTTTCCCCCCCCTTCTTGATTAGTAAGTGTCTCAATTTTTGATGCATTTGGATTATTCTTTACTTATTCATTCAAGCTACAGACCACTCCGAATAGGGATCGTTATTTTATAACCACCCTGTATAAAACATATCCAAAAATCAGAACTACCTGAACTTTTGTTAGGTAACCCCCCTTTTTCCGTCAGATTTACTGGACTATACCTTGTCTATTTACTAGGCAAGCTTCGAAAACACTTCGTTTCCCCATCCCTTTGCTTGGTTTTCTTGGAAAAAGAGGGGAGAGCATCGTTCCTAAACCACGCGTTTGAGGTTCTTTTGTGACTTTGACAGTTCAAACATAATTAGGGTGGGGGGAAAACAAGCTCACGCCGCTTCGAAGAAAACCACATGCGGAGTAGGGGAGGAAATTGCTTTCGAAGCTTACATTCAGGATAGACCGGATATAACTGTATGACTGTTGAAAATGAGAGAAAAGTAATTAAAATAAATATTTTTGGATTAAAGCAAAAATGCAACACTGCAACACTTTTGCATGTTCTGAGTATAATGAATGAATTGGCGGAGCAAAAATGATACCATTTAACTTCGGATAAATTCCATTAGTAAAAAAAGATTTTTTTTTTCGTAAAATTACATAGTATATTTATTGATTTTGTGAAGAAAAGTTCTTTTAAACGAAAAATAGCCTATAAAGGTTAAGGGTATTAATGGATGAATAGACGAAGCCAAAATGATACCGTTTGGAGTTCTGATAATTGGAGTTCTTCTGTACAGCTGCGGAAATAAAAAAAGTACCACTAGTGATTATTTCTGCCGTTAGTCACCCTATAGAATCGGACCTTTTTGAAATTGTAAACAATTAACATTCTGAGTTAATTGCATGACACAAAATTTGCATAAGGGGTTATCTTCATATTAAAAATGTTACTAACTTTAAAATTTCCAATAGCAACACCCCTTTTTGAGTCCATATTTCAAATCTATAACCTATGTTAATACTAAATGCCATATTTTGTTAGTTTTTAAGCATTATTAGGGGAGTTAGAGACGTGCAAAGTTTAGGTCCCTTAATGTTAAATGAGTTGCACATAAAAAAACTATCCCAATCTATAAATAATTAAGATAATGAAACGAATTTTTTACTGAAAAGAAATTATAATAATCCAAACAAAATGCATTCAATATTGGGGTATTTAAAACAACTTTTATATTTTTTAATAATTATTATATTAATTTTTTTTAAAAAATATGAATAGAAACCCCTTGATATTTTTACAGAAATAAATTCAAGACAGGAAATTTAAGCGAAATCCAAATTTTTAAAAAAATGTATTCATAATTTGCTGAGTAAATCACAAAATATTTTTTAATTACCCTTTAGGGGACTGTGTATAAGATTACATGTGTAATTGATAAATAAAGACTGCCTTGCATGCATGCTTGCTTGTCATTTAGAGATTGTCCCCAAATGATCAACAAGTGATTCGATTGAATAACTCATCTAATATTCATTCAAATGTAACAAAAACTTAGATTTAAGGGTTTTCGAGAGTGCTTAACATTTCTAAGTTATTAAAATTGGGTGTTGCTATTGGAAATTTTAAAGTTCGTGACTTTTTTAATATGAAGACGTCCCCTTATGCAAATTTTGCGTCATGCAATTAACTCAGAACTCTTATTGTTCACAATTTAAAAAAGGTCCGATTCTATAGGGTGACTAAGGGCTGAAATAATCACTAGTGGTACTTTTTTTATTTCCGCAGCTGTACCAAAATTATCAACACATTCTAACTAAAATACTCAATCCATAAAAATGAAACTTACTTCAAGCACTGCCCTGTCTTAGTATTGGCTTAGCCAACAAACTGGAGCTCGAATAAAATAAACTAATACCCGAAGCAACTGAAAGCAAATAGCATATCGTCGGTACAGCTGTGGAAATAAAAAAGTACCCACTTGAGGTTATTTCATCCGTTAGTCACCCTATACAATCGGACCTTTTTGAGATTGTGTACAATTAACATTCTGAGTTAATTGCACGTTACAAAATTTGCATAAGGGGCCGTCTTCATATTAAAAATATTGCGATCTTTGAAATTTCCAATGGCAACACCCCTTTTTGAATCCATATTTCAAATCTCTGACCTATGTTAATACGAAATGCCAAATTTTGTTAGTTTTCAAGCATTATTAGAGGAGTTAGAGACGTGCAAAGTTTAGGTCCCATAATGTTAAATGAGTTGCACATAAAAAACTATCCCGATCTATAAACAATTAAGATAATGAAACGAATTTTTTACTGAAAAGAAATTATAATAACCCAAACAAAATGCATTCAATATTGGGGTATTTAAAACAATTTTTATATTTTTAAATAATTATTATATTAATTTTTTTTAAAAATATGAATAGAAACCCCTTAATATTTTTAAAGAAATAAATTCAAGACAAGAAGTTAAAGCGAAATCCCAATTTTTAAAAGTTTTTATTCATAATTTGCTGAGTAAATCACAAAATACTTTATAATTACCCTTTAGGGGACTGTGTATAAGATTACGTGTGTAATTGATAAATAAAGACGGCTTTGCATGCATGCTTGCTTGTCATTTTAGAGAGGGTCCCCAAAAGGTCCACAAGTGATTCGATTGAATAACTCGTCAAATATTCATTCAAATGTAACAAAAACTTAGATTTAAGGGTTTTCAAGAGTGCTTAACATTTCTAAGTTATTAAAATTGGGTGTTGCCATTGGAAATTTCAAAGATCGTGATATTTTTAATATGAAGACGGCCCCTTATGCAAGTTTTGTATCGTGCAATTCACTCAGAATGTTAATTGTACACAATGTCAAGAAGGTCCGATTCTATAGGGTGACTAACGGATGAAATAACCTCAAGTGGGTACTTTTTTATTTCCACAGCTGTACAAAACCACAAATGTGCAAAAAAAAAAAATGCAAAGGGATGGATTACCGGTAACAGTTAAACCGGTTTTTGGCTTCGATTAAATGGGCAAAAACTTTTCTTTAGCTGAACCGGTTAAAGATGAAGAACCAGTTTGAATAAACGTTTTAATCGGCTAAACTGAAAGCTATTGATAGTTTGCATTATCGTCGCACCAGAGCTACGCTACACTACGGCAGTTAGCGACGGGCGTCGTAATTAAGAACCACAGTCTAGTGACGACTCGATACCGCTGGCTAAACTGAAGGAAAAATTTAACGCAGTTTAAGGGGTCTAAGGAGTCTTAAAAATGTGCAAAGAAGGAACTACAAAGCATAGTTTGATCTTTCATGTAATTTTTTAACTACTCAATATACAAGTATAATTTTTTTAGATGTAGTTCTACAAGATTTATTTAATATGAAACAAATTTTAAAATTTATGAAACTTTAGCCAAAACTAAAATAAATGATATTAAACATAAAGCTATTTGAACACATTGTGATTAGGCTTGCGCGGCAAATTGTGAGGTCAAAATTGAAGACATGACCAAGAAAATGACTTTATATTGTACAAATATGTACAAACTAGAACTTATACCTAAATTCTCAGCTCAATTTTAATTAGAAATAATTTTAAAAAAATTTTAAAATCAAAATTCAAAAAATTTTATAAATTTTTTTAGAAAAAAGTTCTTAAAATAAATTCTAATTAAAATTGAGCTGAGAATTTAGGTATAAGTCTTTGTTTGTACATATTTGTACAATATAAAGTCATTTTCTTGGTCATGTCTTCAATTTTGACCTCACAATTTGCCGCGCAAGCCTAATCACAATGTGTTCAAATAGCTTTATGTTCAATATCATTTATTTTAGTTTTGGTTAAAGTTTCATAAATTTTAAAATTTGTTTCATATTAAATAAATCTTCTAGAACTACATATAAAAAAATTATACTTGTATATTGAGTAGTTAAAAAATTACATGAAAGATCAAACAATGCTTTGTAGTTCCTTCTTTGCACATTTTTAAGACTCCTTAGACCCCTTAATAAATCAAGGGATTAGTGCGTATAAAATATATCATAATATATTTTTATGATATGGGTTCTTTATTTATTACCATTCTCATTGTGGATAACTACCTAAGCCATCAAGAACTATGTTAAAGGGCAATGCTATTGCTATTCCTATGACACATTAAGGGGTCACAGGAGTCTTAAAAATGTGCAAAGAAGATACTACATAGCATAGTTTGATCTCTCTTGTAATTTTTTAACTACTCAATAAATGAGTATAATTTTTTTATATGTAATTCTACAAGATTTATTTATTATAAAACAAGTTTTAAAATTTATGAAACTTTATCCAAAACTAAAATAAATGATATTAAACATGAAGGTACTTGAACACACTGTGATTAGGCTTGCGCGGCAAATTGTGAGGTCAAAATTGAAAAAATGACCAAGAAAATGACTTTATATTGTACAAATATGTACAGACTAGGACTTATACCTAAATTCTCAGCTCAATTTTAATTAGAAATTATTTTAAGAACTTTTTTCTAAAAAAATTATTAAAAAATTAAAAATTTTGATTTTAAATTTTTAAAAAAATAATTTCTAATTGAGATTGAGCTGAGAATTTAGGTATAAGTCCTAGTCTGTACATATTTGTACAATATAAAGTCCTTTTCTTATTCATTTTTTTAATTTTAACCTCACAATTTGCCGCGCAAGCCTAATCACAGTGTGTTCAAGTACCTTCATGTTTAATATCATTTATTTTAGTTTTGGCTAAAGTTTCATAAATTTTAAAACTTGTTTTATAATAAATAAATCTTGTAGAATTACATATAAAAAAAATTATACTTATACATTCAGTAGTTCAAAAATGACATGAAAGATCAAACTTTGCTTTGTAGTATCTTCTTTGCACATTTTTAAGACTCCTTAGACCCCTTAAACGGCAACAAAAATCCTTCAGAAAGGGGCACAGGAAGTGCTATTTTTTTAATTAAAAGACCGGAGTAACTTTTAATATAAATTTCATTCTTTATAAATGTAAAATGGCGTCTTAGTATAATACTATTCCTTCTGATAAGGCGTGTTTTTTGCGATTTTTAAGTTTTTGAAACCCGTCGCCTTTAACCCTCTAGCAGCTTTAGTGCGACGATTTTCATACCTAACCTAAATAAACAGACATCCAACCAAGCTACTAGAACCGGTTTTTTTGTAGGACCAGTTTTTAGTCACTTTTAAATGGTCGCAGTACCCTGATAGCAGTTAAAACCTTAGGGGGAAAAAGAACCGATTGTAAAGAGAAGCGGTTTTGTTTTTAAAAAATCGCAACTCCCTAAAATCCGCACATTTTGTGGTTTTGTCATTTGACCGACGATATGATTCATGACGCCTCCAACGTCGCTTATGATGATAGTTGTTTTGTCTATGATTACTGCCGAAGTGTCGAATTAACAGTTTCAGTGTTAGTTGTCCATTTCATCTTTATATTATTGGCCGCTTCAATTTAATATCAGCACTGATTTTTTTTGTTTTGTTTTTTCGTTTAAAGTCGTTTCCTATTACCAAAGCTATTAAATACGATTATTTTTCAAAGTTGTCTATGATTATCGATGTGTTGTTTTTTGGTATGGGGGATAGGAATTTTGCTTTGTGCAATAGATTGCAAAAATATGTATCTCAAATTTAAATGGCGGCTCACAAGTAACTTACAGTATTAAAATTATCAATATTTATCTTGGAACATAATTTTTTATATTCTTCAATTTTTTATTTTAATTATTGAAGCTTTTAAATATGATTAATTTTCAACGCTCTTTTGTATGATAACGTGTTTTTTTTTAGGATATGATTTTTGATTTGTTTAATAGATTATATAATACTTCTCAAATTTAAATGCGCTCTTAGGTAACTTAGGGTAGTATAATTTATCAATATTTATTTTTGGGCAAACATTTTTTTTTTTTGTTCTTCAATTTTAAGTCTTGCAAAATTATAGGCTTTAATTTTGCAAGCATTCGAAGAAAATGTAAGTCTATAATAATAAAAGAAAGAGTCTGCCTGTGTGTCTGTCTGTCTGTGTGTATGTCTGTGAATCGCAAAAGACCTACTTAGACTGCTCTAAAAATTTCGAAATTTTTAATATAGATTCCTTTTAATACCTACGTGTGCACCTGAGGCTTAGATTTTTCATATTTGATTGAAATTTTTAATTAATATAATTAGTTTAAAAAAAACGTCTTCCACGTGGGATTGCGGGACCATAACAGGGCTTGAAAATACATGGTCCGGGCCGAAACGGGGGCTTGACGCCATCCTCTATTAGTTTGATTGAGATATACGCTCGTCCTAGGGCTGCTTCATCCTCTATTAGTGTTTGCTCTTTTAGGTGCGCATGCGCCAACACGAATTTAATTTTGTTTCAATTTTGAGTGTATTTTCACAAGGTAAGTATGCCTCTAAAAGGAAGCAATGCGAAGTTAACGGGTTCCCAGTAAGGCGGGACCATAATGCTAGTTGAATAATACTGAATTAATGTTGAATTTTTCTGATGCGTTTATGATGCCTATAATTTAATTTTGGCTTAAAAATTACATTTTTTTAAAATAAACATGAACACCAAACTAACATTTCTGCATTTTAAAATTTTCCGTCCTTTTTATACAGTGCAACATTTTTCTTCATAAAATTTTAACCAAATGCATTAATAAACCACATTTGATTTTCTGCTGTCTCTAAAAATATTTAACGAAATTAGCGGCAAACTTCTGTGAGAAAAAGATAAGAAAGTCTCCTGTTTGATAAGATCGATAGATAAATTTGGTTTCAACGGATAACTGGAACGTTCACGACTACAGTGACGTCACAGCTACGTCAAGCATTGTCTGCTTTTCAACAAACAAAACACCCTCCACCCCGTTCAAATTGTCCATTATGCCGAACTATGAAAAATACATTCTGTTTCATAAATATTACCAGTGCTGTTTTCGTAAAATTTGCACTGGGTATACTGTGCCCGAATAAAAGAAAATAGAGGTTACACTCTCAATATGAGTTGGTACTTGGTAATAAAATTTACAAATATTCATAAAATGCAATTCAAGATACAGAAAAAAAAACTTGATTTAAGCTGCACATTAAATGAGCTTATCTTTTAAATCTTGCTCTTAACTAATTAGAAGGAAAAGGGGGGAAAGGTAACTTACATAGAAATGTGGAAAATAAGCAAATTATTTATTCTTCCCTAAAAATATCCCAAACAACAGGGCAGAGCTAGATTCATTTTCTTCTCACCCTTATACTGCTTTTAATTGGATTTTAAGGTAATATAGGTAACAGTATGTTATACTCTTTATAACGAGCGAAGATCTCTATATAATATAAAATTGTAATTGTCGGACGCTTGAAAGCCACGTGACTTTCGCGGCTTCGGCCAATCAGAAACGCCAGAAACGCTGAAAGTAAGCTTAAGAGTGACGTCATCTCATCGACCAATTAAATAGTTTTTCAGTGATGATGAATAATTTCTTTTTACTGGTATGGCAACAGGACACTCGAACTTTTTTAAAGTTTTCAGTTTTGAGACGTAACTCCATTTATTGCATTCCAAAAGCGATGTAACGAATGGATTTACTGTACTTAATAAAAATTGGTATTTTGAGTAAATAATGGTACAGCTATAATGTAATGGTATGCTTAGTGACTGCAGACTTTTAGTGAAATTGAAAATTTAATGAAGGTTTGCTATACTTATCGAGTTGTATGAAATATGAAGTGGAGTGTTTAGCATATTTGTGCATTTTCGCTGTTTGGCAACGAAATTTAAAACTCCAAATCGAGACCGGCATTTATATCATCGATATTCCTAACTAAAAAAGAATACAGTAAATTTAAATTTCACCAGTAGCTGTTATTTTGCTTTGCATAATGATGCATCGGCTGCTTAATGGATATTTCTAATGATGGAGAATAGAAATTCTTCCGCTCAACAGAATCTGCGAATTCGTAGCGATAGCCAAAGAAGTCACCAACGTGAAAGAAATCTCTGAAGCTACGCTAACATGTTTTATTCAATACAGATTGTATAGATGAGCATTCCTGCATTGACAGTATCCTCATATTAGCATTGCATGTTTGTTTGCGGAGCAAACAAAGAGGAATTGCGTAGCTATTCTCGGGGATTGGCGAGTGGTAGCGAGCAGGGGGCTATGCCCCCTAGTTTAGATATAAAAAGCTTCGGCAACTCAAAAAAGTAAAAGCGTCTTCTAACACTCCAAATTTTTGAAAAAAAAAAAAATACCGGAATCGTCTAAAGTCGTGAGACTACAAGTGATATCCATCCTATCGATACAATATACAGCAAAACAAAAACACTTTTCCCAGAATTCAGCTGAGATATTTATTTAAAAAAAAATAGAAATTCCAAATTATGTTTTACAGCTTTTGCTAGAAATTTTCAATTTTCAATATAATTTAAAACTAAAATTCAAAGTTTACAACTGCTAAACCAGAGAGGATTTCGTATGTTGGCGAATTTTAGGTTTGCGCAGTGGTTTTCTGTAGTGTAAGTTTTACTATTTAACGAAAATTCTCTATTATCCGATCTAGGGCCCAATGGGGAACATTCATGTGATGTCACGCGGTTTGTTATGCTTACAGCTCCCGAAACACGTGCTAATGTTATCCTACTGCTCAAACCTGTCTAACTGCTTGTTTTCCACAGCGATTTGAAATTGAATCTTAGATCGATATGGCCAGGCCTGTTCTTCCATGAGGCCCGTTAGGCCCAGGCCTAGGGTCCACAAATTTTAGGGGCCCCTAAATTTCAGTTTCTGTTATGTTAAATGCTGTAGATCCCTAAAATATCAGAAACCCCCCCCCCAAAAAAAAAAAATATGATAGTCCCCTTTCCTTTTTTGCACAATTTTGACTGAGAAATTGACCTATCGTGATTGTTTTGATCGATGTTTATAAGGAAGCCTTTAAAATGAAAGCAAAAATTTGATACATTGATCATATAGCACCATCATTTCTGGAAATCATACATTATATTTTCGAATTGGGGCCCCCAAAATAGGTTGTGCTAAAAGTCTGAGATTTCCTAGATCAAGCCCTGGATATGGCCGTGCCGTGAATGTCCCCCCCCCCCCTCCCCATTGATCGGATAATCGAGGTTCTACTGTATTTGGACGAGATTCGTTCAATTAATGGTACAAATCCATATTTTTTTTATTAAGGATGTTCTAAAATTTTCAGTACACTTTCAAACATCTCATTTTTGTTTTTCGGTAAGATCCGACCGATTAATGACGATCAACCACTTTTGTCTTCTTTCTAACATCAACCGAATTCTACTGTCCTTTCTTTGGAATAACATTCAATCAATAGAAAGACACTTTCGATCTCCTCGATTCCTTGTACAATTTATAATGCAGCTAAAAAGGCAAGAGCCTTGAGTGCTTGCCCATATGTTGAACTCGTCACAAGACCAGGGTTTGGTTTACAAAACATAATTTACTGTGTTAAAGCTCCATGGAGGGTAGAAATAGAAATAGACAGCACAGCCTGAAACACAAGGGCTAAGTGGAGCCTTATGGTCAGTGTCTCAATCTCCGGATTGAAAGGTCCCGCAGGCCGCAATCGGTTCTAGGTCGCTGAAGACACATCGAGTATATGCGGAGCGCATGCTCGTGAAATCTGTTGGGTCTGAAAGTCCTGTGGGTGGTTATTACGCAGTTTCCAAAGGGTACAGGTCCCTAGAGACTATTTCCCTCCCTTTCAGGGACATGTCTAAATTGTAGAGGTGGTGGATAAATGACAGCATCTGTCACGTATGTGTGGGTGTGTGTGGCTAAGCACACAAGCCAGAAAATATATGCATACCAACCAACCAACCATTACCTGAACTTAAACCTAACGCATGCAGTCAGTTGGTGCGAAATTTAAAGGTGTTTGTTTTGTTCATATATTTTTTTAATTATAATCCCTAGTGAGTTTCTATGCTGATAAAGGTAATTATGTAAAGATGTTCTTTTTATAAATTTGTTACTGGTGTGCATTGGCAGTGTGTTGGGCACAGGGGCGCCGACTTATAGAAAATATTGGAGGGGCCCATGCGGGAGTTTTGTCCCGGGAAATTTTCGATGAAACATAGTGAGTTTTTAAGCATTTTAGAGTCATATGCTGAACATTCATTAGAATCTCGAAAGCTCGAGTCTCGACATTGCGGGAAACTCGAAAAGCCTGACAAATTCTTTGGCTTTGAAAAAGGAAACAAAACAAAAACACAGACGTTATTTTGTAAGAAGCTAATTTAATTTACAGTAATAATTATGCTTATGGACTATAACTGTACGTATAACCCTTCATTCCTGATGTGAACTCGACATTTAGGAAACTCGACGCCTTCAAGTTCCGAGTTTCCGGGGTTCCACTGTATTTTGCATCAGATTATTAGCTAATTCAAGCTAATTAAATTATTAATTATTAGCCAATTAAAGCTTACCTTGAATAAGGCTCAGGGTTCATTAAGGGGACTGGAGAGGGAAAAAATGTCAAAAATATTGATTTTGGTATTTTAATAAAAAGTTATTGCTTGAACTTTTACCTTTAAGAACACATCTTACTTTTAACGATCCGAAAAGAATTCGAAATACAGTTGGAGTTTTCCTAAACACCGAAATCCGAAAATCGTACGTTAAGTGGAAGTTATTTCTTTCATTACTTGCCTTTTTCTCCATGAGTGTTTTTAGTGGTTTGTCGTACATTCGAATTGTTCCTTGCGATTCAAAACTTTGTGTATTGCCTTGAAATTGTGGAAAATTGTTATTGGTAATATTTCAAACATAATTGTGCATGGATTTTGAAATCTGATAACATTTTTTAATATTTTACTCAGTTTTACTTGTAGCATGTCACGAAAAAAATCAAAAATTTCCAAGTAACATAAATTTTTTATTCTAATTAATTAACCAATAGGACAAATAAAAAATCCATGCACAGTTTTGTTAACATATATTTATATATCTTATATAAAAAATATTAGACATTTTAGAAAAAAATTGAATAGCAAGGAGCATTTTTAAAAACAGTTTAAAAAAGTAATTTTTTTATATAAAAAAAAACTATTGCATATTTTTCTTTTATTATTTTGTATTTTCTTTAAATTTTATTACCCTGAGCTATAAAAAAATTTCATCAATTTCGGTCTGTAACTTTAAAAAAGATTAATTTGCCTCCCCAGTCCCCTTAAACACAAACACTATATCAACGTTAATGCTAATACAGTGTGCCAAATACTGTCAGTCAAAAAGTATGTAAATGGCAGGTTTTAATTGGGTCTACATCCTATAAATATTTATTAATGATTATTTGAAAGCAACTAATAAAGTAACATAGTATACTTCCTAGCGGGCGCCTGCAATGGATAAATTTGTTTAAAAAAAGGTAATTTAACTTTATTCACATTACACACAAGATAACGTGCTCGGGCAGTTCAAAATACAAACTCAAAACTCTTTTTCTAGCTAATGTTACACCTACGCTTTTAATAAAAGACACCAACCGCTCATCTGACTGGCAGCAGGCGCCATACAAAAAGAGAAAAAACGCAGAGTAAAAGAAACGAATAAAAAATAAGATTATGTAATATTGATATTCTGACACACTGAACGAAACTATCCTAATTGTGTGGTTTTACAATGCATAATAAAACTAATAATTTTCTTAAGTTATTGGGGGGGCTCAGCCCCCCTAAACGAATTTTTGAGGGGGCTCGAGGGGGCTTTTGAGGGGGCCCCTCAGGCCCTATGGAGTCGGCGCCTCTGGTTGGGCATTTTTTTATTAAATGGGCAAAGCGCCGGTGAAAGTTTTTTTCTTCAAAGAAAGACAATCTAGCTTAATTAAGTTTTACTTCAGCAAAGTCTTTTGAAGATTTATATCAACTGACGAAAAAATTCCCTTTAAATAAAAGCATTACAGTCGACCTCAACATTTGAATTCGAAATATTTCTTGATGATTAATGCATTTAAACATTAAGAATACATAGTATGAAATAAGTATTTTAAATGTATAGTTATTGAAGTTGATTTAATTTTATGTTTTCGAGGCTCAAAATGTAAATGTAGTAAGTATTGTAAATTTTTATACATTCTGTTTATTGGTGTTTCA
Organism: Hylyphantes graminicola; assembly: GCA_023701765.1. Taxonomy (NCBI): domain Eukaryota; kingdom Metazoa; phylum Arthropoda; class Arachnida; order Araneae; family Linyphiidae; genus Hylyphantes; species Hylyphantes graminicola. The sequence continues at coordinate 18,580,715 of CM043121.1, read as the reverse complement.
GATTGACAACAATAACTACTTTATGCTTAGGTGGAGAACTGATGCTTTGCTGACATTTAAATTTTGATCCATGCAAGATTGTCGCAAAAGGTAAAAATAAAGTTGGATTTAACTGGATAACCGTGAAGGTGGTTTACTTTCATTTTTGCAAATTAGTAATGTTACTAAATTCCCATGACAAAAATCCTTCATTTGGCATACACTTTTTTTTTTACATACATTTTTTTCTTTGTTCATGTATAATTATACAGCTTGGCGCAAATAAAAGTGGCCCGGCTTAAAAGTAATGATGAGACAGGAAATGCTGTCAAGTTTAAACATGTTTGTCGTGTGAAGGCATTGATTGCTTCAGTATTAGGCCCAAACAGGCACTTGGCGAATTTTTTAATTATAAATGTGTCATCTTGCCTGTGCACACCAGGGTTGTTATGTTTAAAACATTTATTTAACTTGTTTAAATTGACATAAACTTGAACAATTTATTTAAGCTTGTTTAAAACATAGTAATAAAAAATATGTTTATTTTTTTTTCACTTCAAGGAGAAGGAAAATATGATGGATGCTAAATTACTTTGTGCAAAAAGAAGTCTAATAAAATCGCCTAATTGTAGTTAAATGGTTAAGTAAAATGAAATAAGGGGAATATGCACCCAATATGTTCCTGTTCTTAATATGATTGAAATAAAAATAGCTGAAAACAATAATAACATATTGTATTCATAACATAGCCATTCATAATAACCATTTCACTTCAGTTCTGAATCGGAACTATTTATTATGCCCCTTTACGTGAGATTTATGATAATTATCAATGTGGTTCATAATTTTAGTTAATTAAAATAATACCAAACATAAACTATTACACTATTAGTTTAAAATTCTTGTATTAGCTCATCTGATTTAATCAAAGGAAGACACCGAATCGCCAGATAATCGAAGAATTTCTTGTATTCTATGATTCTTCGACAAAGAAAGATGTAAGGCATCTGCCTAAAATTATTGGGGATGGTAATAAATATAAAGGACAAAAAAGGGAAAAACATGTTTTTTTAAAACCCATATAACTTGTTCAATAACCGAAATTCAATTGTTTAAAAAGAAACATGTTTTAAACAAAAAACAAACAAGTTTAAAACCAAAAAAAAAAAACACCATTTTTTTTTAAAAGGAAGTTTTTCCCCCAACCCTGCTGTACACTGATCTGATCAACGCTCACTTACACAACTCACACTAAGAACTGAACCTGCCAATAGTCCATGTGCAGCTCTAGTATAGTAACAACTAAACCAACCATTGAAAAAACAGGTTTACCAAGTGAATCTGTTGAATTGAACACTTGAATAATTTCTGAATTTGACTTGGAGGCCTTATTAGTTTTTCTCCCCAAGCATCTCCCTGCATTCCTTTGTTCCATTCCGAGGCCACTTTTATTCGCGCCACCTTTTAAAACAAAAGTGCCAGACCATGTCTGTGCAGGTTGCATAGATTCTAACAAACGAAGCCCAAAGTTGTTAGCTTTTAATCCTCAATTGATGAATTTCGAAGTTTGCATTTGAAGGGTCAGAGTACGAGATAGTTAGTATTATTATTGTAAATGCCAGACCAATTTCCCTGTCAAGAATCTTGCTGTTTTATTTCTTGTCCATTATCGCTGTTAAGAATTTAAATTGTCATTTTTAAAATAATTTTTCAAAAAAAGAAAATTCTGACTATAATGAACACATTATAAATAATTTTATTGCATGAGATTATTTTATTATATTTATATACTATTTTATATAGAATACAAATTTTTAAAAAATAATTTTAAAGTGCTTGAGGCTCGAAAAACCTCCCGTCCTGGGAGGTCAAGAATTCTCCGAGGACAATGGATTTCTCATATCTGACGTCCTCGTGGACGGCCATTTCCCCAGTATTGTTATTGAGACATTTTCAATAAAAAGCCCTTTCAGATTTCTATGCAGAAACCTCTAAATCATTGGCTTGATTATGGAACTGACAAATGTCATATTACATTTATTTTAAAACATAGTATACTCGGATAAAATGACATCCTAGATAACTGAACATAGTAAAAGAAATAGGGTAGACTAACCAGTGAATGAACGTTTAAGGACAATTTGTTTTAAGAAAATTCATACATTTTCAGTACATGTAAATTCTGAGTGTATGACAATGTGAACACATCTGTCATTATGTATAAATTCTACAAAAAAAAGGAGGTGAAATAATATTACATTGCTTCGGGTCTTTTGGGGGTCCAAATAAAAAGTGGTACAAAAGCCAAGTGAATGAACAGTTCTTGCCAGTGAATAAACACAAAAATGTCCAGTCAATGAACAGGGACTATTCAAATCAAATTATAGAGAAACTTAAAATATTTTTTTTGTTTTGATAAAGTTATAATGTTAAAAGAGATTTCCGTGCGTCAGAACTAGCCATTTCTTCAATTGGTCTTTTTAACTATGCTTTTTTTTGTGTAGTAGGTGCTGAAGCTGGTGCTTTTTTTGGAGTAGTAGGTGCTGAAGCTGGTGCTTTTCTTGTATTTTTCTTTTCCCCACCTTACAAATAAATTTTCTTGCGAGTGACTATCTTCTTATTCCCTGATATGAACATGTGTGTTCAGTCACTGGTTAGGAGGTGTTTTTTATTTATTCACGTGAGTTTTATTGTATAAAATGGCTAGAGATGTTAGAAAAATGCTATTTTGCTTTGATTTTCTGCAACACAGACAAATCCCAGTTAATGAACATGTGTACATTCATTGGCTTTATCACAATTTGCCTAGCCAGTTATTGAACACCCTTGTACTTACAATCTACTCATGTTACAATGCTTGAAACAATCAGAATAATTGCTTAAATATGCATATTCAATGTAACCTTAATAGAATTAGTGAAAAAAAAAACTAATAAGAAGCATTAATTACAATCAAAAGAGGTGATGGCAGAAAACTTGCCTTATTACTTTTACAGAGAAACAAGTTGATGCACAGATAACAACATTGTCAGCATTTTTCTAAAAAAAGGTCATGTGACCAGGACAACCAATCATATGTTAAATAGCTTCCTACTAGATGGGAGGAAGTCTGTGTTGCCAATCCATCCAGTTGAATTATTTTCAATCCTTATTTTTTAAATGTATTTACCAACTGTTCATTCACTGGGGCCTGCTCACTCACTGGTCAGTCTACCCTACTACCTTATTATAATTTAATTTACCCAGTATTTCTTTTATCTTGTATAATGTAATCCTAGTAAATGCAATCCGAATTTAAGGGGGGATCATAGTTAGCGACAGCAAAAATGACCAATTCTTAGTATCGATTTCGAAAAACTCTAAATCATTTAAAAATTATGGTACAATAAATTTTTTTTACCAAATTATAAATTGTACTTTTATTATTATATTTACATCCAAGAATCGTATTTTTAAAATTATTACTTTTGAAAAATGGCATCTTTTGAAACATACAATTACGAATTTTCAAAAATACAAGTATTTTTTCGGTACACTTTTCTTCTAATCTATTAAATATTTCTTAACAATTTCTTTTGTGTGTTATAAAACCATTTTAGATCTATTTAAGTCACCTATTTTTTTTTGCCTAAAATAATTTTTAAATTTTGTTTAAAAAACATTATATTCTACATTCATAAAAATTCTGATTTTCAACGAAGAAAAGTGTAAAATAATAAAATATTTTTTTTAATTTGTAAGACTAAATTAGGTGACTTAAATAGATCTAAAATGGTTTTATAACACACAAAAAAATTATTAAAAAATATTCAATAGATTTGGAGAAAAGTGTACCTAAGTGTTGAAAATTATAGTTTTGAGAAAAACACGAAAAACGAATACAGTCGATCTCGTTAACACGAACTCGAAATGACCACCGAAACATTTCTTGTTAACCGAATTTCATGCAAATTATCAGGAAATTTTTTTTACATTGAGCCAGTGAATAGTTTTCAAATATCAACACAAAAAATTCATATTTTATAATGTAATACATAAATAATACAAGCATACAATTAGTAATTCAAAGGAGGCGTGGCACATTTGTATATATTTAAAATTTTGATTTTTATAAGAAATTATTATCCGATCGTAACAAAATTGGTCTTATTCGATAGATTGGGCTTCCATCTATCAGAAAATACAGGTTTTAAAAATTCAATTTTTTGGTTTTTGTGAACTATGATCCCCCCTTAAATTTATTTATATAATAGAGTTTGACAGGTTAGTTTAAAGTTAAAAGAGATGCAATGTTGGACAAGTCGTCCTCGGGGACAGGTGACATTTCTGAGTTTTTTCAAGCCCTGAAAGTGCTGTAATTTAGACTGTGACTTCCAATTATCTTGTAATATTTATGCCAGCTAGTTTAAAAGTTATAGTCATACTTAATAACTTGGTAAATTAGTTTATTCTACTAACTGTCAAAGGATTACTTTTGAACACACTTAGAATTTTTTTTAACCAGGTGTGACTGTACTAAAAAAATGCAGAAAAATATCACCTGATTATTTTTTGATAAAAATGTTAAGTATTGTTGCCATCTCTTGATAAGTACGGCTATTTAAAACTCTAAAAGTAAATATTAAAATTAACAGATGATTTTTTTTCTTCAAATTTATTTTATTATGCTGTTATATTATACATACCTGGTGAAATAATTCTTAGACATGAACCAATACTTCAATTGATACTATGACTTCCAAAGTTATTGCATATGGTATAAGGTAGTGATCATCTTTTTCCAGATAATTGTTGCATTACTGTGGCAGCCGACATAATTATGGAATATGGAGCCAATTATGTTCAATAAAAATTAATTCTTAAACTGTATTACTTTAAATTTCAGGTCAGAAGAAACTCATAAATTTGCCTTTTTTGACTGGAAAGATCAGAACAAACCAAAGTTAAGTAGCCTCAAAATTTCAAATTAAAAAATTCTGAAGAAAATGGAAGTGGAACCTAAAAATTCGTCTATGTTTATTTTTACATGGTCCATTTACGATTTTAGACATTGCGAACCTTTAGAACATATTAAAAGTCCAGAGTTTGAGGTTGAGTTTTTGGCAGATTCCAAATTCCATTTAGAGTTGTATCCAAATGGAAATGTCTCTGGTTTCAGCAGTATCTCCCTGCATCAAGAAAAAGATTCTCTGACCTTCTTTTACCAAATACTAGCTCTTAAGAAGTATGAAGATTTTAAAACGCCAAAAGAAAATGAGATGAGTATATTCTTAGCACCGTCGTGTGGTTATGATCGATTTTATCGTAATCTTAAATCTTACTTGATGCCTATTCACGGTACATTGACTGTTTATTGTTGTATTTTGAAAAAGGATACTGACATTCCAATGACTGTACAGTGTTCTGGTGATACAGAGGTAAAAGTTACAAAACTTCTTTATACGTGGGTGTTAAAAGATGTTTTGACATCCGACAATTTATTTTTCTCCAACATCAATAGAACAGCTAAGATTCCAATCGTTTCTTCAGAAATACCAAGTTTTGAAATCCGGTTTTTCGTCAAACCTGATTCCGATGAGAAATTTATTCACTTTGCAATGGAAAGTTTGGTAGGGAGTCGATCATTTTATTTGATGTATGATATAGCATTGTTAGACTCCAACGGAAGCAAAGCCCACTCCGTCAATGGTCGAAGTTTGTTTGAAAAATCAACCACGAAAGAGATTGTGGAATTCGCTTTTTTGTCCATGCCGAAACTGCTGTTGGATGATCAGTTATATTTGCCTAATGGTGAATTAACTCTACAATGCGAGTTCTCCATTTGTATAAATGATGTGGAGAATCACATTGAAACTATTGAATATGGATGCACGAAAGATTTACATTTTGAATCTGAAAACGAGCCCAAACCTTTTACCCCTGAAACGGATTATTGGGATCAAAACACATTACAACTTTATGAGGAAGGAAAGTACAGTGATTTTATTATTCGTTCTGCCAGTCGTGACTTTCCTGTTCACAAAGCCATTCTCTCGGCTCAGTCTGAGGTGTTTAGTGACGCGTTTGAGCAGGACATGAGGGATCAAAACACCGGTGTGTTTGAAATTAAAGACTTCGACGATGACACAATCTCAAAAATGTTGATGTTCATCTACAGAAATAAGCTAGGTGAATTAGATTATCATTGCTATCTGAAGTTGTTCTCCGCAGCAGATAGGTATAAAGTAGCGGAACTTCGTGCGCGTTGCTTGCACCAACTACAGTACATGTACTTTGAGAATGCTTCAAATGTGTGTGATGTCTTGGCCCTGGCTGATACTCATCAAGAAGAAAAACTGAAAACCTGTGCACAACAACATATTTTAGAGAAAGCTAGTAATATCATCAACACTGAAGCATGGAAGAGGCTAATGGATACGCATCCTCGTTTGACTTCCGAAACAATGCAGAAAATAATTTGCACAAAAATTTTAAAAGACCCCAAGAACCTTGGGTGTCATTAGCTGTAAAGTATTATTTCTGTTTTGGCAGAAACTTGCTCCAAAATTGTATGATTTGTTGGCAACATGATTTAGAATTTAAAAATGTGCTTGTTGTCAAAGACTCTGTGAAATGTCACTCGCTTTAGTTTTCATCATAAAGGAAGCTAATATCTTATTTAAATGTACTGATATTTTATAATTCTCATATCTAGGTGAAGAAAAAGGTGAAAGCTGACTGTTTAATTTTCCTTTGAAGGTTGTCATTACAACGCAAGGTAATTTTTTTAAATCATTTTAAAAATTGTTTTTTATTTACATTAGGATACATTAAATATTTAAAATTATTGTTCAATTTTACTCTGAAGACTATTGTTATTAAGTAGTATGCATGGTAATTTAAGAAGTTTATTTGTGTACATGAGTTATTCGTACATATAATTTGTTTCTACAGTTTATATTTGATTTTTTATGGTAGTGACTTGAGTAAATACATTCAACATTGTAAAGAAGTTTGTTTATGTGCTCTAACAATTTAATGGGGTTGTTTCACGGAGAATCTCGCAACAGTTTCACATTCTTGTTTTCCTACTTTAGAAGTTCTATTGCAGTGTCCTGATTACGACATCAACTACCACAGCATGCTTATAGGATTGTACAGGCATGCACACTCATCGAAGTAGGTGTGTGTGCATGCCTTTTCACATTGTATATGCTTTCGCGCGCAGGTGTTGTTGATGTCGTAGTCGGAACACTGCTTTAGAATTACTTTTGTTTTGTAAAATTGATTGGTTGGTAGACTTATGTCAGGTTAGTGTGCTTGGTCAGCAAACAAACCTGATTATCTCTGCCAACCAACTAATTTAGCCAAAACAAAATAAATGTTAATGTTTCTAAAAATTCTAAGGTAGGAAAACATGAACACAAAACTGTTGCCAGATTCCCCATAAATCAACTCCATTGTGTATTTTTTTATTTAACAATTTTTTTTTTTTTTTTTGTAATTTCTGCTGAAAATTTATTTTAAAAAATCATGCAATTTTGGCAAATTATTCATTAAAATTTTTTACATAAGGTAGTATACATATAATAGAATTGGGCAATAGGTAATTATATGTAGGACAATATATTTCTGTCTGCCTAGGGACTAAGGGTTTTCTTATAATGCTTGATTATTGATTGCATGACATAAGGTGCATAAGTTTGTGAATTTTAAAACCTTGTTCATACCCTTGAGTAGACAGATATAAACAGGGTTCGTACGCCCCCTGAAAAATTCCTGAATTTAAATTTTTTCTTCTAAGGGCTCTTATAATTCCTGAAATTTGTGTCTCTTCTCCTGTTATTTTCCCTCCTCTCTTGAAAAAATTGACAACTTTGCTTTATTCCAAATAAGTATACTCCGCATGCACAGTTGAAAAATAGAGTTCAGACATTGTGATAATCATAAGATTTTCTTCTGTTTCGTCATTTGAAGTGCAGTGATGTCACTAGACTATGAACGATAATAAACAAACCTATTTAATTTTATTGCTTGTTACATCCTGAATTTACATTGCTGCACTCCTGAAAAACTCCTTAGAAACTCCTGAATTTCACTATTATAGTATTCACTAATCACTATATACTATTATTCACCCCGTTACCAGCTTTGTGTATGATTCATTGTTTGAAAATACATCCTTTTTTTTAAAAATGCAACCCGGGTGGGTTTTATTGGCCTTTATTTAATTAAAATGATTTTTAATCAAAGAAAATCAACTATTTTACTCTTGATTTTGAAAATACGTAAACGTTCTTTTTTTAGGATCTTAATAATATGAAATGAAGCGAGTTAGCATGATAATTTTTTTAATTAAAAAGAAAAATTACTTGATTGATTATTGATTACATAGTTTTACCTTGATTTAACAAGCAATGACATTGAACCAGCTTTTTTGCCTTTGCGATTCCAAGTATGTTCGTTAGAATTAAGCTGTTTCATTAAGTAGCTTTTTCATTAAGCCCGCACGTTTTTCGTGGGAGGGTTGCAAACCCTGGTATAATTGGTTTATACCAGGGTTTCATTGGCCCTGGTAAGATTGGTTCATACCATTCCATGTTGAACACAATAATTAAATTAAAATATAAAGAAAAACTTGAAATTTTTGGGGGGTTGATACTATTAACCCTTTCAGTCCCAAAAATTTACTACACTACAGAAACATCTGATATTCACAAAATAAGCTTATTTTAGGTCAAATATACGAATTTCAAAAGAAGAAAAAATTCATTTAAATTTTTTATATGGTTTTTGAAACAATGCCAAAATTTTTTAACTGTGGAAAACAACAAAATAAATATATATATATATATTACCTAAAAACACTTCGAGTTATATATTTTAAGGTATCTGACCATATTATTAAAAAAAATTAGTAATTATTTTAACCGAAATAGTTTAAATTGTTTTTTAAATATGTGGAACTGAAGTGAACTTATCAAAAATCAGGAGAAACGCTTGTTGACTATTTTCTAAATAAAAAAAATAGTAGTTCTGACTTCTATTGAGATAAAAGTGAAATTTTGTCCAATAGAACAAAGTGTGAAGAATCGAATCATGTGTGTTAGGATGTCATAACGGGACATAAAAATTTTGAAAAAAATATTGAAAGTGATGATGCCAAATGGCATCACTGGGACTGAAAGGGTTAAAAAGATTTTTTCATAAATTTCTATTTTTAGTATTTTTAGCCATTTCTCCTTAATATTGTGGCTGTTGACTTGAGTACCATTTTTTTTTATTTAAGCGCAATTTAAATTCAATAGTTATTTTTTATTGGTTTGTTGTCGCTGTTTTCTTAAAAACATTTTTTTTCAAATTTCTAAAAATAGTTTAAAAAAATAGTATAATTGGGGGGGCAGGGGGGGGTCCGATGGGACAACCCCCCCCCCCCAATTTTCCCATACTGGCTTATCGATACTTTTTATCTTCTGCATACGTTTCTATTAATTCTTAATTATGATCTCCGATGAACCGAAAGTAGAATCAAGACGTCATATCCTTAGTTGTGATATTATGTGCATCAAATCAGGCTGCATACAACGCAATACAAACCGCGCGATTGTGTGATGAATCCACATTTCGCGTTTTTGCGATGCATCACGGGATACTGGTTCACAAAAAATGCTTTTGCCGAAGAGTTACATGCAATAAAAACTGCATTTTTATTATGCTTCTTTAATGAATATATACCTCATGTCTACCAGAAATTATCAATACATATCCAGCTATAAACTTATGCTAGCAAAACTGGTAAAAAGTTTTAATTGGTTAATATTAAATATATATTTTTTATTAAACGAATTATCTCATGATGCCATCTGGTGGCGTATGGCACGCCATGTACTAGGGCTTGCGGACTGCCTTATGGGATACTGGTTCACAAATGGCTTCATCTTTCCCCCTACGGGCAGATCTGCTACTTTCTAAATCTATGGCAGATATGCCCATCCATAGATATAGAAAGTAGTAGTAACTACTTTCTATATCTATGCTGATGTTTTTTGCTCATCCCGTGCTTTTTCAATGAGAATCTTCTTAAAACGATTTTTTTTTTAAATTTTGAATCATGAAGAGAAGTAAACAAAGTACGTTGTTTAATTTTATACCTTCAAAACCGAAAGATTAACTCCACGGAGAATCAAGCTATAAATTTTTTTTGTTTAAAAAAAATTGAAATTTGTTTTATTATTCATCAAAATTTATTTAACCCTTTCAGTCCCAAAAATTTACTACACTAAAGAAACATCTGATATTCACAAAATAAGCTTATTTTATGTCAAATATACGAATTCCATAAGAAAAAAATCATTAAAATTTTTTATATGGTTTTTGAAACAATGCCAAAATTTTTTAACTGTGGAAAACAATAAAATAAAAAAATATATATTACCTAAAAACACTTCGAGTTATATATTTTAAGGTATCTGACCATATTATTAAAAAAAAATTTAGTAATTATTTTAACCGAAATAGTTTAAATTGTGTTTTAAATATGTGGAACTGAAGTGAACTTTTAAAAAATCAGGAGAAACGCTTGTTGACTATTTTATAAATAAAAAAAATGGTAGTTTTGACTTCTATTGAGATTAATTTAAAATATTGTCTGATAGAACAAAGTGTGAAGAATCGAATGATGTGTGTTTGGATGTCATAACGGGACATAAAAATTTTGAAAAAAATATTGAAAGTGATGATGCCAAATGGCATCACTGGGACTGAAAGGGTTAATAACTTATAGTATTAAATTTTTTTTAAAAAATACAAATAAAAATTTAGGACAGTTTCACATTATTCTAATAAAAATAAATTAGATGTTGCCGTTTAAAGTTTATCGCACTCCCCCCCCCCCCCCCCGAAATAAAATCCTGGCTACGGCCTTGGGGGGGGGGGGTGATACTATTAGAAATATTTTTCATACTATTTTTAGTATTTTTAGCCATTTCTCCTTAATATTGTGGCTGTTGACTTGAGTACCATTTTTTTTTGTTTAAGTGCAATTTAAATTTAATTCAAAAGTTATTTTTTATTTGTTTGTTGTCGCTGTTTTGTTAATAAACATTTATATTTCAAATTTCAGGTGGTGACCAGATCTTGGGACTGCGAGTTGAACGATTGCTTCAGCCCTAAGTTGAATAAAAACTAGCTCTCTGTTTCAAAACTTGGTAAAAATGGATATGGATGCAAAACATAGTTCAACATTTAATTTTACATGGTCCATTGAAAAATTTAGTCATTACTTTGATAAGAAAGATTCAATTCTAAGTAGCCCCTACTTTCATGTTGAGTTTTTAGGATGTTCCAAGTTCTATTTGGAGCTGCATCCGCAAATTCACTCTTTTGGAAGGAAGATTTATCTACGTAAACTTCAAGGATCTCAAAAATTCTTTTATAATATGATGGTTAGAAATTCGGAAGGAATATTTGTAAATATCGAAGAAGATAGGGATATGCAATTATATAGTACTATGGATTTTGTACTTTTTAAAGAACTTGACTCTTATTTGCTTGGTGATAAATTGACAGTTCGTTGTTGTATTTTAAAACACCATACAGGACTTCCAATGACTGTGTGGTGCCATGCGCACTCAGAAATAAAAGTTACGGATCTGATTCACACATGGAGACTAGAAGATTTTGTAACTCCTACAAATTTATTTCAGTCCAAGGTGACTGGCATTCCAAACCCCTACTCGCAAATGGGAATCATTTGTAAACAAGATTTAATTATGATCCTGAAGATTTTCGATTTTTATTCGATGGTTTCTGATTCTGATGATGTTATTTATTTTGCAATAGGAGGCTTATTACGGGGCTTATTACAGGGGGAAAAGACAGACAAAACATTTTCTTTGGCATATAATGTAGCTTTGTTGGACTCGAACGGTAGTGTGTCCCACTCTGTCAAAGGTAAAAGTTTGTTTATAGAACATGAAACAATTCCACTTTTGCATTTTCCATTTCTGTCAAAGCGTAAACTACTTTTGAATAAAGAACTGTATTTGCCGAATGGTAGCCTGACTGTGCAATGTAATTTCTCTGTTTCAGCAAATGATGTCAAAAGTTGTATAAAATCTGTTGAGTTTGGAATTTCCGAAGATTTACATTTCAAACCGTTTGAAAGTAGAAAGAGAAAGTGTTCAACGAGCTGTGAAATGGATCTTTGGGAGCAAAACAAGGAGAAATTATGCACAGATGGAAAATTTAGTGATTTCATCATTCGCTCCGCTAGCCGTGACTTTCCTGTTCACAAAGCCATTCTGGGCTCTCAGTCTGAGGTGTACAGTGCCATGTTTGAACACGACATGAAGGAGAAAAACGCAGGTGTGGTCGAAATCGACGACTTAGAGGATGACACGATTTCAAAGTTGTTGTCGTATGTCTACACAAAGAGAATGAGTGAACTAGACTTTTCTTCAGCCCAAAAGTTGTACTTTGCAGCTGATAGGTACAGAATAGCAGGTCTCAAGGTGATGTGTTCTGAATCCATGAAGAAAGGAGTTGACGCCTCCAATGTGTGCGATATTGCAGTTCTTGCTGACACGCATCAAGACCAGGAACTAAAGTCTCATGTCCTAGATTACATATCTGCCCATGCTTCTGAGATCATTGACACTGAAGTTTGGAAGAGTGTTATGGAAACGCATCCTCATGTGACCTCAGAAATAATGCAAAAGATGCTGTGTAAACAATTGTTAAAGGACGTTAAACCCTAGGACTGATTTGGGTTCCTGACTTATTTCACTGAAGGGAAATTCTAGAGTTTGTATTTTTAAAACCCAAAAGACTTAATTTGATTTGTAAGGATAAATAGTATGCATTTTATATTTTAAAAAACTGATGAGTTTTGAGAAAAAATCCTTCATAGACTAGGAATGTATCTATATTGAGGTCTGTTTGGCAAATAAGGGCAATCAGAAATCAGTTTCTCCCTTTGTTCTTTGCCCACTGGGTTAAAGTGTAGGATTTGTATATATTGCGTGAATCTCCATTGGTAGAAAAATCTTAATGAAGAACTTCTTAAGTGTATCTGAAGAATCTTAGAAATTATATTTACTATTTTAATTTCTTAAAGTATTGCATATTTGGTGTTTTTGTTATTAAATCTGTATTTTGGTAAATAAGATACTTAAAAGTTATTTTGAAACAATATCAACATATTACAAGAATTAAAAAAAATATGCAACGAAAATACATGTATATTAATCTCTAAATCAAAAGTCGTTATTTTTTAATTTTGTTTTCATGCATTAAATAACAAGATATCAATGTTCTTAAATTTAAGTATCAATCAAGAAGTTATACACTATTATTTTTCTGGAGAGAGATTCAACGTTCGAGCCATGTGTTGAGAACAAAGACAAAATCGGATTCTTCTCAAAAGTTTTGGTGATGATTCGCTTTTGTCACCAAACAGACCTGCTGCAGACAGATTATCTGTCAAAGTGGTTCTTCCCCAGGACTCTTCAGATGTAATATTTTAACAATTTCTTATGTGGGCCTATTGTGAAAGAAATTGTCTTGTTTTTTTTAAAAATTTTTATTCTAAAAAATTAAGTCTTTGATAAGTTACTCGAAATAAGTGTGGCTGAAATTTTTTTTTAAAAATATGTACCTTACTTTTTAGGGAACTCCGCATTAACCATAGCACAACTCTATGCAAACTTATTGTTTTGTGCAAATTTAATCCAAAACTGTTTTCTCCTATCATTGGACTCTTGTAACTAGATATTGTTAAAGAAGGTTCAAAACACCTATGTAACCGGATTTTTGGGTATGAACATTTTCATAAAAGTGATATCTTTTTGAAAAAAATTTAAATTTGAAATTGTACAATTATATGTTTTATGCCTTTCATTCACCGAATGGTGAAACTTCTTTGTTTTAAAGAATTCCATCATGTGTATGTGAAAGAAATAAAATGTCTTACAAAATTAATCTTGTTTTATTTATAAACTCAATAATACATAACATTTGGGTTTTGCAGTTTAGAAAAAAAAAAGTTATGAAAGCTTTAGCATTAATCTGTTATTGATGGCTATATTTTGTGCAAAATTGTTCACTGGAAATTAAAGTATATATTCGAACCAATTTCAAATAGGGCTATTATAGAGACTCGTAAGTCGGCTAAACTTATCATATAAAAATCGGTTCGAATTTTTGTTCTTTATTTTGGATTTTAAAAAGTTGAGGTTCGACGAATTGTCAAAAATAAAAAGGATCTTAGCATTTCTTTGATTCGATAACTCATTATTACTTTAACTAGTCTACCGTAAGTTCGGTTTGGATTTGTTTCAACGTCCCACCAGAGATTTACAGACTTTCGGAGTGCCTCGTAATTTTAAACCTAGGTCTAGTGATGCAGTCGACAACTGAGGTATAAGTTAGTGATTTCAAAAGCTGTTTTGATTATTATGAATCATAGAAGTGGTAAATAGAAAATACTTAATCAATGTAATTGTACCTGCACAGAGAGGAGATGCATGTTAAATCTGCTATTTACAACGATTTGGCGCTTGAAATATTGTTGCTCTAAAAAAAAAGTGCACATTGCCAAGTTAGTTCCCGTAAGTTACTGACGTAATAGTACGAGGAATTGTTCCTGGTTTTTTAAGTCGCTATAAAAAAAAAACTTACGATACTTTCTGTTCTCTTATGAGAATACAATGCCACCTTGTTTGTCTTGAGACGAAAAAAAAAAAAAAATGTAGATTATGTTCTCTTCAAAAAAACGACGCCTCCCCGTTCGCCCTTAAGCCCTGGTTTGTAAGGACTGAAAACGCACGTCAAGGCGGGAAAAAATCGCCGTACTCGGCGATATCAGCGTCTTTCTTCGCTTGGGTGGTTTGTTAGAATTCCTGTCAAGCTTCGCGTCCCCAACCAGCGCATGCGCAGTGAGCGAAGACCACTGTTTATTTACATTCGCCATAGACATTTTTGACAATCGCTTTGCTTTAACTTTCTCAATTCATACGTTTTTACTTTTCATTATCGAGATATGGCTTTATCTAAATGTTTGGCAATTTTGCTAATGGAAGAGGAGGAGGAGGATGCAGAGTTTGTGTATCGGACACTCTTCACAAATAAAGAAGAAGATTTGATGTTTCAGCGAAAGAGAGTAGAAGGTGCCTATGAGAATCTAGTCAAGAGGCATCTTTTCGGAAATGAGACTAAATTCAAGGAATACTTTCGCCTTTCAATCACATTATTTCGGCAAGTGCTTTCGCATATTGAAGCAGATGTTGCTTGTAGACCTTGTAATAGGAGGGTGCAGCCAATTTCTGTGGAAGAAAAGTTATGTTTGACTCTCAGGTAAGAACACATTTCCTCTTTAAATTATTATGCAATTAAAAGTACTTTAGGATACAGATGGTTAGATTTTGATTCTCTAAATCTGACCTTTTCATTCTCTTGATCAACCCCGTGGGCTGGGGAGCCCAGTCGGTTAGGTGCTCGCCTTGCATGTGAAAGGTCCCAGGTTCGGCATTGCCAACGTAACTGCCGACCTATAAACGGCTCGTGCAGCCAAAACTGTTCGACGCATAATACCCCGCGTAGAGGGAGTGCACGTTAAATATGCTCCAAAGTCCTGATGCTGGGTACGATGTTGCCCTTGACGGTTGAGTTGGGTGCCTATTCAGATGTTGGCTCGTCATCCGACTGTAGTTCTAAATTACGACTCCCATCGTCCTCGTGTTAGCTCTTCCATTTATTCATATGCAGTCAAGCCTCGTTAACCTTCTAGTGCATACTATTGCCATATGGCAACAAGTTATATAATCAACTTTATTCAATTAAAGTAGAGCTCTCTCTCGACAAATCTGTGGGGGGTAATTTAGTCAATTTAACTGGAATTCGGCTTAGCCGTGTTCGTTTTAACAAAATTTTGCTGTATTTTCGACAAGATTTTTTACTTGTATTTCTTAATAATATTCTTGCTTTTAGGTGTGATTTCTTAATGTATTCTTGCTGTATAGGTTTTACAAATGGTTAGATTTTGCATTTTAAGATGGCTATTGAATTGAGGCATTTTTTTTTACTATATTGCATTAACTTTTTATAAAATCTGTCTGAGGCAGTCGGTTTACTTGTTAGGTAAATAATGTGTCAGCTTTATTGTACGGCTAAATATTAAAAAAGTTAGGAAGAACATGGTTACCTAAAATCGTTTCAATAAATTTTTCCAGTTTATGTTTTGCATTGCTTCTATGTGACAGAGAACTTCAGACTGATGTAATTTTTTGCTTTTTCCAGGTATTTGGCAACTGGGGAGTCATTCCGTTCGTTGGCCTTCCAATACCGGATCAGCCACAGTTGGATCGGGCAGATCATACCTGAAGTTCTTGATGCCATCATCAAGAACTTGATGCCAATGTACCTGCCTGCCCCCACAACCAGCGCTTTTGAAGCCATTGAAGCAGGCTTCAATGAACTGTGGGGTTTCCCTAACTGCTGCGGAGCCATAGATGGCAAGCATATAAGAGTTGTGTGCCCGAAGAAGAGTGGTAGCGCCTTCTTCAATTACAAGGACTATTTTTCTTCAGTTTTAATGGCCCTTGTTGATGCAAATTACAAATTTATTGTAGTTGATGTAGGGTCGTATGGAAGAGAAGGCGATAGTGGCATCTTCCAGAAATCTAACTTGGGTCAAAAGTTGATGTCGGGAGAATTAAATTTACCTGCGCCTAAAAATCTGCCAGGCACCCTCACACTTTTGCCCCATGTCATAATAGGCGATGCCGCCTTCGCTTTAAGCGAAACAATGATGAAGCCATATCCACCCAAACAAACTTTGCGCGATACTCAAAAAGCCACATACAATTATAGACACTGCAGGGCACGAAGGACCTCCGAAAATGCCTTTGGCATTATGTGTCAATATTTCAGGGTGTTTTTTACACCCATTGCTTGCAGCATCAAAACGGTTGACAAGCTTGTACTAGCTTGCTGCATTCTGCACAACATGCTTAGAGAGAATAAGATTTCTTGCCCTGCCGAAGGAGAGGGTTCTCCGAAAATGCCTAGTGACAATCTGCTCCCTATTTCCCCATCCCACGACCGCCACTCTTCTTTTAGTGCCCAGGATGTCAGGGAAAAGTTTAAAACCTACTTTAACAGTTCAAATGGGGCACTGAGATGGCAGGCAAAGTTTGTAAATAGGAAAGGTTGATGTTTAAAAATGTGTAAATAAGTAATAGTGTATTTGAAAATAAGTAATGGTGTATTTGTATATAAGTAAGTGTATTTGTAAATAATAAGTAATAGTGTATTTGTATATAAGTAAGTGTATTTGTAAATAATAAGTAATAGTGTATTTGTATATAAGTAAGTGTATTTGTAAATAATAAGTAATAGTGTATTTGTAAATGTGGTAATAAATATGGAATGTTAAGGCTACTCATCACCCCCAGACCCGGTCCTCCTTCGACCGGGCTTGCTAATGGTAAGTCTATGGGGGGAAAATGGTTTTTGTTCAAAAAAAAAGCAAAGAAATTATAGGAATATTTTGATGCGGTTTTTTTTTAATTCATAAAAATCCAATAAAGTAGTGCTGTATAAGGTTATTTTTTTAAAAAAGTTATTTACTTTTTTTTAATCTAAATTTTTTTCCATTAAAAAAGGCAAGTAAAAAATAACCTTATAAAGCACTACTTTATTGGATTTTTATGAATTAAAAAAAAACCCGCATCAAAATATTCCTATAATTTTTTTTTTTTGGAACAAAAACCATTTTCCCCCCATAGACTTACCATTAGCAAGCCCGGTCGAAGGAGGACCGGGTCTGGGGGTGATGAGCATCCTTAACGAACTTTGCAAAAATCATGCATTACAATGGACTAAATATTGTTTAGTGCTTTCCTCCTATAAAACAAAGTAATTTAAATGATAATTTAACTTAAAAACAAACACACATGTAATTTATAAATAACATTTATTTTAAACCTGAAGTTGTGATTTTATAAAAGAAAATTTAAACTTTAAGAAATGCAATTATAATATCTAGTTTAATGAAATAGAGAATGACAATTACTTTTGATACCCACCGATTATACACATAAAATTTAGAAGCACATGATCTTCTCCATGGCAACATATGAGAAAACAAACATTGATATAAGCATATGTAAATACTATTGAACTATGTATGACCTTTTGATGCAGAGCAGATTCACTGCTTAAAACAATTAGGAGAGTTGCATATTTTTGGTAACCCTTTCAGTTCTAATTTTTTTTATATTCTATAATTCTAAAGTAGGTTCATAATGCATTCAGAATAAAATGGTAAAAAAATGGGGGGGGGGATATAAATTTTTTAACTCAAATTTAATGGTAACAAATTGGAATCATAAGTTTTCAATAAATTAAAATAATAAAGTTTTTAAAACTTCATTTGTTAAAAAAAAAGTTGATATCAATTTTTAAGCATCCAAAAATGCAAGTGCGAAGAATTTAGGGTAAATTTATTTCATAAAATTATTTGAGAGAATTTTATTTTAGCATGTTTTTCATATTTTTATTAAATTGAATCAAACATTAATTTTTAAAAGACTTGTTCCCATCTAACGATAAATAAAAGCGAGCTCAACCTAATGAGAGGAAAAAATCATTAGCTGATAACAAATGGGATCATTGTGTCTGAACTAGTGGTTCCCAACCTGGGGGCGATCGCCCCTAGTGGGCGATTTGTGTTATCAAGGGGACAAAATAGTTTGGAGGCGAAGAGTATTCAAAGGGGTAAAATTAAAATATACTGTACTGTAGTACAATAAAACCATTCTAATTTTTATTGATCACCTTGACAAGTTAAAATGACATGCTTACAAGATTTGACCAAGTTAGAAATTCCGGATTCTATTGTATATCCATTCTCGTTTGAAGCTGTGGGTTGTGGTTAACCTTGATAACTCTTTGCAGACGGAGTTAGTAGATCTGAAGTATGAATGTGAGGCGAAAATAATTTTCAAGCAGAGAGGTTATGAGTTAGCCTGCGTTAAACTTATTTTACAATTATCCACAACTGTGGTAAAAAAAAACGAACCACTTCTCATCTCGTTCCCGTCAACATATTTAGTTGAAAAAGGATTTGGTTCTGTTATCATCCAGCTCCTTACTAAACAAAGAAATCAGTTGGACATTCGCCTCAAAGACTTGCACATGAACTTGACAAAAGATAAAATAAAAAGTTTTCAAACATTCAATTTTTTCTTTAATTTTTATTATCAACCCTTAAATTTTGCAGAAACCAATTTAAAGATCTTAGTTAATTATTTAACTTTTGTTCTTTAAAAAATCGGTTAAATATAAACATTTTTTTTAAAAGAGTGACCGGAAAAAGTGGTTTGGCTGTTTCTATATAAGGTAGTTCGAGTTTAAAATGATAAAATTGCTGTATTAGTTATATTTTAACACAAATTATGATTGGAGAAAACATGAACATTAAAAGGGGGGGGGGGATATGTGGTAGTCAACCTAACGAAAGGGGCGATGGTCCAGAAAAAGTTGGGAACCACTGGTCTAAACCATGCGCTCCCCTAACTGTTTTGAGCAGAGTATGAATAAAAATGAAAACATACAATAAAAAAACAAATAATAGCATTTGCAAATTCAAAAACTAAAAATATAGAAAGCATAGCTGCTAATGCGAAAATTTTCCCACCTCATTTACAATTTTGATATAATTAACAAAGTAAGTGCACAAGAATAATATAAAATGTTCAAGTTAATATTGAATAGAAAAATTGAGGAGTGAATAATTTATAAGTACTATTTCAGTAACTGATTTATACATAATTGATCAGGTTATACTTGGTAAAAAAATTAAATTAAATATAAAAAGAATAAGTTTATTTGTTTAAGTTAAGAGTTTAAAATTAAATTTTCTTCTTCTAAATCAAATACGAGTTGAGTAACCCCTCTTTTGGCCTTGATTTGTAAATGAGCTGGAAAAGTTTTCACAGTAGCAGCTATGCTCTCAAAAAACACATCCATTGGATCCTTTGGTCCCTTATTACTTTCGTGTTTTAACAACTCTTCAATCTGTGCAGAACGTTCTGCCCGGGACACGTTGAAGTCCTTCATAAACTGGTCCCTCTGATGGGATTTTCTACTTAAAGGGCAGAACCTTTTCTGCTCCGACTCGTAGCTCAGATCTTCCTCGTGCTCTTGCGCTGAGGTCCCTTCCAAAGGATCTTGTGCCGATGTTTCTTCTCTAGGATCTTGAGTAGAGGTCTCTTTCTCAAGTTCTAGAGTGTCGTCTTCAGCATGAGGAGAGTCGTATATCGCAATGCTATACGACATATATTCATCCTCCTCAGAAAAACTTGGCCCCTGGACAGAAGTTGAACAAGATTCGGTTGCCTTGCATTGGCCATTGTCCTCGGGAAGGTTTGTGTAGGTGCTGAAAAAAAAAAGATTGTAATGCAGGTAAAACCTTATTAAATGGATCACGTCCCACTGGAATATTGAACTTTTATTATAGCTAGCCTTGGCTCGCAATTATTCTGAAGCCAATATGTGAGTTCCATGTTTCTTTGGAAGCTAACCGGGGGAGGGGGGAGTCTGCATTGGGAATGGGGATGCACCGAATGCTCGGTTACTACAGCAACCCCTCGTTATATCTCGCTTCCTGGAGACAAGAGAAAATACGCGATATAATGAGCGACTAGATAAATATTATACCGATTATGATGTATTTATGATCAAGACAAAGTTTTAAACTAAGGCACAGTATGTGTTTGAAAGATAAACTAAATCTCTAAAAAAATAAGCACAAAATTTAGAAAAGACTTATCATATAATATTAACTACTATAAACATTACACATGATTGCACATGTAATAATATACATATTACACTCATTTTCTAGTAAAAAAAATCATCCAAAGTTAATTGCTTTGATTTTTTTCGTAAAACCCGTTTCCCTGAAAATATCAACAAACAAAAGTTTATTAACTGCATCACACCAATATCCACTTACTTTTGTTTTCATACTTCCGTTTTGGTGTTGTGAATTTTACCAATTTACACTTTCTAAAAGGCTTGTTTTAATAACAAGCGAGTACTACTTTATACTGTGTTGCTTCAATTAAAAAATTAATTGGGATATTGTATTAAAATGAGTGTGTAGTAATGTTTATGTTGAATTGAAATAGATGAATAATCCGACAAAAAATACAAATTTGTTTAGGTAAGACGAATATTTAGTATTCGGCTTACATTTTGGCTGAATATATACATTATTTGGTCAAATTTGGTATTCAGTGCATCCCTAATTGGGAACCAGTCACTAAGTGTGACACCACTTATGTTGTCACCACTAAACCGTGGGTTACAACATAATGATTGTAAAACTGCAACCTTGATGGCAACCTTATTTGTGCTGACAAATTTAAATTTATCTATATATTTACTTTTACAGGATTATGATAATACCTTCTGGCGAGACTATAGTTCTCCAGGAAGCTTAAGTTTCTCATTCTCCTTTCATCCACTCTTCTCTTTTTTGCTTCGGACCCCGTTGTCTTCTTTTTGTTATTTCTCACGTAATAATCCCTGATGGTTTTCCAACGCTTCTTTAGCTCGTCAACTGGGTGAATAGAGAAGAAATAATGAAGATTTGTGCCAAGGGTGTATAGTAAATAAGAATTCAAACATTTAGCTTAGCTCTAAACATTTTAACAAAAAAAATCTTATAACTGCAAATAATATTTTGACAAAGCCTGCTTTTCAAATTTTTAGAAGGATACCACAAGATCTAAAAGACAGTGTTTACATTTTGCTGTGAATGATTCAAAATCTTAACTAGTGTTTACATTTTGCTGTGATTTGTTCAGCAGACAACTTATGGTCAGAAAACATTTGAATAATACGTTTTGACAAAAAAAAGCATTATATTATTTTGAGATAAAATAGTATTAATATACTAAATATATAACCATTATTACTTTACGAATAAAACGTACAATTAGGGTTAAAATTTGGCATGCATGTTTCACTCACTTAAAGCGTTTAATTTCATTAATTATTTTCGAAATATGTTAATTATTTTATACTATATTACCTCGAACTTAAAATGCAACATCCCAACATTATTTACAACTACAAAATAAGTTTCTTACCTTTTATATTCATCACCTTTTCAATTTCTAGCCAATTATTGTCCTTGGCCACAGTGTCCTTGTACGATTTACTCTTTACCTGATATAACACAGGCCTTTTCGCAATTTCTGCTATCAATTGTTCTTCTAATGAATACGTGAAGTCGGCCATTTCGCAAATTTCTGACGCTCAAATCAAACTACGACAGATTCAAGTTTTACGAACGACGAGATCAGCGTTGTGTATGACGTAGACGTCACGTGACAACTAGAGCCAATAAGAAAGCGAACGCTTTGAACGCACAGCTCAGCGGCCGATTTTGTGTTCTTACAAACCAGGGCTTTAGGAAGAACTTAAGATACCGCTCTCTTATGATACGTTTGTCTTCAGGCAAAAAATAGAAAACAAAAACTGAAATGTACAGGGTAGGGTGGATATAAAATAACCCTCGCTATTCGGAGTGGCATGTAGCTTTAAAGAATAATCCAAATGCAAAAAAACTTTGAGACACTTACTAATGAAGGGGGAGGGGGGGGGGAATGAATCATAAAATTAAACTCGTCACTTGACCAGGGTTCTAAATTACGAGGCGTAATTGGATGTGATGGCCGTAATTAGACATAATTGGCTATGCCTCGTAATTTAGAAACTTGGTCAAGAGACAAGTTTCTTTTTTATGATTCCATTCTTTTTCGAAAAAAAGAAAGTAGTCTCTTGACCAGGATTCTAAATTACGAGGCGTAATTAGCTGTGTTGGCCGTAATTGGTCATATTTGACGACGCCTCGTAATTTAGAACCCTGGTCAAAATACGAGTTTGTTTTTTATGATTATTTTTTAGAATTCTGTCTTTTTTTTATGATTTCATTCTTTTTCCCCCTTTTGGATTAGTAAGTGTCTCAATTTTTGATGCATTTGGATTATTCATTCAAGCTACAGACCACTCCGAATAGCGAACGTTATTTTATAACCACCCTGTAGATACTGTTATCTCGGCAAAACGGCGTCTCGCCTTTGGGCTCCAGTAAGAACTCGAATTACATTCAAGAGAGCTCAAATTTAGGTACTGTTCTCTTGACAACACGGTAACACTATGCTTGTCTTCAAGAAGTTAAATACAGATATTCTACAGTGGCACGTAAACTGCAGTTACTTCCATAATAACTTGGAAGATTGCTGCAAGATCTCAATTGTTCTAAACTATTAGAAAACATACTGAAAAAAAAAGTATTTTCGAGCAACAATGGTACAACTTATTGTTGCGATTACTGCAGTTTATCTGTATACGCAGTATTGCTATACACCGTTATCGTTGGTAATATCGCGACACCTTGTTTCTCGTCAAACAAAAAAATTAAACCTGCACCAAAACCGACCTTAAGTTTGAAGTATACAAATGTTCTACGAGAAAAAGGGTAAATAGTTCTCATTTTCGAGTGCGAGAATCGAATACAAAAAGATGTTTCACATTCAATAAACAAATTATTTGTTATTTCAAGACAAATTTATTATTTTTATTAGTTTAGCTTCAGTTAGAGTGTTATTTTAATTATTTTTTCCCTTCGATTTGACGTAACAGAGCGCACGAATATCAGGGTCGAAGGAGCAGGCGAAATTTCGGCGACAGCAGCGTTGTTTACGCAGATTACTCCGCGCAGTACATTTCTCTGTGCTGCAAACTTGAGGTCAGTTTTAGTTTAGATACTGTTTTCTTGACAAAACGGAGACTGTTCGTATGTCCTCAAGCAAAAACCTAAACGTAGATACTGTTCTCTCGGCAAAACAGAGACTCCCCGTTCGTCCTCAGGAAAAACTTGGCTGGTGGTTCGAATCCCGGCAGTGGCGCGTTGCGGAACCCCATTACGGCCACGGTGTGGTTGCCTGGTGGACACAGACCCGCCTCGAAGTCGTTGTAGTTGGAGCAGTGGACGGCGAAGAACTTGCACTCGTAGTTGTTGATCGACTCCAGGTAGAAGTCGTTGGCCCGGCCGTGGTCGCAGGCGCTGTTGATGTACTGGGTAGTAACTGAAAAACAGTGCAAGAATATCACGTGTTTAGTTGGTTGGTATACATATATTTTCAGGCTTGTGTGCTTGCTCAGAGAGCCGCTTATAAACCTTCGTCAAGTAAGACAGTCACAACACACTCACATGCACACATATACGTGACAGGTGCTGCCATCTATCACGCGCTACATCCACAATTTAGACATGTCCCTGAAGGGGAGGGAAATAGTCTCCAAGGAACCTGTACCCGTGGGAAACTGCGCAATGACCGCCCACAGGACTTTCGGACCCAACAGAGTTAACGAGCACGGACACCGCATATACTCGGTGACTTTTCAGCGACCAGGACTCGATCGCGGGACCATCCGATCCGTAGATCGAGACACTGACCACAGGGCGCCTCAAAGCCCTAGGATGTGTTTATTGTGGAGTTAAGAAGATAGAGATTCTGCAGGGCAAAATGGTTAGGTTTGAATTATCGTCGCACTAGAGCTACACGAGGGTTATTCGCGACGGGCGCTTCGTATTTTAGAAACACAGTCAAGCGACGAGCCAACACCTGAATAGGCACCAAACGCAACTGTTAAGTGAGACATCGTACGCAGCGTTAGGACTTTGAAGGATATTTAACATGCACTCCCTCTGTATTATTCGTCGGACATTTTTGGCTGCGCGGGCCGTTTATAGGTCGGCAGTTATTTTAGCGATGCCCGGACCCGAACCTTTGATCTTTCACATGCTAGGCGAGTGCCGAACCGACTGGGCTTCCCAGACCTCCAGAGCAAAAAGCAATACAGAAGTAGATTCGCCAAGTGAAGCCCTCTTTGTGTAGTAAACCCAAACAAACGCTCTCGGCGAAGTATTTACCGCTATTCTACACTGGAGTTTGCATAAGCTTACTACAAGGTGGTTATAAAATAACGCTCGCTATTCGGAGTGGTCTGTAGCTTGAATGAATAATCCAAATGCATCAAAAATTGAGACACTTACTAATCAAGTAGGGGGGGGGGGGACAAAGAATGGAATCATAAAAAAGGCAAAATCCTAAAGAATAATCATAAAAAAGAATAATAATAAAAAAAAAACCCTCGTCTTTTGACCAGAATCTAAATTACGAGGCGTCGTCAATTGGGGCCAATTACTGCCAACACAACTAATTACGTCTCGTAATTTAGAACCCTGGTCAAGAGACGAGTTTCTTTTTTACGAAAAAGAATGGAATTATAAAACAGAAACTCGTCTCTTGACCAAGGTTCTAATTACAAGGTAAAGCCAATTATGGCTAATTACGGCCAACACATCCAATTACGCCTCGTAATTTAGAACCCTGGTCAAGAGACGAGTTTGTTTT
The DNA here is from genome assembly GCA_023701765.1 of Hylyphantes graminicola. Classification (NCBI taxonomy): domain Eukaryota; kingdom Metazoa; phylum Arthropoda; class Arachnida; order Araneae; family Linyphiidae; genus Hylyphantes; species Hylyphantes graminicola. Next base: position 18,555,261 of record CM043121.1, on the reverse strand, counting down.
TTATGATTCCATACTTTTCCCCCTTCTTGATTAGTAAGTGTCTCAAAGTTTTTTGCATTTGGATTATTCTTTCAAGCTACAGACCACTCCTAATAGCGAGCGTTATTTTATAACCACCCTGTATTTACCGCTATTCTACACTGGAGTTTGCATAAGCTTACTACAGTGACCTCAAGAGATAGAGAGGACGACCAAGGCTGAAGTGGCGACGAAACATCATGAAGGAGAGAGACCATCTTGGTTGGCCAAGCTGGGCAGTTGAAAGGGAGGCCGCACTGAACCGGAGGAACTGGGTTAAAACAATGGACAATTACAGCATTTTCCGAACATATTTTATTTCGATTAAGCATAGGGAGAAACTCCTTAATCTCGCATATTTCCGCTTTTTAAGCGCAACTTATTTTTTAATTAATTTTTAAAGTTTTTGGCGCGAAAACAGCGATGTCGTCATGTGACGTCACCTGTTACGAATTGGCTACCGCTCGCTACTGTCGTTCCGGTAATCGCAATAATGGCGCTTAATGTTATTGTTGAGTCCTAAAAATCGCTCCGTTTGATGTTTATTTCTTAATTATGGGTTATAAGTACTGTATTGTGCAAGTGTACGAATACAACTGCACAAAAGCCCAGATAAATACTTCATTACCCAAAAATAAATATGCTAGAAACAAGTGGTGCAAAGCCATTAAAACAAGTTTATTGCTAGTACGAAAAGCAAACTTTCTTATTTAAAAATGAGTTTTTCTGAATACAAAACACTTAAATAAGAAATAAAAATATACGTTAAACACTTGCAAGCTAATTTTGTTCATTTAATTGATGATGCTATATTTCAATAAACACGGTTTTAAAACATTAATAAGCTATTAAGAAAATGTAACAACATGTACCAATGTTAACTTTTTTTTACCCATTAAACAGTATTTTGAAAACTTAAATCGCTAAAAATCTCTGTAATTGGTATAATATTGCAGAAATAATGAAAAATAACAGCCCTTCAGTTGCATTTTTGGATGATCATAACTTTCATTGCTGCACACAAGAACTGCTTGAAAAATACAAATGAATTTTGTGCATGGCAATTGAAATATTAATACATATTTAAAAATATGCATAGACCTGTGTAATGTTGGGTTTGAAAAGTTAGGTCTAAAATAGGTGGAGGTGTACAACAAAAAAAGAAACAGGACTTTAAAACAATAAATAGTGTCAGAGGGGTGAATATGAGTTTTTTCATGTGGTAATGCTTAGGCGAAAAATAAAAACCAAAAATTTAGCTGGCAGCTTAAATACTCACTGAAAGTTGGAGTACTGGGCATCAAAAGAAAGGTCTTAGCCTCCATAAACAGAAAATACCAAAAGTTTTGGCCCCATAGGTCCCTAAAGAGTTTAGGGTCCAAATGTGTCTTTTAACATTGCATGCATCGACAGATGACAGTTATCACAAAGATAGAGGCCTGCATTTAAAAATATGCAACTACCTGTGCCAAGTTGGGTTTGAAAAGTTAGGTCTAGAATAGGTGGAGGTGTACAACAACAAAAAACATGACTTTAAAACAACAAATAGTGTCAGAGGGGTGAATATGAGTTTTTTCATGTGGTAATTCTTAGGCAAAAAATAAAAAACAAAAATTTAGCTGTTAACTTAAATACTCACTGAAAGTTGGAGTGTCATACATCAAAAGAAAGGTCTTGGCTTCCATAAACAGAAAATACTAAAAGTTTTTGCAAAAAAATGTCCCTAAAGAATTTAGGGTCCAAATGTGTTAACATTGCATGCATCGACAAATGGCAGTTTTCACAAAGATAGAGGCCATTAAAACGATTAAAAAATTAAGCTCTATCTTTTATTTTTTTTCATTAATGCTCTATCTTTTAATTATTCATTAAAAGATAGAGCATTTAAAAAATATGCAAGTACCTGTGCCAAGTTGGGTTGGAAAAGTTTGGTCTAGAATAGGTGGAGGGCTACAACAAAAAAAAACAGGACTTTAAAACAATAAATAGTGTCAGAAGGGAAAAATTGGGTTTTTTCATGTAGTAATGATTAGGCAAAAAATAAAAACCAGAAATTTAGCTGGTAGTTTAAATACTCACCGAAAGTTGGATTGTTATACATCAAAAGAAAGGTCTTGGCCTCCATAAAAAGAAAATACCAAAAGTTTTGACACCACATGTCCCTAAAGAGTTTAGAGTCCAAATGTATCTTTTAACATTGCATGCACCGACAGATGACAGTTTTCACAAAGATAGAGGCCTGCATTTAAAATATGCAAATGCCTGTGCCAAGTTGAGTTTGAAAAGTTAGGTCTAGAATAGGTGGAGGTGTACAATAACAAAAACAGGACTTTAAAACAATAAATAGTGTCAGAGGGGTTAATGAGTTTTTTCATGTGTATTGCTTAGGCGAAGAGTAAAAACCAACATTTTAGCTGGTAGCTAAAATACTCACTGAAAGTGGGAGTCTTATACAGCAAAAGAAATGTTTTAGCGTCTAGAAACTGAATACAGGCAAAGTAGTAGTAAATTAGAGCAGTACAGTTTTAATCTTCAATATAGCATTCAATGCTCTCAGCAAAGGGTATACCAAATAATGACACAATCATATTCGAAACATACAAGTTTACTTGCATAAATGTACTAACTACAATAATTTCATTCGGCGAGACAGTAATGTGCATTTTTAATCAAATTTAAACATAGCTTTTCTGTCAGTTAATGTGTCAAAACTGTATTTTTTTATAGTAAATATATTTTTATTAACAAATTCAGGAATTTAAATTAAGAAAGCATTTTTTAACTAAACTAGTTTGCTTTTTCTACTCTTTACTTTCCCATTTTGTTTTAAAATTATAAGATATTGAAAAACAGAAAAAAACAACATTCGAAATTCAAACCTTCGAAAAGGTAAACAAACGTTCACGAATTCGGAAGATTCCTCGGCTCATAACAGATGACGTCACGGCCAATGGCGTACCGGTTTGTGCATTTATTCTTTTATTAAATTACAGAAATATTTTTTTGAAATTTTAAGTTGATATTCGAAACCAGGAGCATTTTTTCTATCGGAACCAATAGTTTTTATAACACTTTGAAAAATACGCAAATTGTCCATTGCGGCATCATGCGCCGATACGCTGTGACGAGTCTCAAGGCAATGCAAGCACTACAGGCGTGTTTACGTGAGCCATCGATTCCATGGATTGAAGAGTAAAAAAGAATTTTTTTCCTCTTGGGGATTTTTCTCCCAGACAGAACCGGTTAGGTTAGGTTAGGTTTGAATTATCGTCGCACTAGAGCTACACGAGGGCTATTGGCGACGGGCGTCGTATTTTAGAACCACAGTCAGATGACGAGCCAACACCTGAATAACCAGACAGAACCGGAATTGTAGTGTTCATTGGGGGGTTTCGCAATGAAGGAGGGTTTGATGCTTCATACCATGAATTCGGCCACAGACTATCAGCCTAGTGGGTCTGATCGCAGCCCATTACACTAACAGTCTGCGCACTGCAACGTGTGCGGGTTCGATTCTCGCCTTCGCATTTGGTGTACTTTCCCTCTCTGTGTCAGTAAAAACTCAGTTTGAGCCTACCTTACTTAACGAAGGTATAAAAGCGGGTCTCTGATCAAAAACACAAACCGGAAGATGCATGTACCAACCTACCTACCAGCAATGAAACTTGAAATAACGACTTTTTAAGTGGTACAGCTGTGGAAATAAAAAAGTACCCACTTGAGGTTATTTCCTCCGTTATTCATCCTAATGAATCGGACCTTTTTGACATTGTGAACAATTAACATTCTGAGTTAATTGCATGACACAAAATTTGCATAAGGGGCCATCTTCATATTAAAAATGTTACTAACTTTAAAATTTCCAATAGCAACACCCCTTTTTGAATCCATATTTCAAATCTCTGACCTATGTTAATACGAAATGCCAAATTTTGTTAGTTTTTAAGCATTATTGGAGGAGTTAGAGACATGCAAAGTTTAGGTCCCATAATGTTAAATGACTTGCCCATAAAAAACTATCCCGATCTATAAAAAATTAAGATAATGAAACGAATTTTTTACTAAAAAGAAATTATAATAACCCAAACAAAATGCATTCAATATTGGGGTATTTAAAACAATTTTTATATTTTTAAATAATTATTATATTGATTTTTTAAAAAAATATGAATGGAAACCCCTTAATATTTTTAAAGAAATAAATTTAAGACAAGAAGTTTAAGCGAAATCCCAATTTTTAAAAATGTTTATTCATAATTTGCTATGTAAATCACAAAATACTTTTTAATTACCCTTTAGGGGACTGTGTATAAGATTACGTGTGTAATTGATAAATAAAGACGGCTTTGCATGCATGCTTGCTTGTCATTTTAGAGTTGGTCCCCAAAAGATCCACAAGTGATTCGATTGAATAACTCGTCAAATATTCATCCAAATGTAACAAAAACTTAGATTTAAGGGTTTTCAAGAGTGCTTAACATTTCTAAGTTATTAAAATTGGGTGTTGCTATTGGAAATTTCAAAGATCGTAATATTTTTAATATGAAGACGGCCCCTTATGCAAATTTTGTATCGTGCAATTAACTCAGAATGTTAATTGTACACAATCTCAAAAAGGTCCGATTCGATAGGGTGACTAACGGATGAAATAACCTCAAGTGGGTACTTTTTTATTTCCACAGCTGTACTTATAAGTACCGTCAGTAGATAAAGTTTTAAGAAGACCCTTGTTTTTGTACTCACAGTTGACAGCTGCTCCCACTACTCCATCGTTAGAGGAAGAGTAGACGCATCCTGGCTGCAATCGACCACCGTTAGGATAGAAGTCCATGTGGCCAATGGGCTCATTGATGCCAAGGCCTGTGGTAAAAAGAAATGTGTTACTTTGCGATAGTGGGTGCACGGACGCAATTGCATAAAGGGCATATGACACGGACGCTCATACATTCAACCCTTAGAAATAAACCCTTAAGTCATAGACATTTAAAAAAAATTCTTAAATTTTGGGGGTCTACTACATTAAGCGTAATAGAAATTAAAATGTAGGGGCTCCTAAAATGTGGGGGCCCTAGGCCCGCTTCTGACGGGCCTTATGAAAGAGCAGGCCCTGCTTCAACCCCAACTTTCATAACATGCAGACGGCAGATTACATTCAACTGTTGGGTTTTGTTTTTTTTAGATATGGTTGAGTTGAAGGTTTGGTTGGAGAATTTTCGATCGAGTGATGTGCCCGTAAAGGCTGCTCATCACCCCCCCATACCCGGTCCTTCTTCCTCTAAATAACCTCTAAAAGCACCATTTTATTGGAGTTTTATGCATTAAAAAGAACGCATCAAAATATTCTTATAATTTCATTGCGTTTTTTGGAATAAAAACCATTTTTCCCCATAGACTTACCATAGCATGCCCAATCGAAGGAGGACGGGGTATGCAGGGCTGCCAGTGCCAGAAAGCTTTAAAAATACTAGTTGCTTTAGTAGCCTCAGATGTTAAAAAATAGTAGCCAAAATAGTATCCTCTTTTACCTAACTAAATAAACAACTTTTAATTGTTAGATAATATAAGTAATTTTTTAAAATTTATTTGCATTGAATGTTATCTGCAATTACATGAATTTTCCAAAAAGTGATATATTAGTTTAATATGCTTAGATGCAAAAATTTAAAAACTAAAAATTAAGACTTGTATTAGTGCAAACCTTAGTATTGTAGCACTAACACTCATTTGAAAGGATTGATAAAACTGCTAATAGTTTTTCGGATGTATTGCAACAGAAAATTTCATGTTAAATTATTAAACGAATTTATATATAATTTTTAAAGAACATAAATTAGGGAAATATTTAAAATCTACTTATTTGTATTAGAATTTAATTAGCAAATTGCATAAAAAATTTCATAAAGAAAAAACATTTTGATAATGATTAGTTAATTTTTGAGAAACAGTCACAAAAGTGCCTTTTTTTATCCTTCAAAACTATATTATATATGTGTACGACCAAAATAATTAAAATATTTTTATTTGGTTTTAGCTTGACTTTAAAAAAAATCCGGGAAAAACCAACGTTCATCTAGAAAAAGCCTGCCATTTTACAGAAGCTAGTAGGAAGAAGTTAAAATGCTAAATAGTGCCAAAAATTTAAAACCAAAACTTAAATTTACAAATTGCAGCACCAACTATCAAACAAAAAGATTGATAATGCCAGTAAAAATAAATTTACTTAAAAATAAATTTATTTTAGAATGTATTATAAAATAAAAACAAAATTTTAAATAGTTATCAGTTATTCAAGAAACATAAGGATGAAAACTAATCCATGTAAATATGTTTCACTGAAATAACTCGCAGCTTTTAAAAAAATCAAGGAGGGCTAAATTAAAACTAATTAAATTTTTAACGTAAATATAAGTATTCTTATTTACGACGATCTGGAATCATCGAAATTCAAAAGAAAATATTGCTTTTTTTAAAAAATATTTTCAAAAACGTATTTTGATACACAGTTCTTTTTTAGGTACATATTTAATTAAAAATAAAAAAAAAAACTTTAAACAAAAACGACAACAATATATTTTTTCAGTAAAAGTTACTTAAAACTAGACATTGTGTACTGGAAACACACGTTCCTCTCTACTACTTTAGTAATTTAGAAATTTCAATTAGCATTTATTTCTGGATTAATTTAATAGCAGTTAAATTTTTAATCAAATTATGGTACGTTTTGTTAGCATGCAGTATTAGGCCTTATCGCCAACTTACTGAATAAAAATTTTAAAAAAAGCAAATTAATAACAAACACACAGATGTAAATCCTATCCAAAGCATACAAAATCAAAGTTTTAGTTTCCTTAAACTTTAAATAAGCTGCTAAAAAAATCATAAGTCAAGTGCAATTTCAAAAACACATGGTTTTGCTTTTGTTTCGTGCTCTTGGATTTGAGAATCAAAACTAAAGATCATCTGCACTTCACGTTTTGTGCATCGTTAGTATCATCGTGGCGCCATCTATGTGAATATTATATGACTAAAAAAATCTTTAAAAAAAAGTCGCCCGAGACTGAAAATAGTTGAAGGTTTTGCTTAAAGTAGTCGCTTTTGGGCCTTTTTAGGCTTAAATAGTAGCCATAGTCGCCTAGACGCAAAAATAGTAGCTTTAGTAGCCTTTTAAGTAGCCACTGGCAGCCCTGGGTATGGGGTGATGAGCAGCCTTAACATCGATTTTAGGTGTTTACACTTAACACCGGGGTTACATGCTTCGAACAGCCATTTAAGCGCGGCCTTGATTATCTCAATTTAACATTTTACACGTAATCATACGAACTTCCGCTGAAGCTGGCTCTCAAGGCCACCAACCCATCTTTTTTCGGTTTTCTCCCCGAGATCAAAGTAAATGGTTACCATAAGGTAAACGGCATCTATCTTGGTAGTTTCTCTCTTTTTTAATTGATCCTACATCGTGAATTCAATTTAGTCACATCATCAAATCGACGCGCTGTACAATCTCACTCCCCAATTTCTCGCCAACCAAAGGTCGAATCGATGAAGGTCAAAGTGACGCTTGAAGCAGCGCTCGAAGCATGTAAACCCAATTACAGTGAGATATACTATATTTACCCGTGAGCACGAATTCTGCACCGTCCGTGTGAATGACGTCGACAAACTCTGCGTCTGTGAGATCTAGCCGCACTTCGGGCTCAGAATCACGAAAGTACGGCCCAGCTGGATCCAAACCTGTTTTTACGCAAAGAAAACTATATAATATAGTTATTTTCAATACATTTCTAGTTCATTTTCCTTGGGTACTTTTTAGTTTTAAAAAATACTACTAGATGACGCCACTACAAATAATTAAATTGTGGGACATTAATGTAGTATGGCTATAAATCAGTAGCTGATGCCACGTTTTTCGTCCTAAAAATTTATTACTCGTTACTGATTTATACTGATTAATTGATAGTAAAAATATTTAATAAGAGCATTACATTTATGTAGTGCTCAAATTTATTTTTTAAAAAATATTTATTAAGAGTGCTATTTTCTGCAAATACTTTAATCTATTGAGGAATGACACTCGTACTGAGTTTCCTTCGGCAGCCATGGCACACAACGGAGCCCGAATAGAGTGTCAAAAGTGCTAATTAATTTATAACTTTGATACTGAGGAAGGAAGTACACCCAGGGCAAAGGCGGGAATCAAACCCGCACCCTTTGCAGCGCGCGGACTGCTAACGTTATGGCCTGCGATCCAAACCACTCGGCCATCGGGCCCCACATGCCACCCTATGTTGTCTCCGTGTTGGTCCATGGTGCTGTTTCAAGGTTCGGTCTCAACCCTACTATAGAACTCTTTGGTTGATTGAGAGATGTTTTGCGTTAGGCATAAATTGAAATTGCAGTTTTCAAGTTACAAGTTACATTGGAAGCATCATAAAAACTTGGCCACCAACTTCAATAGAAAGGCTAGAGAAGCTATCCCAAACATGAGCGTAGACGGAATTTTTGACGCCACTGTTCCGAGTGCCGAAGATCGAGAAACTAGTTCGGACGCATTCGGAACCCTAAAAATGTGGTCATCCGTGAACGAGTTGTCCCGAACGGGTTTCGAGACAGGTTGTATTCATCTTCGGAACCGTCACTTGGAACTATGACGTCAAAAATTCTGTCCCCGAACTTGTTTGGGAGAGCTTCTTTGTTCTTAGTAGTTGAGTAGGTCGTGATACGAGTTTAATAGAATGATTCAATAAAATACAGTAAAGCAAGTGAAACGGTTTTTAGAGAGGTTGTCAGTGACTTAGAGCTAATGCATTAGTTTTGGTATCACAACTTCTGCAGAAGTATTGCTTTGCCATGGTAGCCTTTTTTTCCCAGATACAGAATAACATCAAAATAAAATAAATTTGAAAAGATATATTATCTTGTTATTAAATTATATATTTTAAAATGCCAAAAATATACAGCAGATGGCGACACTATTTTAAACTTTATCAATTAATAATTAAATAACCGGATTATTTCCCCCTCAATTTTGCTTTAAATTGATGTTATGATGATTCCCATACCTGGTTAAAATGGGATAACATGTCAAAGCAATTCTTTTTCAAAAATTGTATTTCAAAATTAATGCATTAGCTCTATGGGACTAACAGTCCCTCTTAAACCATCAAAAATATTGGATATTTTGGTAAAAGTTCCTTTTTATTTGCTGAGTACCTATTTTAGTAAAACAAATGTTTATTTACCGTTGTTGTAAAATAAACGAAAAACCATCTAAAATTTAGAACAATTTCAAACCATCTAAATGTGGAACATTTTCTAAAAAGTGGCTGTTTTAAAGGGGTATCTATTTTAGCAAAATAGTTGTTTACTGTCATTTTATCTTGGCGTTTTTTTAGAAAGACGCCAACCTTGAACCTTAAATTGAACCTGTCAAACTCGACAGCAGGTTAAGAGTACCCCTACCTGTTATTCTGGCCAGACCCTCTATCCTCTCGCCAGCATACCCGGCGATGTGACCTCCCAGGCTGTGTCCCACTATGTGGAAGTTCTCAGCGGTAGTCTCCGTGTTATTCTGTGGAGGACAATAGGTACATAAAAATTTACTCTCGGTAGGGCCTGGGTGGCCTAGTGGGTTTTTTCGCAGCCCATTACACTAACAGTCTGATCACTGTACCAGGTGTGGGTTCGATTCCCGCCTTCGCCCTGGGTGTACATTCTCTCTCTGTGTCAGTAAAAATTCTATTGTGTCTGTCTTACTTGACGAAGTTTGTATGAGCGGTTCCCTGATGAAGCACACAAACCGGAAAATACATGTAGCAACCTACCTATCATTTGTCTGGAGTCACTGAATACTGGTTCTGCTAACATAGACAGAGTCGTGACAACTTCAACGGGGCCCGTCCGTGGCCGAGTGGTTAAGGCACCCGTCTCAGGATACAGCCCTTTCAGGAGTGCGGGGGTTCGAATCCCACCTACTGCCAGTCTATAAATCGGATATCTTTACTGGGAAAGAGTAGAAAATCCAACTCGTGACGGATGGGCCCGAGTACACTGGGACAGACGTGCTTGTTAAATCTGTTGAGTCCAAAGTCCCGACGGCGTCAGAATACGATGTCGCTCAAAGTTTCGTTGAGTGTCCGCTCAGAAATCGACCTCGTCACTTGACCAGGGTTCTAAATTGCGAGGCATTATTGGTTGTAATAAAGTCCAATTAATGGTACAAATCCATATTTTTTTTTATTAAGGATGTTCTAAAATTTTCAGTACACTTTCAAACATCTCATTTTTGTTTTTCGGTAAGATCCGACCGATTAATGACGATCAACCACTTTTGTCTTCTTTCTAACATCAACCGAATTCTACTGTCCTTTCTTTGGAATAACATTCAATCAATAGAAAGACACTTTCGATCTCTTCGATTCCTTGTACAATTTATAATGCAGCTAAAAAGGCAAGAGCCTTGAGTGCTTGCCCATATGTTGAACTTGTCACAAGACCAGGGTTTGGTTTACAAAACATAATTTACTGTGTTAAAGCTCCATGGAGGGTAGAAATAGAAATAGACAGCACAGCCTGAAGCACAAGAGCTGAGTGGAGCCTTATGGTCAGTGTCTCAATCTCCGGATCGAAAGGTCCCGCAATCGAGTCCAGGTCGCTGAAGACACACCGAGTATATGCGGAGCACATGCTCGTGAAATCTTTTTGGTCTGAAAGTCCTGTGGGTGGTTATTACGCAGTTTCCAAAGGGTACAGGTCCCTAGAGACTATTTCCCTCCCTTTCAGGGACATGTCTAAATTAAAGAGGGAGAGCGTAATAAATGGCAGCATCTGTCATGTGTGTGTGAGTGTGTGTGTGACTGAACACAAAAGCCAGAAAATATATGCATACCAACCAACCTGATTTTAAACCTAAAGCCTGCAGCACATTGGAGCGTCGAGCGGAATGCCGAGCGAACAATCGCCGCGTCAAACCGGTCTGAGGGTGGTTTTCTCTACTGCGCAAGCGCGAAAGAGATGCCGCTCGGAAAACCGCGGCGAACAATTTCCCGATCGCTCCTCTGAGCGATTTTTGGGAGCGTTGTTTAGAAACCGCTTTCGCGCATGCGTAGTTATAGATATTGGAGGTTTGTTTGGTCCGATGCCGAAAAGCTGTTCATAAGCTTCCATTCATGACGTTGGAGAACACCGAGGATAGTTTAGTCACAGACAATAATCTAAACAGACTGCGCATTTACGTAGGTGAATGAGGCGAAAAGTCTCCACCCCCCTGGCGTAGTAACGAATTAATCTGGTAGGGGCGCTACAAGTATAGTCGTTTTTTGGCTGCCTGTTTTTAGCTCTTTAGGAGCTTTAACGTAGCTAATAACGCCTCGTAATTTAAAACCCCAGTCCAGTGAGGAAATTTGTTACTTTTTTGCCTAGTTTGGAACGTTTCTAACTGCTTATTTTTTACCTATAAAAGTGGATTTTAACACAGCTATAAACGTTTTGTAAATCGTGTAATTTTCGCTTTTCTTAATAAACTGCGGCACTAGACCAAGGTTTTAAATTACGAGGCGTTATTGACTGTGTAAAAGCTCAGAATGGAGGCTAGAAATAGGCAGTCAGAAACCATTATATTAATGGGCTTGTTTTTGGGATCTGGCAAAAGCTCCGCGGTCTAGTTTGCACTTTTCTCGAATTACTTTTGGTTTTTTTTTTTTTTTTTTCGAAATTGAGTTTTCTAAGAATAATTTAATTTAGTTGTTATATTTTAAAATTACAACTTCTTGCTGTGCTGTCGGTTGTTTTAATAATTTAACAAGGAAAACTTGCATCAAAAGAAGTTGGAATAATTGGTTTAAATATATAACAACTATAATATTCTTAGATAATTCTATTTGGAATACCAAAGCAAATATAGAATGCAAAAGTAATTCGAGAAAAATGAAAACAAGACTGTGGAGCTGTTGCTAGTTCCCACGTGAAACAAGCCTTGTTATTTAATTTAAAAAGTTAATATATTATTTATATATTTACTGAAATATATGATAACTACTGTTATAATATTTTTATGTATGATAAAAAAAAACTATAAAATTTAAGTAAATATGCAAACAGAAATTACCACAAAACAATGAAAAAGAATTTTAAACCTTTAATTTACAATTCCAAATTTTACATTTGTTAAAGGTTTTTTTGTATTAAAAATTATAAATATCAATTTCAGGCATATATATAGATATTAATCATTTCAATTTAACTTTTCCAAATATTATTAGAATATGTTTTTCAGCAGAAAGGAATTAGTAATAATGAGACCGCATCTCAAAATAATATGTAGATAAATTTGCGATTAATTATCAAGTTTTAAAGTTAATAAAGCATTTACAAGTTTTGAATTCGGTGTTTACAAGTTTTGAAATGGTAAATATAGTAGTTTTTCCTTCAATGGGGGCTTTTCCTTGTTACAAAAACATTAATATTTCCTTTGCTTATTATTCTATAACACAGCCAATTATAGTTTGTATATCAGAACATACAAGAAGCTAGAAATAATGTTATTACAAATAAAGTGTCTGATTATAAAATGTTTTTTTTCTCAAATAAATTAGAGTTTGCTTCTAGAGCAAGTAAAAATAACTCCATTTCTCTAAATAATCTAATGTTTAAGGGGGGGAAATATGAATAATTTACAGCCTACAAGTTCTTTATGGAAAAGGGCATAATTTCTGATAAATGTATCAAAACATTGTTTAATCATTAGTAAATGTATTGTGGCACTTTTGTAATCACAAACTTATACAATGTAAGAAAACAAATGCAAAATATTTATTTTTTAAAATAAAGTTAAGTGAGATATATTTTAAAAAATAATAACCAAATAAAAAAAATAACTACCCATCCAAAAAAAAAAGTCAACTAAAAAAACATGTTAACAACATCTCAATTCTAGAAGAACATCATAAAACCAAAATATCTTTTAAGTATTTTTATATTCAGCTTAGTAATATAAAGCAAAATTTTATTCGTTGGTACCTACACTGTATGTTAAATTTTTGACTCAGAGTAATATATTTAAAAATAAACTTATATATAGGGAGAGTCATGCAAGTAATTTTGTACAATTCAAGGAATAATTGGTGAAGTAGGTGCACTTGAGAAGGTGTTCCAACAAATCAGGTGTTAATTGGCCCTTTGGAGATGGAGGTTATGGAATGAGTTTTCACACAAATAAGCTCAACTATTTCTTCATCCTATGAAGAAAAAGCTTTTTTAAACACAACACATCAAAATTATGAATAAAAATCCACAAAATTTTTAAAATGCTCTAAAGCGAAGCAATTAATTTACAATATGTATTGTTAGACCTTAAATTTTAATAGCCAATATATCAGGAGGAGGAATATTTCATATTTAGTGAAATGAAATAGTAAGTTTTGAATCAAAAAGTGCTTATTATATGGAAATATCAGCTCTAACTATACAGCTAAACAAGATTTAAAAAAAAAATTAAAGAATAATTAGGTACTAAAAACAGGTAACATTTGACATAAATTAAAAAGTAAACAATTAAATGAAATGTATCTAATGATTTTTATCTAATGATTTTTGGAAACTGTAAAATTATCCTGCCTAAAAAATTTATTATTTCGGGAGTAAAAATTCCTACAAATCTGGTGGTAACTGGTTCATTCATATATATTTAGAAGGGATCATTAGGGAGCACCTGATTAGGCACCCAACACAACCATATTGCATGCATCTATCATATTTAATGTGCACTCCCTCTACACCGTTACATTCAATGAACATTTTAAGCTGCACGGGCCGTTTATAGGTCATCAGTTAGGTTATTTGTTTAAAACATAGTTTTAAAAACTAACAACAATAATATTTTAACTCTACATATATCTTAACTTATTTAATAAAGTTACACGAAAAAAAGTGCAACTCATTTAATAGTTAATAATGTTTAATTATTTTAAATAAAAAATAATTACCGAAGACTAAAAAAAAACAGATGCTTTAGGTATGTTAAGCTACATATATCAATAATTTTCAATACAAAAATGACCAATCCTTCTTAAGTGATCGAGCATTTAGCGCTGATGAAAGAAAACTTACAAGAATATTTGAATAAATAAAATATTTAACACACTTACCTATCAATATCCTTGGGAACATAAAATAATTTCATTAAATAAATAAAAAATATGTGTTTTGACGAGAAAAGAACGCAACAAAAATATTTTTCTCCAGGTCTCTCTCGAGTCGCAATTTTCTTCTTCTCCGCAATCCATTTCAAAAGTAGCGCGCAAGCGCTCATTCATTTATCCAAGTTTGAGCATAATTAGTACAAGTTGCGCGCGCACCTTGGAGTCGCGCGCAGTTTTAACCAGTGACGTGTTCATTAGTTCGAAATTAATCCGCTGGATGGCTGGTGACGTCACTCTCTCAAAAAAAATTCCGATTGGACTGTCTGTTTACGATTATTGTCTGTGAGTTTAGTAAGAGGAACTAGATTTTTCGGCATTTTTTTTAACATTGTTTTGCATTTAATTTGTTATTATTTAATAATGGTTTTGCAATGTAAGCATAAAATCTTTTATCATATTTAATATTTCTTTTAATTCTCGACGTCAAATTTAGTACACCAAAGGAAAAATTGTATAATATTTCTGAACCATTTTAAATCTTTCATCAAAATTATGAAACGTACACAGATAATTAAAAGCTTATTGGTAAATTTCACCTTTAAGTAAGAAATAAATACTTTAAACAAAGAGTGACTAAATGATCAAGCAGCTTCTTACATTCTGAGCATGCGCCAAAGCGGTTTCACCACGTGAAAAAATTCGCCACTAGGACCCGCGCGACAAAACGTGAGGGAAAAAATGTTCGCCGCGGCTTTTCTTAACGCATGCGCAGTCCGAAAAATCGCTCGCGTCAAATTACGAGCGGGAAACCGCTCCAATGTGCTGCAGGCTTTACGCCTAAGGCGACGCGGCATGCATGCAGTCAGTTGGTGGTTGGTGCGAATGCGAAATTTAAAGGTGTTTGTTTTGTTCATATATTTTTTAATTATAATCCCTAGTGAGTTTCTATGCTGATAAAGGTAATTATGTAAAGATGTTCTTTTTATAAATTTGTTACTGGTGTACGTTGGCAGTGTGTTGGGCATTTTTTAATTAAATGGGCAAAGCGCCGGTGAAAGTTTTTTTCTTCAAAGAAAGACAATCTAGCTTAATTAAGTTTTACTTCAGCAAAGTCTTTTGAAGATTTATATCAACTGACGTAAAAATTCCCTTTAAATAAAAGCATTACAGTCGACCTCAACATTTGAATTCGAAATATTTCTTGATGATTAATGCATTTAAACATTAAGAATACATAGTATGAAATAAGTATTAAATGTATAGTTATTGAAGTTGATTTAATTTTATGTTTTCGAGGCTCAAAATGTAAATTTTTATACATTCTGTTTATTGGTGTTTCAGGTTGACAACAATAACTGTACTTTATGCTTAGGTGGAGAACTGATGCTTTGCTGACAGTTAAATTTTGATCCATGCAAGATTGTCGCAAAAGGTAAAAAAAAGTTGGATATAACTGGATAACTGTGAAGGTGGTTTACTTTCATTTTTGCAAATTAGTAATGTTACTAAAATCCCATGACAAAAATCTTTCATTTGGCATACACTTTTTTTTTGGCATACATTTTTTTCTTGGTTCATGTATAATTATACAAGGTGGCGCAAATAAAAGTGGCCCGGCTTAAAAGTATGGATGAGACAGGAAATGTTGTCAAGTTTAAACATGTTTGTCATGTGAAGGCATTGATTGCTTCAGTATTAGGCCCAAACAGGCACTTGGCGAATTATTTGCTGGTAAATGTGTCATCTTGCCTGTGCACCAGGGCTGTTATGTATAAAACAATTTTTTTAAACTTGTTTAAAACATATTAATAAAAAATATGTTACAATTTTTTTTACTGCAAATACGATGGATGCTAAATTACTTTGTGCAAAAAGAAGTCTAATAAAATTGCCCAATTGTAGTTGAATGGTTAAGTAAAATGAAATGGGGGGAATATGCATCCAATATGTTCCCGTTCTTAATATGATTGAAATAAAAATTAAAAATAACTGAAAACAATAATAACATATTGTATTCATAACATAGCCATTCATAATAACCATTTCACTTCAGTTCTGAATCGGAACTATTTATTGTAGTCCCTATTTGTGAGATTTATGCTAATTATCGATGTGGTACATAATTTTAGTGAATTAAAATAATACCAAACATAAATTCATTATTAGTTTATAAATTCTTGTATTAGCTCATCTGATTTAATCAAAGAAAGACACCGAATCGCCAGATAGTCGAAGAATTTCTTGTATTCTATGATTCTTCGACAAAGAAAGATGTAAGGCATCTGCCTAAAATTATTGGGGATGGAAGTAAATATAAAAGACAAAAACGCAAAAAGAACCGTGTTTTTTTAAAACCCATATAACTTGTTCACTAACCAAAATTCAATTGTTTAAAAAGAAACATGTTTTAAACAAAAAAACATGTTTTTTTTTGTTTAAAAAACATGTTTTTTCCAACCCTGCTGTGCACTGATCTTATCAACGCTCACTTACACAACTCACACTAAGATCTGAACCAAAAAACAGGTTTTCCAAGTGAATCTGTTGAATTGAACACTTGAATAATTTCTGAATTTTACTTGGAGGCCTTATTAGTTTTTCTCCCCAAGCATCTCCCTAACGTTCCTTTGCTCCATTCCAAGGCCACTTTTATTCGCGCCACCTTTTAAAACAAAATGGCCATGTCTGTGCAGGTTGCAAGGACTCTGTTACAAACAAAGCCCAAAGTTGTTAGCTTTTAATCCTCAATTGATAAATTTTGACGGGTCAGTTGATGGGATAATTGTTAGACCAATTTTGCTGTCAAGAAGCTTGCTGTTTTAATTTCTTGCCTACTGTCGTTGTAAAGAATTTAAATTCTCGTTTGTAAAATTAAGATTTTTTTTAACAAAAAATTCTGACTGTAATGCACACTTAATACAGTAAACTCCCGATTATCCGCGGATGGCTCCCATTTTTCAGTTCAAATACGTATAAAAATTTTTAAAAAGCGCGATATAAATGAATTTTATTTGTTTCAAAACTCTTTGGAAGAATGCATTCCAAGAACAACGAATTCCTTTCTAGAACAAAGAACACTTTCAAAGAACGACAAATAAATTTTACAAGAATAACGAATGCATTAGAATAAGAATTACTATAGGAAACCTGGTGTAACACTTGTAAAATAAACTGCCCGCTTTTTTAATTGAATTGCTTTATTTGATTTTGATGCTAGCGAAATGCGTGAGAAACTAAAAAAAGTTGTCTTGACAATTCGAGACGAACCACAACTCATTAAAAAGATGGAAAACCGATCATCATAAATCAAATGAAGAATAATAATGAAACGACAATAATAGACAATTTGAAGTAAGTAAATTTGTACATGCTATATACCATTACTGTAATTTAATAAAACCAGAATAAATTTTGTTTATCGGCATTTTTATTCATTTTTGCGGATTATCCCCGAATTCGCTTATCTGTGGAAGCTGCGCCTCCCGATTCCGCGGATAATCGGGAGTTTACTGTAATTATAAAGCATGAGATTATTTTATTGTAAACTATTTTATAAAGAATATAAAATTTTTAAAATAATATTTTAAAAGTGCTCACGGCTCGAAATAACTCCCGTCCTTGGAGGTCAAGAATTCTCCGAGGACAATGGATTTCTCATATCTGACGTCCTCGTGGACGGCCATTTCCCCAGTAATGTTATTGAGACATTTTCAATAAAAAGCCCTTTCAGATTTCTATGCAGAAACCTCTTAATCATTGGCTTGATTATGGAACTGGCAAATGTCATATTACATTCATTTAGAAACATAGTACACTCGGATAACATGACATCCTAGATAACTGAACTTGGTGATTTGAATTATTTCATTAAAGAAATACTACCTTATTATAATTTAACCCTTTCAGCCCCAGTGATGCCATTTGGCATCATCACTTTCAATATTTTTTTCAAAATGTTTATGTCCCGCTATGACATCCAAACACACATCATTCGATTCTTCACACTTTGTTCTATCAGACAAAATTTTACTTTAATCTCAATAGAAGTCAGAACTACTATTTTTTTTATTTAGAAAGTAGTCAACAAGCGTTTTTCCTGATTTTTTATAAGTTCACTTCACTTTCACATATTTAAAACACAATTTAAACTATTTCGGTATTACTAAATTTTTTTTAATAATATGGTCAGATACCTTAAATTATATAACTCGAAGTGTTTTTAGGTAATATATATTTTTTTATTTTGTTGTTTTCCACAGTTAAAGAATTTTGGCATTGTGTCAAAAACCATATAAAAAATTTAAATGGATTTTTTTTCCTTATGGAATTCGTATATTTGACCTAAAATAAGCTTATTTTGTGAATATCAAATGTTTCTGTAGTGTAGTAAATTTTTGGGACTGAAAGGGTTAATTTACCCAGTATTTCTTTTATCTTATATAATGTAATCCTAGTAAATACAATCTTAATTTAAAGTTATTTATATAATAGAGTTTGACGGGTTAGTTTAAAGTTAAAGGAGATGCATTGTTGGACACAAGCCGTTCTCGGGGACAGGTAAAATTTCTGGGTTTTTTTTAGCCCTGAAAGTGCTATAATTTAGACTGTGACTGCCAATTATCTTGTAATATTTATGCCAGCTAGTTTAAAAGTTATAGTTTATATTAATAGATTGGTAAATTAGTTTATTCTACTAACTGTCAAAGGATTACTTTACTTTTGAACACACTTAGAATTTTTTTTAACCAGGTATGACTGTACTAAAAAAAATGCAGAAAAATATCACCTGATTATTTAATTATTTTTTGATAAAAATGTTAAGTATTGTTGCCATCTCTTGATAAGTACGGCTATTTAAAACTCTAAAAGTAAATATTAAAATTACCAGAGGATTTTTTTTCTTCAAATTTATTTTATTATGCTGTTATAACTATACATACCTGGTGAAATAATTCTTAGTCATGAACCAATACTTTTCCAAAGTTATTGCATATGGTATAAGGTAGTGATCATCTTTTTCCAGATAATTGTTGCATTACTGTGGCAGCCGACATAATTATGGAGCCAATTATGTTCAATAAAAAAATGCAAATTAATTCTTAAACTGTATTACTTTAAATTTCAGGTCAGAAGAAACTCCTAAATTTGCCTTTTTTGACTGGAAAGATCAGAACAAACCAAAGTTAAGTAGCCTCAAAATTTTAAATTAAAAAATTCTGAAGAAAATGGAAGTGGAACCTAAAAATTCGTCTATGTTTATTTTTACATGGTCCATTTCCAATTTTAGACATTGTGAACCTTTAGAGCATATTAAAAGTCCAGAGTTTGAGGTTGAGTTTTTGGCAGATTCCAAATTCCATTTAGAGTTGTATCCAAGAGGATTTGCTCCTGGTTTTATCAGTATCTACCTGCATCAAGAAAAAGAATATCCGACTTTCTTTTACCATATACTAGCTCTTAAGAGGCATGACGATTTTAAAATGCCAAAGGAAAACGAGATGACTGAATTCTTACCACCGTATTGCGGTTACGATCAATTTTATCCTATTCGTAAACTTAAATCTTACTTAATGTCTGTTTCCGGTACATTGACTGTTTATTGTTGTATTTTGAAAAGGGATACTGACATTCCAATGACTGTGCAGTGTTCTGCTTATACAGAGATAAAAGTTACAGAACTTCTTTATACGTGGGTGTTAAAAGATGTTTTGACATCCAACAATTTATTTTTCTCCAACATTAATCGAACCGCTGAGATTCCAAACTTCTCTCCAGAAATACCAAGTTTTAAAATCCGTTTTTTTGTCAAACCTGATTCTGATGACAAATTTATTCACTTTGCAATGGAAAGTTTGGTAGGGAGTCGGACATTTTATTTGATGTATGATATAGCATTGTTAGACTCCAACGGAAGCAAAGCCCACTCTGTCAATGGTCAAAGTTTGTTTGAATAATCAACCACGAAAGAGATTGTGGAATTCACTTTTTTGTCCAAGCGGAAACTGCTGTTGGACAAGCAGTTATATTTGCCTAATGGTGAATTAACTCTACAATGTGAGTTCTCCATTTGTACAAATGATGTGGAGAATCACATTGAAACTATTGAATATGGAAGCACGAAAGATTTACATTTTGAATCTGAAAACGAGCCCAAATCTTTTACCCTTGAAACGGATCATTGGGATCGAAACACATTACAGCTTTATGAGGAAGGAAATTACAGTGATTTTATTATTCGCTCTGCCAGTCGTGACTTTCCTGTTCACAAAGCCATTCTCTCGGCGCAGTCTGAGGTGTTCAGTGACGTGTTTGAGCAGGACATGAAGAATCAAAACACCGGTGTGTTAGAAATTAAAGACTTCGACGATTACACAATCATAAAAATGTTGATGTTCATCTACAGATATCAGCTAGGTGAATTAGATTATGATTGCTATCTGAAGTTGTTCTCCGCAGCAGACAGGTATAAAATAGTGGAACTTCGTAAACATTGCTTGCAGCAGCTACATTACATGGACTACGAGAATGCTTCAAATGTGTGTGATGTCTTGGTCCTGGCTGATACTCATGAAGAAGAAGAACTGAAAACTTGTGCACAACAACATATTTTAGAGAACGCTTGTAATATCATCAACACTGAAGCATGGAAGAGGCTAATGGATACGCATCCTCCTTTGACTTCCGAAATAATGCAGAAAATAATTTGCACAAGAATTTTAAAAGAAAAAGACCCCAAGAACCTTGGGTGCCATTGGTTGTAAAGTATACTGTTTTGGTAGAAACTTGCTCTAAAATTGTATGATTCATCAGTGACTTAATTTGGAATTTAGTATGTGTTTGTTGTCAAAGACTCTGAAGTGTCACTTGCTTTCAATTTCATCATGATGGAATCTCCCAAATAATTCATGTAATAATTTGCAAAAGAATTTTATGACCCCTAGAACCTTGGGTATCATTAGTTGTTAAGTTTTATTTCTGTTTTGGAGGTAGAAACTTGCTCCAAAATTGTCTGATTTGTTAGCGGCATGATTTAGAATTTAAATATGTGTTTGTTGTCAAAGACTGTGAAATGTCACTTGCTTTAGTTTTCATCATAAAGGAAGCTAATATCTTATTTAAATGTACTGATATTTTATAATTCTCATATTTAGGTGAAGAAAAAGGTGAAAGCTGACTGTTTAATTTTCCTTTGAAGGTTGTCATTACAATGTAAATGTAAGGTAATTTTTAAAAATCATTTTAAAATTTAATGTTTTTTTATTTTCATTAGGATAAATTAAATATTTAAAATTATTGTTCAATTTTACTCTGAAGACTATTGTTATTAAGTATGCATGGTAATTTAAGAAGTTTATTTGTATACATAAGTTATTCGTACAAATAATTTGTTTTTACAGTTTAAATTTGATTTTTTATGGTAGTGACTTGAGTAAATGCATTGTAAAGAAGTTTCTTTATGTTCTCTAACAATTTAATGGGGTTGTTTCACGGAGAATCTGGCAACAGTTTCATGCTCTTGTTTTCCTACTTTAGAAGTTCTACTGCAGTGTCCTGACTACGACACAGCATGCTTATACGATTATACAGGCATGCACACACATCGAAGTAGGTGCGCGTGCATGCCTTTTGACATTGTATATGCATTCGGGTGCAGGTGTTGTTGTTGTCGTAGTCAGAACACTGCTTTAGAATTACAGTAGAATCCCTCTTAACCGGCTTAAACGGGACCGATGGTAAGCCGGTTAAACGAAAATCCGGTTGAACTGGAGAAATTAAATTGAAATTTAGATGTTTATTTAATTGCACTTCTGTTTATTGATGATATTTGCTTCATGAAATACATGTATAATTGAAATAAGATGTCATTTGCCTGGTTATTTTATATGTTATTATTAGTATTTTGCATTTTTGATTACATACCTTTAAAAAAATCTGAACTTGTTTTTGTCGAAGTTTGGCAATTCGACGACTTGACGGTCGATCCCCACAGCCTTCCAATGTTAACAAGTGACCTTCTTCCCAACAAACCATGCGTTTGAAACATTGTGACACTGAAAACCAATTGAAATAACCAAAAACTTGTAATTTTAGCTATTTTTAACATTTTAAGGGTGGACATTTTCAGCTTAGTTAAAGCGGAGATCCGGTTAAACGGAGGCCGGTTAAGTGGGAGTCTACTGTACTTTTGTTTTGTAAAATTGATTGGTTGGTTGACTTATGTTCAGGTTAGTGTGCTTGGTCAGCACACAAACCTGATTACCAACCAACCAATTTAGCCAAAACAAAAGAAATTCTAAAGGTTCTAAAAATACTGAAGTAGGAAAACATGAACGCGAAACTGTTGCCATATTCTCCGTGAAACAACCCCATTATGTATTTTTTTTTATTTAACACTTTTTTTTTTTGTAATTTCTGCTAAAATTCTATTTTAAAAAAACCATGCAATTTTGGCAAATAATTATTCATTAAAAAATTTTACATTGGGTAATATACATATAATAGAATTGGGAAATAGGGCAATTATATGGAGGACAATGCATTTCTGTCTGCCTAAGGACTAAGGGTTTTCTTATAATGCATGATTATTGATTGCATGACATCTGGTGCATAAGTTTGTGAATTAAAACTTGTAATAAGGTACTAAATAAATTATTTACGCCCAAGTTTGATTTTTAAAACCTTGTTCATACCCTTGAGTAGACAGATATAAACAGGGTTCATACGCCCCCTGAAAAATTCCTGAATTTAAATTTTTTCTTCTAAGAGCTCTTATAACTCCTGAAATTTGTCTCTTCTCCTGATATTTTCCCTCCTCTCCTGAAAAAATTGACAACTTTGCTTTATTCAAAATAAGTATATTGCGCATGCACAGTAGAAAAATAGAGTTCAGACATTGTGATAATCATTATTGTCCCGGAATGCACAGCACAACTCTTCAAGAAGATTTTGTTTTCTTCTGTTTCGTCATTTGAAGTGCAGTGACGTCACTAGACTATGAACGATAATAAAAAAAACATATTCAATTTTTGTTACATCCTGAATTTACATTGCTGCACTTCTGAAAAACTCCTGAATTTCACTGTTATAGTATTCACTATACACTATAATTCACCATTCATTTCACTATAATTCACTAATATTCACCCCGTTACCAGCTTTGTGTATGATTCGGGGTTTGAAAAAAAAGTCTTTTTTTTTTAAGATCCCAACCCGGGTGGGTTTTATTGGGCTTTATTTAATTAAAATGATTTTTAATGAAAGATAATCAACTATTTTACTCTTGATTTTGAAAGAACGTAAACGTTCTTTGTTTAGGTTCTTAATAATATGAAATGAAGCGAGTTAGCATGATAATTTTTTTTAATTAAAAGGAAAAAGTACTTGATTGATTATTGATTACAGAGTTTTACCTTGATTTAACAAGCAATGACATTGAACTAGCTTTTTTGCCTTTTCGATTCCAAGTACGTTCGTTCTTTATGACTTTCTTGGTGGGGGGCAAGATCGCCAAGCACTGCGACTTTAAGTCTATTGTACTAAACCCCAGAAATGACACAAGCACAAGAGACACACAAAGAAAGAGACGACACAAACACATAGACAAATAACAACATTTATTTGACGGTCACAAACATCCATGCCTGACCGGGATTCGAAACCGACCCCAGCAGCTCCAAAGGCTACTACACTAACCATTCAGCCACCGGGGCGGCAAGTACGTTCGTTAGAATTAAGTGGGCTTTTTCATTAAGTCTGCACGTTTTTCGTGGGTGGGTTACAAACCCTGGTATGATTGGTTCATATTGTCATGTTACTGGCTGGGTTGCATGGTTCTTGTTATATTTCTTGTAGTATTGTGTTTTACTAGAGTGCCTGAAGACCTAAGTTGACTTGTATCTTATTGTGTTTACTAGTACAATCATTGCATGCGTGGACGGTGTATAATTCTCCTATTACTTCTTGGCATCTATGACGTGTGTTTTAGACGAGTTCAAACTATCACTCGTAAAACAAAAAGGTGTAACTATGATATTGGTTTAAGCCAGAGTTACTATACTTGGCGATTTGTTCATGCCACCATTTGAATACAATCACCATGGTGAACAAATTAAATTAAAATATAAAGAAAAACTTGAAATTTTTTGGGGGTTGATACTATTTGAAAGATTTTTTTCATAGTATTTTTAGCCATTTCTCCTTAATATTGTGGCTGTTAACTTGAGTACCATTTTTTTTTATTTAAATGCAATTTAAATTTAATCCAATAGTTATTTTTTATTGGTTTGTTGTCGCTGTTTTCTTAACAAACTGTTATATTTTAAATTTCAGGTGATGACCAGATCTTGTGACTGTGAGTTGAACGATTGCTACAGCCCTAAGTTGAATAAAAACTAGCTCTCTGTTTCAAAACTTGGTAAAAATGGATATGGGTGCAAAACATAGTTTAATATTTAATTTTACATGGTCCATTGAAAAATTTAGTCATTACTTTGACAAGAAAGATTCGAGTCTAAGTAGCCCTTATTTTCATGTTGAGTTTTTAGGATGTTCCAAGTTCTATTTGGAGCTGCATCCGCAAATTCACTCTTTAGGAAGGAAGATCTATCTACGTAAACTTCAAGGATCTCAAGAATTCTTTTATAATATGCTGGTTAGAAATTCGGAAGGAATATTTGTAAATATAAAAGAAGATAGGGATATGCAATTATATAGTACTATGGATTTTGTACTTTTTAAAGAACTTGACTCTTATTTACTTGGTGATAAATTGACAGTTCGTTGCTGTATTTTGAAACACCATACAAGACTTCCAATGACTGTGTGGTGCCATGGGCACTCAGAAATAAAAGTTACGGATCTGATTTACACATGGAGACTAGAAGATTTTGTAACTCCTGCAAATTTATTTCAGTCCAAGGTGACTGACATTCCAAACCCCTACTCAGAAATCTCAATCCGAATCATTGATAAGGAAACTTTGATTGCGCTCCTGAAGATTCTGAATTTTGATTTTTATTCGATGGTTTCTGATTCTGATGATGTTATTTATTTTGCAATAGGAAGCTTAATAAAGGGAAAAAAGCCAAACAAAACATTTTCTTTGGCATATAACGTAGCTTTGTTGGACTCGAATGGTAGTGTGTCCCACTCTGTCAGAGGTAAAAGTTTGTTTATAAGGTATAGAACAATACCGCTTGTGCATTTCCCATTTCTGTCTAAGCTTAAACTACTTTTGAATAAAGAACTGTATTTGCCGAATGGTAGCCTGACTGTGCAATGTAATTTCTCTATTTCAACAAATGATGTCAAAAGTTGCATAAAATCTGTTGAGTTCGGAATCGCAGAAGATTTACATTTCAAACCTTTTGAAAGTAGAAAGAGAAAGTGTTCAACGAGCTGTGAAATGGATCTTTGGGAGCAAAACAAGGAGAAATTATGCACAGATGGAAAATTTAGTGATTTCATCATTCGCTCCGCTAGCCGTGACTTTCCTGTTCACAAAGCCATTCTGGGCTCTCAGTCTGAGGTGTTCAGTGCCATGTTTGAACACGACATGAAGGAGAAAAACGCAGGTGTGGTCGAAATCGACGACTTAGAGGATGACACGATTTCAAAGTTGTTGTCGTATGTCTACACAAAGAGAATGAGTGAACTAGACTTTTCTTCAGCCCAAAAGTTGTACTTTGCAGCTGATAGGTACAGAATATCAGGTCTCAAGGTGATGTGTTCTGAATCCATGAAGAAAGGTGTTGACGCCTCCAATGTGTGCGATATTGCAGTTCTTGCTGGCACGCATCAAGACCAGGAACTAAAGTCTCATGTCCTAGATTACATATCTGCCCATGCTTCTGAGATCATTGACACTGAAGCTTGGAAGAGCGTTATGGAAACGCATCCTCATGTGACCTCAGAAATAATGCAAAAGATGCTGTGTAAACAATTGTTAAAGGACGTTAAACCCTAGGACTCATTTGGGTTCCTGACTTATTTCGCTGAAGGGAAATTCTAGTGTTTGTATTTTTAAAACTCAAAAGACTTTTAATTTGATTTGTAAGGATAAAAGTATGCATTTTATCTTTTAAAAAACTGATGAGTTTTGAGGAAAAATCCTTCATAGACTAAGAATGTACCTTTATTGAGGTCTGTTTGGCAAATAAGGGCAATCAGAAATCAGAAGTATCTGAAGAATCTTCTATATTATATTTATTATTTTAATTTCTTAAAGTATTGCATATTTGCTGTTTTCGTTATTAAATCTGTATTTTGGTAAATAAAATACTTAAAAGTTATTTTGAAACAATATCAACATATTACAAGAATAAAAAAAAATATGCAACAAACATACATGTATATTAATCTCTAAATCAAAAGTCGTTATTTTTTTAATTTTGTTTTCGTGCATTAAATAACAAGATATCAATGTTCTTAAATTTAAGTATAAATTAAGAAGTTATACACTATTATTTTTCTGAAGAGAGATTCGACGTTCGAGCCATGTGTTGAGAACAAAGGCAAAATCGGATTCTTCTAAAAAGTTTTGGTGATGACTCGCTTTTGTCACCAAACAGACCTGCTGCAGACAGATTATCTGTCAATAAAGCGGTTCTTCCCCAGGACTCTTCAGATGTAATATTTTAACAATTGCTTTTGTGGGCCTATTGTGAAAGAAATTGTCTTGTTTTTTTCAATTTTTATTCTGAAAAATTAAGTCTTTGATAAGTAACTCGAAATAAGTGTGGCTGAATTTTTTTAAAAAATATGTACCCTACTTTTTAGTGGGAACTCTGCATAGAGTTGTGCTATGGTTGATGCGAACTTATTGTTGTTTTGTGCAAATTTAATCCAGAATTAACTGTTTTCTACTATCATTGCACTCTTGTAACCTAGATATTGTTATGTAACCGGATTTTTGTGTCTGAACATTTTCATAAAAGTCTTTATGAAAAAAATTTAAATTTGAACTTGTACAATTATATGTTTTATGCCTTTCATTCACCGAATGGTGAAACTTCTGTGTTTTAAAGAATTCCATCATGTGTATGTGAAAGAAATAAAATGTCTCACAAAATTAATCTTGTTTTATTTATAAACTCAATAATACATAACATTTGGGTTTGGCAGTTTAGAAAAAAAAGTTATGAAAGCTTTAGCATTAATCTGTTATTGATGGCTATATTGTGTAAGATTGTTCACTGGAACTTAAAGTAAATATTCGAACCAATTTCAAATAGGGCTATTATAGAAACTCGTAAGTCGGCTACACTTATCATATAAAAATCGGTTCGAATTTTTTTTCTTTATTTTGGATTTAAAAAAGTTTGAGGTTCGACGAACTGTCAAAAATAAATAGGATCTTAGCATTTCTTTGATTCGATAGCTCATTATTACTTTAACTAGTCTGCCATAAGTTCGGTTTGGTTTTGTTTCAACGTCCCACCAGAGCTTTACAGACTTTCGGAGTGCCTCGTAATTTTAAACCTAGGTCTAGTGATGCAGTCGACAACTGAGGTATAAGTTTGTGATTTCAAAAGCTGTTTTGATTATTATGAATCATAGAAGTGGTAAATAGAAAATCCTTAATCAATGTAATTGTACCTGCACAGAGAGGAGATGCATGTTAAATCTGTTATTTACAACGATTTGGCGCTTGAAATTCATGTTGCTCTAAGTGCACATTACCAACTTATTTCCCTTAAGTTATTAACGTAAAAGTACGAGAAATTGTTCTTGGTTTTTTTCCATTGCTATAAAAAAAAACCTTATGATACCGTTCTCTTATGAGAATACTATGCCACCTTGCTTGTCTTGAAAATAACGCTCGCTATTCGGAGTGGCATGTAGCTTTAATGAATAATCCAAATGCAACAAAAATTTCAGACACTCACTATTCAAGAAGGGGGGAAAGAAGAATTAAAATGACTAACTCGTCTCTTAACCAGGGTTCTAAATTACGAGGCGTAATTGGATTTGTTGGCCGTGATTTGCCATAATTGGCTATGCCTCGTAATTTAGGAACTTGGTCAAGAGAAAAGTTTCTTTTTTATGATTCCATTCTTTTTCGAAAAAAAGAAACTCGTCTCTTGACCAGGGTTCTAAATTACGAGGCGTAATTAGCTGAGTTGGTCGTAATTGGTCATATTTGACGACGCCTCGTAATTCAGAACCCTGGTCAAGATACGAGTTTGTTTTTTATGATTATTTTTTAGAATTCTGTCTTTTTTTTTATGATTTTATTCTTTTTCCCCCTTTTGGATTAGTAAGTGTCTCAATTTTTGATGCATTTGGATTATTCATTCAAGCTACAGACCACTTCGAATAGCGAACGTTATTTTATAACCACCCTGTAGATACTGGTTCTCTCGGCAAAACGGCGTCTCTCTTTTGGGCTCCTGGAAGAACTCGAATTATATTCAAAAGAGAGTTCAAATTTAGGTACTGTTCTCTTGACAACACGGTAACACTATGCTTGTCTTCAAGAAGTTAAATACAGATATTCTACAGTGGCACGTAAACTGCAGTAACTTCCATAATAACTTGGACCATTGCTGCAAGATCTCAATTGTTCTAAACTATTAGAAAACATACTGAAAAAAAGTACTTTCGAGCGACAATGGTACAACTTATTGTTGCGATTACTGCAGTATACGCAGTATTGCTATACACCGTTATCGTTGGTAATATCGCGACACCTTGTTTCTCGTCAAACAAAAAAATTAAACCTGCACCAAAACCGACCTTAAGTTTGAAGTATACAAATGTTCTACGAGAAAAAGGGTAAATAGTTCTCATTTTCGAGTGCGAGAATCGAATACAAAAAGGTGTTTCACATTCAATAAACAAATTATTTGTTATTTCAAGACAAATTTATTATTTTTATTAGTTTAGCTTCAGTTAGAGTGTTATTTTAATTATTTTTTCCCTTCGATTTTGACGTAACAGAGCGCACGAATATCAGGGTCGAAGGAGCAGGGGAAATTTCGGCGACAGCAGCGTTGTTTACGCAGATTACTCCGCGCAGTACATTTCTCTGTGCTGCAAACTTAAGGTCAGTTTTAGTTTAGATACTGTTTTCTTGACAAAACGGAGACTGTACGTATGTCCTCAAGCAAAAAACCTAAACGTAGATACTGTTCTCTCGGCAAAACAGAGACTCCCCGTTCGTCCTCAGGAAAAACTTGGCTGGTGGTTCGAATCCCGGCAGTGGCGCGTTACGGAACCCCATCACGGCCACAGTATGGTTGCCTGGTGGACACAGACCCGCCTCGAAGTCGTTGTAGTTGGAGCAGTGGACGGCGAGGAACTTGCACTCGTAGTTGTTGATCGACTCCAGGTAGAAGTCGTTGGCCCGGCCGTGGTCGCAGGCGCTGTTGATGTACAACTGCAAAACAGGGCAAGAATATCACGTGTTTAGTTGGTTGGTATACATATATTTTCAGGCTTGTGTGCTTGCTCAGAGAGCCGCTTATAAACCTTCGTCAAGTAAGACAGTCACAACACACTCACATGCACACATATACGTGACAGGTGCTGCCATCTATCACGCGCTACATCCACAATTTAGACATGTCCCTGAAGGGGAGGGAAATAGTCTGCAAGGAACCTGTACCCGTGGGAAACTGCGCAATGACCGCCCACAGGACTTTCGGACCCAACAGAGTTAACGAGCACGGACACCGCATATACTCGATGACTTTTCAGCGACCAGGACTCGATCGCGGGACTATCCGATCCGTAGATCGAGACACTGACCACAGGGCGCCTCAAAGCCCTAGGACGTGTTTATTGTGGAGTTAAGAAGATAGAGATTCTGCAGGGCAAAAAGGTTAGGTTTGAATTATCGGCGCACTAGAGCAACACAAGGGTTATTCGAGACGGGCGCTTCGTATTTTAGAACCACAGTCAAGTGACGAGCCGACACCTGAATAGGCACCAAACGCCACCGTTAAGTGAGACATCGTACGCAGCGCTAGGACTTTGAAGGATATTTAACATGCACTCCCTCTGTATTATTCATCGGACATTTTTGGCTGCGCGGCCCGTTTATAGGTCGGCCAGTTATTTTGGCAATGCCCGGCCCCGAACCTTTGTTCTTTCACATGCTAGGCGAGTGCCTAACCGACTGGGCTTCCCAGCCCTCCAGGGCGAAAAGCAATACAGAAGTAGGTTCGGCAAGTGAAGCCCTCTTTGTGTAGTAAACCCAAACAAACGCTCTCGGCGAAGTATTTACCGCTATTCTACACTGGAGTTTGCATAAGCTTACTACAGGGTGGTTATAAAATAACGCTCGCTATTCGGAGTGGTCTGTAGCTTGAATGAATAATCCAAATGCATCAAAAATTGAGACACTTACTAATCAAGAAGGGGGAAAGAATGGAATCATAAAAAAGACAGAATCCTAAAAAATAATCATAAAAAAGAATAATCATAAAAACAAACTCGTCTCTTGACCAGAATCTAAATTACGAGTCGTCGTCAATTATGGCCAATTACTGCCAACACAGCTAATTACGCCTCGTAATTTAGAACCCTGGTCAAGAGACGAGTTTCTTTATTACGAAAAAGAATGGAATTATAACACAGAAACTCGTCTCTTGACCATGGTTATAATTACAATGAGTAGCCAATTATGGCTAATAACGGCCAACACATCCAATTACGCCTCGTAATTTAGAACCCTGGTCAAGAGACGAGTTTGTTTTTTATGATTCCATTATTTTCCCCCCTTCTTGATTAGTAAGTGTCTCAAAGTTTTTTTTGCGTTTGGATTATTCATTCAAGCTACAGACCACTCCGAATAGGGAGCGTTATTTTATAACCATCCTGTATTTACCGCTATTCTACACTTGAGTTTGCATAAGCTTACTACATTGACTTCAAGAGGAAGAGAGGACGACCAAGGCTGACGTGGCGACGAAACATCATGAAGGAGAGAGACCATCTTGGTTGGCCAAGCTGGGCAGTTGCCAGGGAGGCCGCACTGAACCGGAGGAACTGGGTGCGGCATCATGCGCCGATACGTTGTGACGAGTCTCAAGGCAATGCAAGCACTACGGCGTGTTTACGTGAGCCATCGATTCCATGGATTGAAGAGTAAAAAAGATTTTTTTTCCTCTTGGGGATTTTCTCCCAGACAGAACCGGAATTGTAGTGTTCATTGGGGGGTTTCGCAAACCCTCCAATGAAGGAGGATTGGATGCTTCATGAAATAAAAAAGTACCCACTTGAGGTTATTTCATCAGTTAGTCATCCTATAGAATCGGACCTTTTTGAGATTGTGTACAATTAACATTCTGAGTTAATTGCACGATACAAAATTTGCATAAGGGGCCGTCTTCATATAAAAAATATTACGATCTTTGAAATTTCCAATAGCAACACCCAATTTTAATAACTTAGAAATGTTAAGCACTCTTGAAAACCCTTAAATCTAAGTTTTTGTTACATTTGGATGAATATTTGACGAGTTATTCAATCGAATCACTTGTGGACCTTTTGGGGTCCATCTCTAAAATGACAAGCAAGCATGCATGCAAAGTCGTCTTTATTTATCAATTACACACGTAATTTTATACACAGTCCCCTAAAGGGTAATTATAACGTATTTTGTGATTTACTCAGCAAATTATGAATAAACATTTTTAAAAATTGGGATTTCGCTTAAACTTCTTGTCTTAAATTTATTTCTTTAAAAATATTAAGGGGTTTCCATTCATATTTTTTTTAAAAATCAATATAATAATTATTTAAAAATATAAAAATTGTTTTAAATACCCCAATATTGAATGCATTTTGTTTGGGTTATTATAATTTCTTTCCAGTAAAAAAAATCGTTTCATTATCTTAATTATTTATAGATCGGGATAGTTTTTTATGTGCAACTCATTTAACATTATGGGACCTAAACTTTGCACGTCTCTAACTCCTCTAATAATGTTAAAAAAGTAACAAAATTTGGCATTTCGTATTAACATAGGTCAGAGATTTGAAATATGGATTCAAAAAAGGGTGTTGCTATTGGAAATTTTAAAGTTAGTAACATTTTTAATATGAAGATGGCCCCTTATGCAAATTTTGTGTAATGCAATTAACTCAGAATGTTAATTGTTCACAATCTGAAAAAGGTCCGATTCTTTAGGATGAATAACGGAGGAAATAACCTCAAGTGGGTACTTTTTTATTTCCACAGCCAGTAGATAAAGAGAGAAGACCCTTGTTTTTGTACTCACAGTTGACAGCTGCTCCCACTACTCCATCGTTAGAGGAAGAGTAGACGCAACCTGGCTGCAGTCGACCACCGTTAGGATAGAAGTCCATGTGGCCGATGGGCTCATTGATGCCAAGGCCTGTGGTAAAAAGAAATTTGTTACTTTGCGATAGTGGGTGCACGGACGCAATTGCATAAAGGGCGTATCACCACGGACGCTCATACATTCAACCCTTAGAAATAAACCCTCAGGTCTTAGACATTTAAAAAAAATTCTTAAATTTTAGGGGTCTACAACATTAAGCGTAATAGAAATTAAAATGTAGGGGCTCCTAAAATGTGGGGGCCCTAGGCCAGCTTCTAACGGGCCTTATGGAAGAGCAGGAACCTGCTTCAACCCCAACTTTCATAACATGCAGACGG
Source organism: Hylyphantes graminicola (assembly GCA_023701765.1). Taxonomy (NCBI): domain Eukaryota; kingdom Metazoa; phylum Arthropoda; class Arachnida; order Araneae; family Linyphiidae; genus Hylyphantes; species Hylyphantes graminicola. The sequence goes on along the minus strand of CM043121.1, from coordinate 18,522,480 downwards.
CAGATTACATTCAACTGTTGGGTTTTGTTTTTTAGATATGGTTGAGTTGAGGGTTTGGTTGGAGAATTTTTGATCGTGTGATGTGCTCGTAAAGGCTGCTCATCACCCCATACCTGGTCCTCCTTCCTCTAAAAGCACCATTTTATTGGAGTTTTATGAATAAAAAACGCATCAAAATATTCCTATAATTTCATTGCGGTTTTTTTTTAATAAAAAACCATTTTTTCCCCATAGACTTACCATTAGCAAGCCCGATCGAAGGAGGACGGGGTATGGGGGTGATGAGCAGCCTTAACATCGATTTTAGGTGTTTACACTTAACACCGGGGTTACATGCTTCGAACAGCCATTAAAGCGTGGCCTTGATTATCTCAAGGTAACACTTTACACGTAATCATACGAACTTCCGCTGAAGCTGGCTCTCAAGGCCACCAACCCATCTTTTTTCGGTTTTCTCCCCGAGATCAAAGGAAAGGGTTACCATAAGGTAAATGGCAACTATCTTGGTAGTTTCTCTCTTTTTTAATTGATCCTACATCGTGAATTCAATTTAGTCACATCATCAAATCGCCGCGCTGTACAATCTCACTCGCCAATTTCTCGCCAACCAAAGGTCGAATCTATGAAGGTCAAAGTGCTTACGCTGAAGCTTGAAGCAGCGCTCGAAGCATGTAAACCAAATTACAGTGAGATATGCTATATTTACCCGTGAGCACGAATTCTGCACCATCCGTGTGAATGACGTCGACAAACTCTGCGTCTGTGAGATCTAGCCGCACTTCGGGCTCAGAATCACGAAAGTACGGCCCAGCTGGATCCAAACCTGTTTTTACGCAAAGAAAACTATATAATATAGTTATTTTCAATACATTTCTAGTTCATTTTAATTGGGTACTTTTTAGTTTTAAAAAATACTACTAGATGACGCCACTACAAATAATTAAATTGTGGGACATTAATGTAGTATGGCTATAAATCAGTAGCTGATGCCACGTTTTTCGTCCTAAAAATTTATTACTCGTTACTGATTTATACTGATTAATTGATAGTAAAAATATTTAATAAGAGCATTACATTTATGTAGTGTTCGAATTTATTTTTTAAAAAATATTTATTAAGAGTGCTATTTTCTGCAAATACTTTAATCTATTGAGGAATGACACTCGTACTGAGTTTCCTTCGGCAGCCATGGCACGCAACGGAGCCCGAATAGTGTGGCAAAAGTGCTAATTAATTTATAATTTTGATACTGAGGAAGGAAGTACACCCAGGGCAAAGGCGGGAATCAAACCCGCACCCTTTGCAGCGCGCGGACTGCTAGCGCTATGGCCTGCGATCCAAACCACTCGGCAATCGGGCCAAACATACCACATTATATTGTCTCCGTGTTGGTCCATGATGCTGTTTCAAGGTTCGGTCTCTACCCTACTATAGAACTCTTTGGTTGATTGAGAAAATGTTTTGCGTTAGGCATAAATTGAAATTGCAACTTTCAAGTTACATTGGAAGCGTCATAAAAACTTGGCCACAAACTTCAATAGAAAGGCTAGAGAAGCTATCCCAAACAGGAGCGCAGACGGAATTTTTGACGCCACTGTTCCGAGTGCCGACGATCGAGAAACTAGTCCGGAAGCAATCGGAACCCTAAAAATGTGGTCAGCCGTGAACGAGTAGTCCCGAACGGGTTTCGAGACAGGTTACCTTCATCTTCGGAACCGTCACTTGGAACTATGACGTCAAGATTTCCGCCCCCGAACTTGTTTGGGAGAGCTTCTTTGTTCTTGGTAGTTGAGTAGGTCGTGATACGAGTGTAATAGAATGATTCAGTAAAATACAGTAAAGCAAGTGAAACGGTTTTTAGAGAGGTTGTCAGTGACTTAGAGCTAATGCATTAGTTTTGGTATCACAACTTCTGCAGAAGTATTGCTTTGCCATGGTAGCCTTTCTTTCCCAGGTACAGAATAACATCAAAATAAAATAAATTTGAAAAGATATATTATCTTGTTATTAAATTATATATTTTAAAATGCCAAAAATATACAGCAGATGGCGACACTATTTTAAACTTTATCAATTAATAATTAAATAACCGGATGTTATTTTCCCTTCACAATTTTGTTTTAAATGGATGTTATGATGATTCCCATACCTGGGGAAAATGGGATAAATGTCAAAGAGATTCTTTTTCAAAAATTGTGTTTCAAAATTAATGCATTAGCTCTATGGGACTGACAGTCCGTCTTAAACCGTCAAAAATATTGGATATTTTGGTGAAAATGACGTTTTATTTTGCTGAGTATCTATTTTAGTAAAAAGAATGTTTATTTACCGTTGTTGTGTAAAATAAACGAAAAGGTTTTAAACCGTTTAAATTTGCGAAATTTTCTTCACAGTGGCTTTTTTTTGCAGGGTAACCTATTTTAGCAAAATGGTTGTTTATTGTCATTTTATCTTGGCGGTTTTATAGAAAGTCGCCAACCTTGAACCTTAAATTGAATCAGCCAAACTTGATAGCAGGTTAAGAGTACCCTACCTGTTATTCTGGCCAGACCCTCTATCCTCTCGCCAGCATACCCGGCGATGTGACCTCCTAGGCTGTGTCCAACGATGTGGAAGTTCTCAGCGGTAGTCTCCGTGTTATTCTGTGGAGGACAATAGGTACTTAAAAATTTACTCTCGTTTGTCTAGCGAGTTCTTTTGGTGGCCTAGTGGGTTTGATCGCAGCCCATTACACTAACAGTCTGAGCACTGCAAGAGCTGCGGGTTCGATTCTGCCTTTGCCCTGGAAGTATATTCTTTCACTGTGTCAATAATAAAAATTCTGTTTGTGTCTGTCTTACTTGACGAAAGTTGTACAAGGTGATTCAAACAAAAGTTGCTCCGGTATAGAGATAAGAATACGATAGAAATGTTGCCAAGTCTAAAACCAATACAAAAACAGGTATGCTTGCTGAAGCTATTGATCGCTTCAATATTAGGCCCAAACAAAGGCTTGGCGACTTATTTGCCGATAACTACGCTACGGTTTTAGAAGCTAGTTGAAATGAAATATAAACAAGGTTTGTAGAGCTGATTAAGAAAAGTTCCCACTAGTGATTATTTGATTGTTTCGGTCGTTATTTATCCTAGAGAATCGGACATTTTTGTTTTTGGTAACACAAAACATTCTAAATTGATTGCAAGACACAAAATTTGCATTATGGGACGTCTTCATACAATACGAACCAAGATCTATCTAAACTCGCCACTAGTCTATGAGTAGCTCTAATTTGAAGCTAATCCGATTCAACCAATGCAAAAACAGGTTTCAGGCGAGTTCAAGAGTTTTTCTCGCCAAGCATTTCAAGTTATTCCTATCTCTAGACCGGGGCCAATGTCTCTGTCACTTTGTCTCACCCTGTATAAGCGGGTCCCTGATCAAGCACACAAACCGGAAAATACTTGTACCAACCTACCTACTCTTTGTTTAGAGTCACTGGATATTGGTTCAACGTTCTACTAATATAGACAGAGTAGTGATAACTTCAACGGTATAACAACTCGCGTTCACGAAGTTCGTAAGCTTCGGATAACACATGTGGATCACTATTGGTTAGAGGACCCTCAATCAATGATGCCGGAGTGCCTTAGGCGGTTTAAGGAAGAGTTTGCTAAAACTATAATCTGTAATGACTATACGGATTAGTATAAGTTGATACTGAGTAACTCTAAAAGTGTGGGTAATTTTATTTTAAGAGTCCGATCCAAGATTGCATGGATTGCGCTGATATAGAGTCCAGAATTGCATGGATATAGCATTTTAAAATAAAGAGTTTAATATTATAGAAGTATTCATTACAAATATCTAAATACAAATATATCTTACTATCATAAAATTGATGAGTTTGGCGAGCTTGGCCCCAACAACCCTTGTGTTGGCGACAGCCTGCGAATAAGGCGGCGAGTTGAGTCGAGTCCAATCGACGACAATCACGTTGTAATCAGCTGGGTCATTGATGACCGCATCCTTCATGTTCTGAAAAGATAAAAGATACATTTTAATTTACTTGTGGGGGGAAATAATGTACCATTTGAATCTGACCGAATTGATAAGGCAGATTAAATTGAGAAGCAACAATTTTTCGGTTTTGTCAAAAGTGTAAATAGGCTGTAATCCACTTGAATTTCACTGAAACTCCTCCTTGAAGAATATCATCCTTGCTATTTCATTGAACACTTTACTGAAAAAAAAAACAGTGTGCATGGAAACGATCCTTACTAACACTACCCAGTTTGACAGTTAGCGAAGAAGCACAGAATAATAGTATAATTATATCACAAATCTAAGTTACACTTACATATCTAATATCCTCGTAATCCAAGTTCACCAAGAAACCATGAATCAAAACTTTGGTCATATGGGTTGCGTTGAACGTCGAGTTTTCCAGAGATTCCAGGTTCGGTTCCAGCACGTATGTCTCGTTCGGGCTCGCCTGCGTGAAGAGCAGGAAGTCTATTTCGTCTATTCTTTTCGTGGGGGGTAGAGATATGGGCCTCTGCAGCGGGTGGAAGAAGGGCGGGCCCGTGTAGAAGCACCCCAGGTCCTCGATGCAGGAGTTGGTGTACACCACTGAGAAGGACAACACATGAGTTAAGGTTGGGTCAGGTTTGAATTATCGTCGCACTAGAGCTACTTGAGGGCTATTGGCGACGGGCGTCGTGTTTTAGATCCACAGTCAAGTGACGAGATGACACCTGAAGCCACGCAGCGGTAGAACTATGAAGGATATTTAACGTGCACTCCCTTACACGGGGTATTATTCGTAGGACATTTTTGGCTGCACGGGCAGTTTATATGTCGGCAGATATTTTGGCAAAGCCCGGACCCGAACCTGTCGAATGCTAGGCGAATGCCTAACCGACTGGGCTCCCCAGCAACCCATGAGTTAAGATACACCATATCACATGGTCCCCCCAATCATTCATTCAACCCCCAAAACCTCAGCACAACTCGATCTTTAACTTTTGCTTCAATTTCGACTTCGCGAAGTTGGACATGGGGTTGCTAGCGTTGAATGAGCAGTTGCTCACATATTCTACTTTTAGGCAGTCATAATAGAACTTTATCTTCATGTTTGGCGCAAATTTATGTTTGTTTATCAATGTTGTATGAAACTACTCGTGCGCAGATCAGCTATTTAAAAATGAACTGCTTACAACCTGAACCTGCCTCTTTATAATGACGCTAGTGTGTCCTCGCTGAGACGAAAGCAGTAATCTATGCATCAGATTGTTTCAAATAGTAGGTTTTGAATCAACCAGGTTATTGGAGTTGTTAACGTCGACTATACTTTCTTCAGCCTCAACTTCCATTGCAGCCGGCAGATTATACTCAACTTTAGAATTTTGCTTCGAAGGTGTGGTTGAGTTGATTGCTGGGTTGGAGACTTTTCGCTCGTGTGATATGACCCTCTAGTACAGTGGTTCCCAACCTTTTCTGGACCATCGCCCCTTTTGTTAGGTTGACTACCACATATCGCCCCCTTTCAATTTTCATGTTTTCTCCAATTATAATTTGATTTAAAATATAACTAATAAAACAATTTTATCATTTTAAACATTAACTTCTTTATATAAAAACAACCAAAGCCACTTTATCCGATCACTCTTAAATAAAATAGAAAAAATAAAATGTTTATATTTAACAGATTTTTTTAAAGAGCAAAAGTTAAATAATTAACTAAGATCTTTAAACTGGATTCTGAAAAATTTAAAATAGTTGACAATAAAAATTCAAGAAAAAATTGAATGTTTGAAAACTTTTTTATTATTTTATCTTTTGTCAAGTTCATGTGCAAGTCTTTGAGGCAAATATCCAACTGATTTCTTTGTTTAATAAGAAAATAGATAATAACAGAACCGAATCCTTTTTCAACTAAATTTGTTGACGGGAACAAGATGAGAAGTGGTTTTGCTTTTTACCACAGTTGTGGCTAATTGTAAAATAAGTTTAACGCAGGCTAACTAATAACCTCTCTGCTTGTCTCACAGTCATCATACTTCAGATCTACTAACTCCGTCTGCAAAGAGTTATCAAGGTTAACCACAAATCACAGCTTCAAACGAGAATGGATCTACAATAGAATCAGGAATTTCTAACTTGGTCAAATCTTGTAAGCATGCCATTTTAACTGGTCAAGGTGATCTATAAAAATTGGAAAGGTTTTATTGCACTAAAGTACAGTGTATTATTTTAATTTTCCCACTTTAAATACTCATCGCCCCCCTATCGCCCCCAAGCTATTTATTGCCCCCTTGAAAACACAAATCGCCCACTTGGGGGCGTTCGCCCCCAGGTTGGGAACCACTGCTCTAGTAATTACAAGACGACTCTGTTGACTGCGGTTCTGAAAGGATCGCTACACGTGAACCATCGATAAACTCAGCGAACTGAAAGAAATAGCGGAGGAAAAAGAGAACAAGAATATAAAAGTATAAGACCGATCGAGTCCCGGTACCACTGAAGACCCACCGAGTATATGCGGAGTACGTGCTCGTTAAATCTGTGGGTCCGAAATTCCTGTGGGCAGTTATTGCACAGTTTCCCACGGGTGCAGGTCTCTGGAGACTATTTCGCTCTCCTTCAGGAAAATGTCTAAATTGCGGTGGTGGTGATAGATGGCAGCATTTGTCACGTATGTGGGTGTGTTGTGTCTGTCTTATTTGACGTAGGTTTATAAGCGGGTCTCTGATCAAGCCCACAAACCTAAAAATATATGTATACCAATCAACCAGTCATTTATATCTATTAAAAAATGAAGTTGAACGAGGGTCAATACGATATTAGATTTCTTTAATTTCTTTAAAAAAAATTATTTAATTTTTTTCCAGGCTTTTCAAAAAGTTATTTTAGTAGTTAATTTTTAAGGCATTTTGCTTTAAAAACAATGCTAAATAATCTTTTTCCTAGAAATAAGTGATCCGGCCTTTTTTGTTGCATTTATAGCACAAAAATGTGCATTTTTAGAGTTTATGACGTGTCTTTTAGTAGCTATTAACCCTTTGAGTCCCAAAAATTTACTACACTACAGAAACATCTGATATTCACAAAATAAGCTTATTTGAGGTCAAAAATAAGAAATCCTAAGAAAAAAATTCATTTAAGTTTTTTATATGGTTTTTGAAATAATGCCAAAATTTTTTTAACTGTGGAAAACAGCAAAATAAAAAAAATATATATATTACCTAAAAACACTTCGAGTTATATATATTTTAAGGTATCTGACCATATTATTAAAAAAAAAAGTTAGTAATTATTTTAACAGAAATAGTTTAAATTGTGTTTTAAGTATGTGGAACTGAAGTGAACTTTTCAAAATTCAAGTGAAACGCTTGTTAGCTATTTTCTAGATAAAAAAAAATAGTAGTTCTGACTTATATTGAGATTAATGTAAAATATTGCCTAATAGAACAAAGTGTGAAGAGTCGAATGATGTGTGTTTGGATGTCATAACGGGACATAAACATTTGGAAAAAAACATTGAAAGTGAGGATTCCAAATGGCATCACTGGGACTGAAAGGGTTAAACATAATTTTAAAAAAAATCTTTGCAAAACATACTTTTTTGCATATATTTATATGAAAAGTATGTTTAGATTAAGAATATACACTCTTAAAACAAAAGAGTGAAATTCACTCCAGTTGGAGAAGTGCATTTTCGACACCGCAAAGGCATGCATATTTTCTCAGACTGAGTTAAAATCACTCGTTTGGAGTGATCCTGTCGGAGGTTTAACACACAAAGGATCCACTCCAAAAGGAGAAGTGTATTTTCCAGTCTGGAGGAGTGAAATCCACTCAGACTGAGTTAAATTAGGAGTGTTTGTTTTAAGAGTGTACTTTTACGATTTTGCTCGGGTCTTAAGAGGATAAACTATATCCCATACATTCTGTAAAACTCTCTTAAAAACTGTACATTGTCCAAACACTAAATATTAAACCACAGTTGTAAGTTACGAATTTATATAAAAATTTAACTTACGATTGAGTGGGTTAAGAGCATCGGGAACGTTATCGTTGACGGCCCGCCACATTGTATCGCCAACTTCTGCAAGAAAAAAGAATAATCAGACCTACAAATAAATAGAAAATAAATAATTTCGTACACTGTAAAAAGTCTGTTAATTTACGCAAAATTGCCATTTTTCCTAAAAATACTATTATTTTCTACGAGTACATATTAGATTGAAACCGAAGTTTCATTTCAAAAAGCTGTAACAAAAAGTGTATTTTTTTTCAGAAAAAAATACACTTTTTGTAGTTTAGCTTTTGTTGGCTAAAAAAACTATCGGCTTTTGTACCAGAAAAATATCTTAAAATTTACGAAGGTAATACGTTTATTTCATACGGATACTTTTTAATTTTTACTCAAAATGTTACAAATAAATTCCAAAGTAAAAACAAAACTTTATCTGCCTCCTGTCATCCCAGTCACAAGTAATGAGGATTAATGACGTTCCTACCTTGGACATTTAAGGGGTCATAGGAGTCTTAAAGTGTGCAAGGGATGTACTAAAAAGCATAGTTTGCGATTTCATGTAATTTTTTAACTACTTAAAACCAAAGTATAATTTTTGATTTGTAATTCTATGATATTTATTTTTTATAAAACAAATTTTAAAATTTATGAAACTTTAGCCAAAACAAAAATTACTTTTTACAAACATAAAACTATTTACAAAATTTGAAAACATTTGGATTAGTTTTGGGTGCCACATTTTGAGATCAAAATTGAAGAAATGACAAAGAAAATGACTTGATATTGTACAAATAAAGACTAATTTCTAAGCTCAATTTTAATTGGAAGATTTTTTTTTGATTAAATTTTTTTTTGTATTACCAAATATTGTTTTATTTTTCTTTTAAACAGGTATAAGTCTTTATTTGTACATATTTGTACAATATAAAGTCATTTTCGTGGTCATTTCTTCAATTTTGACCTCAAAATGTGGCGCGCAAAACTAATCCAAATGCTTTCAAATTTCGTAAATAGTTTTATGATTGTTATCATTTATTTTAGTTTTGGCTAAAGTTTCATAAATTTTAAAATTTGTTTTATAATAAATAAATCTTAAAGAATTACATATCAAAAATTATACTTAGATATCGAATATTAAAAAAATTACATGAAATCGCAAACTATGCTTTTTAGTACATCCTTTGCACATTTTTAAGACTCCTAAGACCCCTCATCTTTAAGATCTCCTGTACAACGCCTTCAAAATTAAGCTAATTAGGCTTAAAGAAAGCTTAGACAAATAGTTTAAATCGTTCTTCACTTGTACACTACTAACACACTTTACACTATTAAAAATTAAAACAGAAAAAAAAACTGTTAAAAGAAAAAAACAGAATTTTTCTGTAAATAAATCGCATTTTCTGATTTTTTTTTTCAGTGTGGACACCCGATGTATACACATAAAACACTTACGGCTTGCAGGCTGTATACTGTCCGGCACAACATTCTGCCACTGTTCGAGTATAGCATCGGTCCCTCCCAACACGACGAGCACCAAAACAGTTGCCAACCGCATCTTGGCTTGGCGACAAATAAAGGATAAAAGTACGTGTTTTAGAAGAATATTCTTATCTTGGATCTCGAAAGTTGACCATTTTATAATCGTAGCTTCTAGAAAAAATGACTACTAACTATGGTTTAGGTCAAAAGTGGTGTAATGCTTGTTGTTAATTTGCCCTTTTCAACCGGTTGTTCAAGTCAATTAGATGTCGTTGATTCAATAGTGTGATAAAATTTTCATTCTTTGATGTTTCGAATGATATCGTGTTCAATGTCAAGAATAACGGATATGTCATGCGATGTTCACAACTATGTAATTCGATTGTTGTGGACACATTATGTAAATGGTGACATTTTTTCTCTCGGAGAAAAAATCGCAGAAAACAATGTATTGAGGTGAAAAACAAGGACATTTGGATCGGTAGCTGTAACTTGTAATCGCTTTCGATCAAGATTTATGTGTCTTAACCACAAAATGAGTCCAAACATTAGTTAATTCTAAGATAAATTCTTAGAAATCATAGATCTTCATTCAAGTTAATTCAGCTATTACTTTTTTAAAAAATCAAATTCGATTGATACTTTAGGCGTGTCTCCGCTTCAGGAACATTTCTAAATTGTGGGGGTGGCGCGCGATAGATGGCAGCATCTTTCGCTTGTGTGTGTGTGATGTGTCTGTATTACTTGACGAAGGTTTATAAGCGGTTCTCTGACCAAGCACACAAGTCTGAAAATATATGTCTACCAACCAACCAACCTCTGGCGTGGCCGGGTAAATTACAGTAACCGAAACACTGAATTAGACCATTTTTGCTCTGAAGTAATTAGTCACTTTCACTGTACTTTTTTTTATAGGTTGAGGAATTGAGTACATGCAACAATGGTCCAAATCATTTGGCTAGTTACTGCAGTTTACCAGCCCAAGATATCAGTTTTTATCAGACTATCATCAGTTGTTAGTTATTTATTTGATCTAAACAATCTATAATAATAAAAATGAAGTTTTGTGTTTGTGTGTTTGTCTCGTATAGACTCATAAACAAGATTTTTTTTTTTTGACTCTAACTTGGCAAAAATGCGTACTTCACACTTAGATTATGATCAAAGAGTTCTACAGTAGGGTAGAGATGGAACCTACCTACCACACTATGGACCAACATGGAGACAATATAGAGTGGCATGTGAGACCCAATGGCCGAGTAGTTTGGATCGCAGGCCATAACGCTGGCAGTCCACACGCTATAACGGGTGCGGGCTTGATTCCCGCCTTTGCCCTGGGTGTACTTCCTTTCTCAGTATCAAAATTATTAATTAACTAGCACTTTTGCCACTCTATTCGGGTTCCGCAGTGAGCCATGGCTGCCAATGACAGCTCAGTACGAGTCGTTCCTCTGCCCTACTATAGAACTCTTTGATTATGATATTTTTACTTTCAGGTTTTAAAATGTTCTATTTTTAGAGAAAATTCAAATTTTCTGAAAAAACTACACAACTTTGGCTCAAATCCAATAACTTTTTTTTACTTTCCGGGAACAATTAAATAAAACTTTTAACGAAAATAATTATAATTAAAATTGTTTATTTTATTCTGTTTAAATTTCCCTCAGAAACTAAATTCATTATTTGAAAAATAATTGAAAAGGCTTTAAGGTGATGTAATTGCTTCCATTCTCCCTTCCAGGATTTTATTTAGGTTTAGGTGAGGATTTCTTCATTGATGGTTCTGTTGATTGCAAATATGCATTCAGCTATTTCCGGCAATTATAACTGTGATGGTGGTTCAAGGCCATCGTCTTACTAGAGCTACTACAAATTAGGATTTTGTGTTCATATATTTTGGCCAAATGCATTGCCGAACTCGACAAATGGAACCCGAATTCTTACCTAAACGTGCCAAATGGTCATTTTTTTTTCAAAAAATTATAAGCTGGTTTGTTGTTCGATGGCCATTGTGCTAGAGCTGTATAATAAGAGTGTTTGTAGCTAAATCTCTTTTCTCGCCAAATTCTTACAAAAAACGTGCCAAATGAGCTCAATGGTTTTGTATGTTTATAAGAAAATTACGATGACTTTTATGCGTCCATTTCATAGCTTACTTTTTATTTTGGATTTTTAAGGTAGTATAAGTAGCAGGATTTTATACTTTATAATGAGCGGAAACGAGGGCATAAGTTCATTAACCTAGAATAGATTAAATGGTACATTTTCATGGGATCGATTACAACTTTTTTTTAGTCCGTGAGTATAGAACGGGTATTTATTTTTGCTAGTTTATAATAAAATCATTCTTTTTAGATAAAAAAAATGTATTGTATCTGTTGTATGCATTAAATTGAAAAAAATCTTACTCTGTCATATTATAAAAACATAGAATTTTTACTTTTAAATTATCTAATACGAAATATAAGGCCATGAATGTATTGCGAAGGGGTCACAAATCCGATAGATATTTTATTTTCGACATGTTTTGGAAGGTGCCGATTCTAAAAGTCGCTCGAAGTTCCGTTGAGTGCCCGCTCAGGTGTCGACCTCGTCACTTGACCAGGGTTCTAAATTACGAGACGTTATTGGCTGTTTTAAAGCTCCAAAAGGAGGCTAGAAATAGGCAGCCGGAATCGATTACATTACCATTGCCGATTCTAAAAGTGTGTTTTTGAAAAAATTAACTTATGTGTCAGACTGCACCCCTGTATATGTCTGTCTGATGTAGCTCTCGTGTAGCTTTAGTGCGACGGTAATTCAAACTAAGTAGTTCTGCCTTGTCTGTCCGAAACCACTCTACTGCTCGAAGTAAAAGATTTATATATGCTATAAATTCAGTACGCGATTTCCTAGCACCAGTCGGATGTCAAAATAAGGTTTCGAGGAAATCGCGCATGCGCAAATGTATCTGCCATCGAACTTTTTAGATTTTAAAATTATTTCTGAAAAATAAAAACTTTCTTTTAACCATTTTTCTTTTAACCCTTTCAGTCCCACTGATGTCATTTGACATCATCATGTTTCTGATCATAATTTTAAAAAAATAATAGTTCTGACATCTATTGGGATCAATAAAAAATAGTTTTGAATAAAACTTTTTTTTTGTGAAGAATATAATGATAGGTGCTTTTTGATGTCATAAATGGCTATAAACTTTCAGAAAAAGTGTTCTAAAATGATGATGCCGAATTGTCGTTGGGACTGAAAGGGTTATTTTTTTTAGCTGCAGGAGCATTCCAAGGAAAGTGGTCCTGAAGTGCCAAAAAATTAAAGTGCAAATAAAATTCTGAAAAAATTGTCACATGTAGTTAAAGGTTTATATTTCAAATAAATCATACTGATTTTCGAATCTGAATTCAATTTTAGTGTGAAAAAATGCAATAAACTAGACCGATTTAGAAATAGATCTTTCAAGTGAAATAATTGCCAGATGTATGATAAACGTTTAAGGGCAAAAAAACATGTAAAATGAATTTTTTTACGCTAATTGTTGAAAATGCATCTTTTCTGAGTATCTTAGGCAGATGCCGCCTCGGTGGCTGAACGGTTAGCGTGCTGGCCTTTGGAGCTGCTGAGGTCGGGTTCGAATCCCGGTCAGGCATGGATATTTGTATTTGTCAATAAATGTTGTTATTTGTCTATGTGTTTGTGTCGTCCTTTCTTTGTGTGTCTCCTGTGACTGTCCCTTCTGGCGAGCTGAGTAATGGGCTATAAAGCCTACACTCTCCCTTCTAGAGGGCGCATTTACATTCCATTCCATTCCATCTTAGGCAGATATTTTGTGCATCGCTTTTTTTTTAAAAAAATTACTCGGTAAAATATGAATTACTTGATGCTCAATGTAACACACGGAACGAAAATCTATAACTTTTTATATAAAAACTGTGAAAAAAGCTTAACAAAGCTTATTTTATTAATTATAAGCTAGTTACACATGGGGAACATATAGAAAAAATTTCAAAATGTTTTTTTAAAAATTAAGCAAGAATTTGGCAATTTATTTCTTGAAACGCACGGAACGATTTTGGCAATGATGAAGGAAACGGGAGTGGGAGCTAGTTGACGTGTAGTATAAAAAACGAGATTTATCCTGAGAAATTCATTTATTGAAATGCGTGCTTATGGAAATATGCATGTATATATTTATAAAACACCATAAAACAAAAATCCTTTACTAAAAAAATTAAAAACAATTGCAAAACTAAAAACGTTATCATTTACACTATGGAAGTTTCAGCCACCTGCTCTGGCAGATGTACACATTTGAGGATGCATTGGGTGTTTACATTTTAGATCATTAGTAGTTGAAATATAGAGTGCTTCAGACGTTATTTTGTTTTTCCTTGTGACCATTTGTCTTTAGAAAAGTTATGTGTTGCAAAATCATTATTTCAAATTAAGCATTTTATTGATATTAACAGTTATGTTTTAACAAAATTAATTCTAACGAAAGTGAATTGTTTTTTGTGTAATTTGCAATATGGTAGGAATCATTTTTCACTACAATAAAACCCACATTAAGTTTGCAGTATACAAATGTTCTACGAGAAAAAGGGTAAATAGTTCTCATTTTCGAGTGCGAGAATCGAATAAAAAGTGTTTCACATTCAATAAACAATTTTATTTGTTATTTCAAGACATAAATTTATTATTTTTATTAGTTTAGCTTCAGTTAGAGGGTATTTTAATTATTTTTCCCTTCGATTTTGACGTAACAGGGTGCACGAATATCAGGGTCAAAGGAGGAGCCAATCAGAGTAGGCGAAATTTCAGCGCCAGCTGCGTTGTTTACCCATTTTCCTTCGCGCAGTACATTTCTCTGCTGCAAATTTAAGGTCGGTTTTAGTGTAGTTGAAAATTTAAGAATAATATTTAAAATTAGCAATTGAACTTTTATATTTTAATAAAAAATTAAATATCAAAAAATGTGCTTTACCAAAGTTAAATAATAAATAATTGTGTATTTAAATATGTCACTAAACTCCTATATTTATTTATTTGCTAACCAAAGTGTTTATCATTAAAAATATTAGGATTTTAAAAACTGAACTGCAAATCAATTCGCACGTTGTAACACACGGAACGTTGAGTGCAACACACGTGACGGCGCTATTTATTTTATTGTAGTCTGTCTATTTGTAACTCAGATTTTTAACGCCACTTTTTTTTAAAGCTTGTTTACTTAGCTTGCTATTGATATTTTTTATTTTCATGAGTATTTGCATAATTCGCAGAATTATGCAAATAATAGAAGAAGAAAAGAAAATAACCCTGTTAAATGGAAACACACGTGACGCGAAATGAAAAAATTATATCTGCGTAACTTTTTAGTTTAAAAAGATTCCGATTAGCTTAATAAGATCATTAAACATCTGAGAAAAGATATAAGTTGTCATCTTATTTGTTTTATACTGCTTTCAAACCAAAAATGTAACAAATATACTGAAAATGTGGTCCGAATGTAACACACGGAACGCTGGAATGCTCCTGCAACGAAAATTAAGTTCTCCCGAACAGTATATTTTAGCAGCACTTAAATAAAGCTAATTAAAATTAATTGAATGGATTCGATTATATTTTTATTTGCATTACAAACGACTATTAGTATCATTATAGGTAAAATGTGAAATAATATAAATTAGATAAAACTTCAAAATGTCTCTTATCTCAAAAAATCGTATTATTTTAAAGTATAACAACCTTTATGTTATGTTACCCTATTCCATTAGTTGTAAGTGAAAGTTAAATAAATTTACAACTCTACCTTTAAAAGATGTAAAGAAACTTACTATTTATAACTTTGAATAGATTAAGAGCATCACAAGACCTGATACCAACTATTCCCAATAACAAAATCCACCATATTTGTTCCGTGCGAACCATGTCGATACATTTCATCGATGAATCACATTTCATCACATATTTGAGCAAAAACATCCTTTTTATAGTTTTTTTTCCAATACAAGGAAAATCAACAGCATATTTTTTGCATTGTAAAAGAAAGATGTATTTCTATGGCGAGTAACTATTTGTGTCGAAGTTTGCTTTAAAAAGCTGATTTGATGAACCTCTTGTTACCTGGCGTCCCCATTTGGGGACATTTTTAAGACCTCCCCACAAACAATTAACGCGTTAATTAGTTCCGAAATTGACCTGGTCCGATAGAAGAAGATCCAAATATTAGTTTTCAGCCATTGATTACTGGTACCAGTCATTTATTTCTTTTAAAAAATGAAGTTGAACAACGGTTAATACGACATTAGAGTTCATAAAAAATTTATTTTAATTTTTTTCGAACTTTTCAAAAAGTTCTTTTAGTTAATAGTTAATAGTTAAGTAGTTAATTTTAGCTTAGTAGTTAATTTTAAAGGCTTTTGCATTAAAAAAAATTTCAAAATACTCTGTATAAAATATTAGTTTTTTTTATATTGGTGTCTATACTTCCTTAAAAGATAAGTTGTAAGATCTCAATTTTGTACCAATGTAACTGAACCATTTGTGCAATTAACCCGGCGGAAAATGAATTAGTATTTTATACAGGGTATTTGGTATTATATATTATTTAAATTTCTGTTTATATAAATTTTATAAAATTTACAATAGCTATTCGCACGACCTACATTTTTTTTCACATGTCTTTTGATGATTTTAAAGCTAACTGTTTCCAACTTTTATCTGTGTAATGTGTTTGTCTGTTTTAATGTGTTTTCTTGTTTGTTTTATTTTCTGATTGTTTGTTCAATGTACATTGTTATTAGATTGTTTATCTGTAATGTGTATTTTAAACTGAATAAATAAATAACTAATTAAGTAAATAAATAAAATACTCAAAAGAATTTTTAGAACTAATATACCAATGTACCTAATTTTTAAAAAAGTGTTCCAAACCCTTTTAGATTAAAATCGAGAGCTCGATTAACTTAATTTTTGAAGTTGTCCACTGCAGAGATACCCCTTAATTTATTTAAATGTATCATTAATTGCCTGCTCTTGCTCCCTGAATTGATGGTAATCCGACTTTAATAAACAAAACAAACTTGCCAATAAGGCCATTGTTCCTCAGACATCAAAATACAAATTAGATATTTACTTTCTTTGAAGATAGCGATCAAAACGCCCTTGAGTACTTCTTCTTTGGTGCTTCCCAAATTCCACAATAATAATAAACATCCTCGATAAGGCTAATTGACCAACTATATGTAAACAGTAAATATTAGAAGAGAATAAAGTTCAGGTTTCTTTTGTTTATAATTCTTAAATAAATGCGTAAATATGCCTAAAAAAATCGATATTTTTAACTGCATCAAAAACTGTGTGCTGATTTCATTAATTCAAAAAATATATTGATGAACAGTAGTCATAATATTGTTGGAGTGAAAAAACTACATCTTTTTAGCCATCTTTAGCCTAATTTTCTTTTATTAAATTCGAAAACTTAAAAAACACAAATTGACATGCTGGCAATTCACTTCCGTCTGTCCATCCCCCTACCAAAATTGGTTCGATCTATCGGAGCTTTAATTTTTTTTATTTGTTAGAAAGGAGACCCATATTTCCTACATTTTGTCTATCTGTCTGTACGTTCGGATGAACATCTGCCTTCCGACCGTTAGATAACTATCATTTGAATTAGCATTGAAATTTAATTTTTAGTCATTTAAATCGCTGTTGTCATATCAACAATGGCATGAGAAACTTTATTTAGAAATACGGCACGAATCAAAAACTATTTGTGTCATATAAATCAGTTTGGAATATCACTAAAATTTACGAAATAAAATTAATGCAAATAGTAGTAAATTTTAGCTTTCAAAGTTTAAATTACAAATAGATGCTGCTTTTGGTAAGTTTTTTTTAATGTGTATAAATCTTGTGTTGAAGCGTTCCTAGGTGACAGTTTCTGTTACGCACCTTCTTCTCTTCCGAAAAGAATTTCATGTATTTAAGTTACAGGAATATCCTATTCGTATTAAATAATGTTTTTAAATTTTACTTGTATTTAATTTTAAATTTCCCCATTAAACTTAAGGTTTGCCCATCTTTTTCTTTCGAAATAGTATGTATATTGGGAAATCGGACTAATTCGTAGGGCAGTCACTGTAAAATATAGATAAGGAATGAATACATTAAAATATTTTATCTGCTTATATAATACAGAACGTATATGACTTTCAAAATATTTCTTATATGTTCAGTGATAAGTAAGCATTATTGCAATATTCAAAGAGAATAAGTTAATTTTTTTAAATCTATATATGTCTTAATAAATATTTCTTCATTAGAATGCCATACATAAAATTTGTATCATTATCACGATTTGGACGACTGAGTAGAATTTCTTGATTATCTAAATCTGCACTCACACAATCACATCCACCTCCATTATCTCACACATCCACCTCCATTATCTCCATTATCTCCACTATCACATTCTTCTCTTAGTTACATGGTCTTATGTTGATCATTTCTAAAAAAAGGTTAAATTCAAAGATCAATTACTCCAGATACGAAGAATCAATATCTTGGAGACCCAGTTGTAAATACATAAAAAAAAATTAGGTAATTTATACCGATGTTACACACCCATAGTACTTCTATATATATTTTTTAAACAGAGTTATTTGTTTTTTTTTATCGCTTTATATGTGTTTTATATGAAGTAGCATTATGCAATTTTATATTTATTATTTTTGACTAAAAATCATAATTTAATGATACATTTTAAAATAAGGATAATCATTGGATTTAATATTAAATAAATTAGCAGATTTATCGTCACCTGACCGTGGTTCTAAATTCGACGCCCGTCGCCAATAGCCCTCGTGTAGCTCTAGTGCGACGATAATTCAAATTAAACTAAACTAAACCAGCAGATATCTGATATATACTGTTTATAATGCGGCCATCTATGATAAGAAAAAATGTGAAGTTTTTAAAGAAGATTAAACTAATTAAATAAAAAGGAAGTAGGAATTCCAGAAAAAAGAAATTCCATGGTTAAGCTAGTCAGTGACATTATCAATTACGATTGCAGGCAAGTTTGGTTCTCTTTGTTTTATTAAATACTTTTTGTTATGTAATCTCAATTTGTGTTATAGGCGTAACCTTACTTCATTTTTTGATGAAATCTTCTTAACTGTGTAGTAGTGTCTACTTGTTCTTAAGACGCGAGCCCAAATGTTGCTTTCATTATCAGAGTTCAGTTTTTTTTAAAAGTGTATTTAGCTCTTTGTTCTTACCCTCTAACTAAACACCCCTCATATTTACACAAATGTAGCTAAGACCAAACCTTTTGCACCTAATCAGTGGTATTGAGGCTTGAATAATCAACGAACCAAATTAAATTGTTGGTTATGCCATTGTTCCTCAAATTAACAACAAATGAAGTAGCTACTAACCTTTCTTAAAAATAGCAATTGAACTATCCTTGAACCTTTAGTGCTTCTGAAATCTCAAAATAATAGCCCACATCCACGATAAGGTTAATTGACCAACGATGAACTTAAATATCACAGTAAAAAGATAAAGTTCAGGTTCGGCGGGAACTTCAACTATGTTTCCTGGAAATAGAGATACATCTGCCGCCCCGGTGGCGCAATCGTTAGGACTCTAGCCTTTGGAGCTGCTGGGGCCGGGTTCGAATCCCGGTCAGGCATGAATGTTTGTGACCGTCAATAAATGTTGTTATTTGTCTATGTGTTATTCATTTCTTTGTGACTGTAAAAACTCTTTCTGTGTCTGTCCCACTTGACGAAAGCTTATAAGCGGTTCTCTGAACAAGCACACAAGCTGGAGTATATATGTACAGCTGTGGAAATAAAAAAGTACCCACTTGAGGTTATTTTGGCCGTTAGTCATCCTATAGAATCGGACCTTTTTGACATTTTGAGCAATTAACATTCTGAGTTAATTGCATGAAACAATATTTGCATAAGGGGCAATCTTCATATTAAAAATGTTACTAACTTTAAAATTTCCAATAGCAACACCCCTTTTTGAGTCCATATTTCAAATCTATGACCTATGTTAATACGAAATGCCAAATTTTGTTAGTTTTTAAGCATTATTAGGGGAGTTAGAGACGTGCAAAGTTTAGGTCCCATAATGTTAAATGAGTCGCATATAAAAAACTATCCCAATCTATAAATAATTAAGATAAGGAAACGAATTTTTTACTGAAAAGAAATTATAATAACCCAAACAAAATGCACTCAATATTGAGGTATTTAAAACAATTTTTATATTTTTAAATAATTATTAGATTAATTTTTTAAAAAAATATGAATAGAAACCCCTTAATATTTTTAAAGAAATAAATTTAAGACAGGAAGTTTAAGCGAAATCCAAATTTTTAAAAAATTTTATTCATAATTTGCTGAGTAAATCACAAAATACTTTTTAATTACCCTTTAGGGGACTGTGTATAAGACTACGTGTGATTTGATAAATAAAGACGACCTTGCATGCATGCTTGCTTGTCATTTTAGAGATGGTCCCCAAAAGGTCCACAAGTGATTCGATTAAATAACTCGTCAAATATTCATCCAAATGTAACAAAAACTTAGATTTAAGGGTTTTCAAGAGTGCTTAACATTTCTAAGTTATTAAAATTGGGTGTTGCCATTGGAAATTTCAAAGTTCGTGATATTTTTAATATGAAGACGGCCCCTTATGCAAATTTTGTATCGTGCAATTTAATCAGAATGTTAATTGTACACAATCTCAAAAAGGTCCGATTCTATAGGGTGACTAACGGATGAAATAACCTCAAGTGGGTACTTTTTTATTTCCACAGCTGTACCATACCATACCATAGAGATACAGTTTTAGTAGTGTACCACCTCACTCCAGAGGTCCAAATGGCCCCAGGGCCCGGTCTTAGAGCCTTTTTTAAATATATTTGCTGATGATATCAGTTGAGAGATAAATTTCTAGTTGGAGTCATTTTGCAGATGACTTAAAAGCGATCAATACAGTGAACTCTTCCGAACAAATCGAGCAATTTCAGAATGATCTTACGAAAATTGTTGAATGGGCTACAATGTGTGGGCATGTCATTCCATTCAAATACCATTTAAATATGGGTAAGAACAATTTCAAACATTTATAGTACGAGAGCTAGCAACGTCGGAAAAACAAGCATTTCAGGTGGGGCAGTTTTAAGATATGCTATCTCTCTCACTCTCCCGGACATCATACGGGCTATCTGGCTGGCGGTAGTGGTTGCATTCATCACTGCGCATCCTACTAAAACAAGTAAAAAAATGATTTTTCAAATCATTTTGGGACGTTTTATTAATTTATTGTTATTTTTAGCGAACTTTTTGCAACATAAATCTGTTATTGCCAGACATTTTTATTGTTGTTTAAGCTGTGCCAGACGCTAATTTTGATTTTAAAAGCTCAAGTGTTGCCCAAATTACCTGCTCATTACAAGTATTGCCACATAGTATTGCGCAATTAATGACGATGACGTAATTACAATGATCGATGAATTCACACCTGAGCTGGTAATTTGGGCAACACTTGAGCTTTTAAAATCAAAAGTAGCGTCTGGCACAGCTTAAACAACAATAAAAATGTCTGGCAATAATAGATTTATGTTGCAAAAAATTCGCTAAAAATAACAATAAAAAATTAAAACGTCCTAAAATGATTTGAAAAATCAATTTTTTACTTGTTTTAGTAGGATGCGCAGTGATGAATGCAACCACTACCGCCAGCCAGATAGCCCGTATGATGTCCGGGAGAGTGAGAGAGATAGCATATCTTAAAACTGGCCCGCCTGAAATTCTCTCTCAAAAACGTTGCTATCTCTTAGACTATTATGTCTTACAGGGAGAAATCTCCAGGAAACTGAATAAGAGACGTAGGAGTTTGGTTAGTAAAGATTTTAAAATGAGTAAACAATGTGTTGAAGCAAGTAAGAAAGCCAATAGAACGTTGAGATACAAAAGAAAAATTATTACATATCGATATAAATCTAAGGAGATTTTTAAAATTATACAAAGGATTGATATGCCCATATCTAGAATATGCTGTTCAGTTTTGGCTGCCCTGTTAATTCTCAACTAAAGTGACTCGATCGTGTTTGAATATTATCATTTAACTAAAGGATGATAGGTATGGTATGGTATGGTATGTACACATATATTCCAGCTTGTGTGCTTGCTCAGAGAACAGCTTATAAGCTTTCGTCAAGTGGGACAGACACAGAAAGAGTTTTTACAAGCACAAGAGACACACAAAGAAAGGACAACATAAGCACATAGACAAATAACAACATTTATTGACGGTCACAAACATCCATGCCAGACCAGTACTCGAGCCCAACCTCAGCAGCTCCAAAGGCTAGCATCCTAACGATTGCGCCACCGGGGCGACACTAAAAATAAATCCGAGTCTGTCCGATGAAATCTCACTTTCAGGTTGATGTGTGCAGCACACAGTAAAACGTTGGTGTAACTTTTTTTCTGCTTCATGGAGTAATGTTACACCAAATTTGTGAAGTATCGTTAGACAAATGAGGAGTTTACCTTGTTAAGGGGTCATAGGAGTCTTAAAAATGTGCAAAGAAGGTACTACATACAAAGCATAGTTTGATATTTCATGTAATTTTTTACCTACTCAATTATAAGTTTAATTTTTTATATGTAATTCTATAAGATTTATTTAATATAAAACAAATTTTTAAATTTATGAAACTTTAGCCAAAACTAAAATAAATGATATTAAACATAAGCTATTTGAACAGATTGGGATTAAGCTTGAGCGGCAAATTTTAAGGTTAAAATTGAAAAAATGACCAAGAAAATGACTTTATATTGTACAAATATGTACAAACAAAGACTTATACCTAAATTCTCAGCTCAATTTTAATTAAAAATTATTTTAAGAACTTTTTTCTAGAAAAATTAAAAAAATTTAAAGCAAAAAGTTAAGTTAAAAAAATTACATGAAAGATCAAACTATGCTTTGTAGTATCTTCTTTGCACATTTTTAAGACCCCTATGACCCCTTAAATCGGTGGCAAAAAATTCTGCCACCAGTCCCTGAGTAATATTACAGTAAATTTATGGAATAATGTTACACCGCAAAAAAGAAGTGAGCTTCTGCTTTTCTTGTGTAACGTTACTCGCACTTGATGTAACGCTACTTCATGTAACTGTAAAGTGCAAGGCTTACACCAGTTTTATGGAGTAACTTTATTTTGTTTTCACAGTTTTGCGGTGAAAAGATCAGACGATGATACAGTATGATGTCAAATGTCGATTGGTTTTTCTCCCAGTTCATTTTACTGTACACTCCTTGCCATCCTAAGTGGAGTAAATAGAAATATGCTATGGAGAAGATCCTTCCGCGTATGAAAAGAGTTCCATAAATAATTTGTAAATCCATAAATTCTAACAGATTTGAATATTATTTGAGCAAACTGGAATAAAAGAGTGTATTTTTGTCAAATAGCATTCAGATCATTTTGTATGTATATACAGTCCTGCACAAAAGTTTAGACACAGACGTAATTCATGAAAAAATCGTCAATGTTACTATTTTTCAGTAGTTTTTTTTAAAATATATATTCTTTAGACAGCATGAAAAATAATAGGGTAAAAATTTTTGCCCAAAAATATAGATAAATTTGACTTCCATCAACAAATTAAAAATGTCCATACTTTCCTTGCCACAAAAGTATAGGCACAAGTTTCAGTTTTATGCAAATTCTATACAGGAAGTGATTGCGTCATCAAAGGGGAGGAGTTTTAAGTTGCTTTACAAGGTTGAAGTTAATTTTCAATGCTTAGAACCATTCTGAAGTCAAGTGAAATTTTGTATGAAGAGATTTTAAGGATATGGACATTAAAATTCAGAGGTAAATCTGTTTCTGATATTTCTACTGAATTTAAGCGTTCAAAACGAGGTATTTATAGTGTGTCAGCACGTGGCAATCAACACCCACCAAAATCGCGGTCTGGAAGACCTCGAATCATCAGAAAACGAGAAGACAGACAAATAAGAAAATTGGCTTCAGACAAACAATGCTCTTCAAATCAAATTAAAATCCCAATTGTGGCTTAACTTTTACCAAAAACTATCAGGAGGTGAATCAATGAATCTGGATACTTGATAAAATCCAAGCTTATAGCGCAGCCTAGCTTGCTATCTCATCATTAAGATGCAAGACTGCAATGGATAGCTGTAAGACATGTGTTGTTGAGTCCATTGCGGTCTTGCATCTTTAAGATGAGATAGCAAGCTAGGTTGCGCTATAAGCTTGGATTTTATCAAGTATCCAGATTCATTGATTCACCCCCTGATAGTTTTTGGTAAAAGTTAAGCCACGATTGGGATTTTAATTTGATTTGAAGAGCATTGTTTGTCTGAAGCCAATTTTCTTATTTGTCTGTCTTCTCGTTTTCTGATGATTCGAGGTCTTCCAGACCGCGATTTTGGTGGGTGTTGATCGCCACGTGCTGACACACTATAAATACCTCGTTTTGAACGTTTAAATTCAGTAGAAATATCAGAAACAGATTTACCTCTGAATTTTAATGTCCATAGCCTTAAAATCTCTTCATACAAAATTTCACTTGACTTCAGAATGGTTCTAAGCCTTGAAAATTACCTTCAACCTTTTAAAGCAACTTAAAACCCCTCCCCTTTTATGACGCAATCACTTCCTGTATAGAATTTGCATAAAACTGAAACTTGTGCCTATACTTTTGTGGCAAGGAAAGTATGGACATTTTTAATTTGTTGATGGAAGTCAAATTTATCTATATTTTTGGGCAAAAATTTTTACCCTATTATTTTTCATGCTGTCTAAAGAATATATATTTTTAAAATAAATACTGAAAAATAGTAACATTGACGATTTTTTCATGAATTGCGTCTGTGTCTAAACTTTTGTGCAGGACTGTATTACCTAACTAGAGTTTCCAATTAACGAGCCAATCGCGCTTTCCCCTCTGCCTCTTTTTCTCATTGTTTTTACCCAAGTTACGTTGGCATGGAGTGTAGTATTGGCATTGAACAACTGATACAATAAAACACAAACACCATAATATTATTAATACAATTATTGTTATAACTAAATGTATTTTAAACTAGCTGAATGCTTTTGCTATCGCTTACAAACCTCTAAACATACAATTTGTTTTAAAACTGATAGCAAATCAAAACATTGTTAAATATTATGAAATTAAACACAACAAAATTACACGATTACACGATTATTATTTGATTTTTAAAAAATATAACTATATAAATGCCTCCCCTCAATTCATAATACATTTGTTTTTATTATTCATCTCCCAAATAGGAAATGTTCATTCAGCTGCCGGAAGTTATTGCATACAATTCTATACCGATTACATAGTCTGAAAACGCATTATACAATAGTTCGAATTGTTATTATATTTACTTACTACTTGAAGCGTGTTAGGTTGAATTTTATAGTTTCCGCCACCCTCATTTGAAACACTTTAGGGATGGAAAACTGAAATCGGTTTTTCCCCCTCGGTTTTGACCGAAAAGAACACTTTGCTGTGTCCGGTTTTTTCATGAGGCCGGTCTAAACAGGAAACCGGTTTTCTGTGGTAAAAACCGGAAATCGGTTTTTTTCCTCAAAACCGCCATCCCTACCGTTTCTTATTTGGTTGGCGGCGAGTATAAATAGTTGTTTTGCTGATTTGTGTTCAATGACGAGTTGTTCAATGACATAATGCAGAAATGAGTTCAATCAGATGGTGAATATTGGATTTTGTATTCGTGTTTGATGTTGCGAGGAAGCTCTCACAAAGAAAAGATCATGATAAATTTAC
This sequence comes from Hylyphantes graminicola, assembly GCA_023701765.1. Taxonomy (NCBI): domain Eukaryota; kingdom Metazoa; phylum Arthropoda; class Arachnida; order Araneae; family Linyphiidae; genus Hylyphantes; species Hylyphantes graminicola. The sequence goes on along the minus strand of CM043121.1, from coordinate 18,497,120 downwards.
TTTATTCATCTAGTTGAAGCATCTAGAAGTATTGACTGCGACATTCATCTAGTGTATCAGTGAACAACAATGGTAAAGAAAATTTACATTGAAAACAAAATATTAATGTCTTCATCTAACGTTAAAAATATTTTCGTGAATTTATTTTCAATTATCTAATCAAGGTTGCATCAATAATAAAGTATTTTATGGTATATGTCCTCGCGGACAGAGAGAGCTTTTCGACTGCTTATTGATTGTTTAGTAGAATAACGCACCAACCAACCAATCAACAGATGCCAAGGCTATTTTTAACAATTCTTTTTAAGAGAAAGTTTTTTTAAAAACCGGGCAAAACAGACAAGCTTGGATAGTTAAAATTTTTTATATTGTTAAAAATTAAAACTATTAGACACGTATATTTTTGTTTTTACTAATTTTTTTTTTATTAAAGTTTTGAGGGGTCAAAGTTGAAGATCGTTCGTTTTTTGGAAGGAAAACGAACCAACTTACATATGGCAAATACTTTTTGTGTCAAGAGTTAAAATTTGCAGTGACAATTTTTTCGTGTTCTACTTGTTCCACAGTACATGTTAGGACATAAAAACTTGTCGGTTAACATTTGGTACAAAGGTCCAAGGCCATACAAAGTTATTCAAAAAATGTTTTTTTCTGAACTTTTGATCTTTAATATTTTCTTGTGACTACAGCGAATCAAAAATGTATATGATATAATGAATACATATTAAAGAGAAGTACCCAAAAATAGCAAGTGATGAGCGGTGGCACTTTTGGTTACAGAAATATTTGACCTTAAACTTGCCAAAAATACAAAATTGCACGACTTTGGAGGTAATTTATTCCTTGTGCCAACATTGGAAAGGTATAAAATTAGATGGAAAAAAATCTTTATGTGTTGTAGAAATAAAATCAATTCACAGACCTTTTTGTACTTGCTCCCATTTTATTTAATGACTTAAAACTTTGAAAAAAAAACCCCACAAAAGTTTGTGTTTGCTGCAAAGATTGGAAGGCCTTGTATCAAAAGTAACCAGTAATTAGCTGGAAAATAATCATTATGTATTGTAGAAATAAAATAAATTCACAGAATTATGGTTAATTGCTCCAATTTTATTTAATAAGGTTCTAAACTTTGGAAAAACTCACAATGCGTTATGAAGTTTTGAATGAGACACACTCTCAAAATGTCACATCGAGAACCACCTAGTTTAGGTTTCCTTTCTTCGTTTTAGGTGCATGACTTCTCATTTTTAAGTTAAGTCAACGTTGTGCAAAGTGCCATACCCAAAACACAGAAACGAGTCCTTACACAATAAAATTTGGTCAAAAATACCAAAAAATATAAACGCTTCAAAACAGTGTGTCGAATTGGCGGTTTCAGAAGCTGTGGCAGAGTTCAACTAGGGTGAACAGCAGAGCTTTGAAAACTTTTCAAAACTGTTCCATGCTAGGGTAGACTGACCAGTGAGTGAACAGGCCCCAGTGAATGAACATTTGGTAAATGTAATTAAAAATAAGGATTGAAAATCATTTCACTAGATGGATTGGCAACACTGACTTCCTTCCATCTCGTAGGAAGCTTATCTGACATGAAGAGTACACGGGAAAAACCGATTGATTTTGCAGAGAAGTTTCCTTAGTTAGGCCACTTTGGCGATGATAGCGAGTGATCGCCTAAACTTGTGTAAGGAAATCAGTTCCTACCACAGATATCATAGTTAAAGTAATAGAGTGGTAGATCACGTGACCTCCAATGCTAACGACGGGACGCACAAGGAGCTCCCAGAAGAGCACAATGAAGTAAGTGTTGTGTCACGTGATATGCCACGCTAATACTTCAACTACTATCTCTGTGGTTCCTAGCTACCAAGATTCAGGCGATTGGCGATCCGAACGCTTGGACCAAACGAAGAAGAAGGAGAGAAACCGGTTTTCTGCCGCTAAGCAGACAATTGCGGGCGTCCGCCTAATAAATCCAATCGGTTCTTCCCGTGTACTCTTCATACATTTTTTCGGGACGAAAACAAATATTTATGCATTAGAGGGTCTAATGCAGATACTTCTCTCTTGACAAAACGGTGACTGCGCGTTGGTTTTCAGGAAGAACTTGGCCGATGGCCCGATTCCCGGCAAGGCCTTATTACGGAACCCCATGACGGCCACAGTGTGGTTGCACGGCGAACACAGACCCGCCTCGAAGTCGTCGTAGTCGGAGCACTGGACGGCGAGGAACGCGCACTCGTAGTTGTTGATCGACTCCAGGTAGTAGTCGTTGGCGCGGCCGTGGTCGCAGGAGCTGAAGACGTACTTGGAAGTGACCACGAGGAACTGCAGGAAGACTGGGCGGGGATGCGATGGGTTAGAATAATAGAGTTTAGAAGATTTGGTTTGAATTATCGTCGCACTAGAGCTACACGGTGGCTATTGGCGACGGGCGTCGTATTTTAGAACCACAGTCTGGTGACGAGCCAACACCTGAATACGCGCCCAACGCAACCGTTAAGAGCGACATCGTACGCAGCGTTAGGACTTTGAAGGATATTTAAGGAGCACTCCCTTACACGGGGTATTATTCGTCGGGCATTTTTGGCTGCACGGGCCGTTTATAGGTCGGCAGTTATTTCGGCGACCCGAACCTGGGACCTTCCGCATGCTAGGCAGAAAGTCAACTTAAGCCCAAACAAACAGCTCACTCAATGTTAGTTCATGCTAAAACGCATCAGTTAAATACACTGCTCAAAACAATTAGGGGAGCACATGTTTTAAACCCTTTCGCTCCCAATGATTCCATTGGGAATCATCAGCTTGTGATTTTTTTCTGACTAAGTTAAATTCGCCACTTATGTATCGTTAGATACATCGTTAGATGGAAGAATAACTTATTTTGAAGGATTTAATATTTTTTTTATATTAATGAAAATATGAAAAATATGGTAAAATAAATTTCACTTTAAAACAGTTTTAAAAAATAAATTGACCCTAAATTTTTCATGCTTGCAATTTTTAGATGTTTAAAAATATATTTCAACTATTTTAACAAAAAAAGTTTTGAAAAAATTATTGTTATAATTTATTAAAAAGTTATTATTCCATTCCCCCCTCCCTTAAATTTAAGTATTAAAAACTTAAGATTTTTTTCTCCTGCTTTTTACTATTTCATTTCGAATGTATAGTGAACCTATTTAACAAATTTTAGATTTATAGAATAAAAATTAAAAAGTTGGGAGTGAAGTTAAAGTTGGAATTAAAATGTGCTCCCCTAATTGTTTTGAGCAGTGTAAGTTCGTCATCAAATAGAAATCAAAAAATGCATATTTAACCCTTTCAGTCTCTATATGACAATTTGGCAACCATCACTTTAGAATTTTTTTGTTTCTGATCGTCTATAGCAATTTATGATATAAAAAAGCACATCACTCGATTTTTCGAACTTTTTCTATTCGAAAATATTTTCTGTTAATGCTAATAGATGTCAGCCCTATTAATTATTTTAATTAAGATAAGAAACATGATGATGACAAATGGCATCACTGGGACTGAAAGGGTTAAGCAGTTGTAGGCTGTAAACCTATAGCACGACATCTGAATTTATTCAAGGTGATAGTAATTGCCCTCACAGGTACAAAAAATGCTTTGTATTGTTTTTATTAGAGAGTCAAACATCGCCAACTCGATGTAGCAAGCCTATGCAAACTTCATTGTAGAAAAGCGCCGAATACTTCGCCGAATACGTTCTTTGGGGTTACTGCTAAGCGATCAATGGCTACGTTTGGCGAACAGGATTTTGTATTAGTTTTTGCCCAGCAGCATATCCAACTTCTTCTAACCTCTTTAGTAAGAATTGGCTTTAGGAGAAGTTAAGGAAAGAATCAACTAAAAGTAAAATATTATTGGGCAAGCTCATTGGCTTTGAGGCATTACGTGCCGCGCCTCTTAAGCCCAAATTTGTGTGTTCGAGCCTCAACTGAGTAGGTTGATTTTCAGGATATGAAAATCGTCATGTGATATTGGGGCATGTAAAAGATCCCTTGACATGGGACATTCATTCTTGACATTTGGCTTAGGTTCTCGTGGCAGATTTTGACATCCACAGAAATCTCAGATTGATTATAATCTAAGTGTCAACAAGAAGTTGTTAAAGAACTAAAATAGCCTACTTTCATGTTACTTAAATACTTACTAAAATTCTTATCTTGAAAAAACTAGGTTCGTAACAGTAAGTGACACCAACAACCGTTTTTCCACATTAAATTTAAAATAAATTTCACTAAACCCAGCATCTAACTAAACACAGCATCTTTCACGAAACACAGCTTTATTTGCAGTAATAAATAAATATTTAATTTTTCGTAGAACAAAAACCAAAAAACTACTCCTCAATAAACATTTACTTGCTTAATTCGGCTAGTTTCATTTATTTTATTTCGAAAATTAAATAATTATAACTTAAATCGTTTGCAAAAATTTATATTTCAAAGAATAAATATGTAATATTCCTCGCTTTTAAATAGAATGAAAACAATTTATATCAACCTTTAAAGATCTCGTAGTGAAATGTATATTTGACGTCATCTTAAATTGATCGATGTATCAAAAATAAATTTATTTTAATTTATTGAATAAAAGAATTAAAGTTTCTCAAGCAATTGTTGCGATGGCAATGGTGATTTAATTCTAATGAAAAATGGCTTCCCATGCTTTTTAAATGAGCATTAAATTTTGATGTTTTTTAAATAATTGAAGTACTTTGAATTCGAATTCTTTTCTGAAATTTTCAATGTATTCTAATTTTGATGCGCTGAATTTTTTGACGTATCTCACTTGTCCGTAGCATTGGTAGTTAAATTCAGCGATTTAAATGACTCGAAATTGAATTTAAATGCTAATTCAATGGGAAATTCGTCGTCAAATAGTAGATTTATGTCCGTCCTATCGTACAAAGAGACGGACAAAAAATATGAAAGTTGGGTGTCTGGGGTTATACCTTTCTAATAAAAAAAAGAATTTTTAAGATAGGATTGCTAGAACTGATTTTGGAAGGGGGGTACGGACGGACAGACGGACGGACGGACATTGACCGCATGTCAATACCTACTTTTTCATTTTTTTAACTCTTCGAATTAAAAAGAAAGAAAAGTAGGCTAAAAATGGTAGAGAGCCACCTTAAAAAGTGTCTCAAAAATCACTCTCAGTTTCGGAGAATATGACGAGTCTGTAAGGCTTGATCCGGCTAAAGCAGCTCAATTGAAAAAAAAAAGTATTTTATAATTGGAACTCTTTAAGTTAAATGAAGTTATTCACCAATAACCACGAAAAAACGCTATGTCGCAGTTTTTTATTGGCAAGTGAAAAATGGCTAACTATAACGCATTTGACAAGAAGCATATCAAACTAACTTGCAAACTTGCATAAGGTTCCTTATCATTTGAATTATATGGAAGCTTATTTCCACTCAGGGTGTCGACCTCGTCACTTGACCATGGTTCAAAATTACAAGTTGTTTTTTTTTTTAAAGAAAGTTGAATGTAATTTTGTTTATCAGTGAATATGAATATGCATTTATTAAGTAAGATTTTAAAGATCACTGAATTTAAACTTTTAAACCTATAAGCAGTACTGCAATATGGTTTTACCCATATTATTTCTTATGTACTATGGTTTTAACTTTGATAAAGTACAATATATTTACTGAGTTAGATTTTTTTTCGATTGATTAAGAAAAAAATTACTATAATTATTATTAGCTTCAATTTTTTTTGTGTTGATGGTACACAAACTAACTAAATGTTCAGAATCATATTAAATAAGTAAAAGTGTTCCCAGTAAACAGTGAACTGCAGGCCCAGCAGTTGATTAACTGCTGGAAGTGATGGTTTAGTGCTTGTGTAGGCATATTTCTGCTAGGAAGTGCACCTTTACGTTACTGGCATATGTGTGCTGATTATCTGATGGCAAATTGTTGGTGGGCTGCTGCCGATCCACTGTATGCCGTATAAGTGCTGTTGCATTTCTGCTGAGCCAGTGGTGGCAAACATCAGTGTGAGAGTATATGTGATTGTGAGCATGCGCAAAAAAGTAATATATAGTATAGTTTTAAACGTAGCATTAGATTAATTTGATTTTATTTTGTATTAGTTTGCCTTCCGCTATATTGATTGCATTTCCTTAACTATTATAAATACACTGTTATGGTTATTATAAAGTTGGAAGCCTGGTCATATTTGTGTCTAGATCAAATCTTGCGATTCATCTCTTGTGTCTAGATTTAAATTATGAAATCATCATAAAATTTTCATAAATCATGCTTTATTTAAGTTGTTTCCCATCGTAAAAACTATAAGAAACGAAACGGATATCTATTTGGGTAATTTTAGATGGTCAGGGCTTCCCGATAGTGGAAAAGCAAACTTAAGTGGGTATATATAGTATATATACCCACTTAATTTACTCAATTTTGTGGCTCACTGTATATATTATATACAGTGAGCCACAAAATTGAGTATACACCTCGTAAACTCTCAGACTTATTCGAATTACAAATTAAATATTGATTTAAAATGGATGATTTTTTTTAATTTAAATACTTTATCCTCAGCCTTAACATCCTACAATAGCACAATTATGTAGTTAATTTATTTTTTACAAAAAAATAATTGATTCGAAGAAAAGACGAAAAAATTCGCCACAAAATTGAGTATACACTTCTTAAATTTGTGCATTTTACCACCACCTTTTTTAGCTTGAAATTTTCTTTTAGATATTTCGGGACTAGCTGCTACTTTTAACGCTTGCGTAGCACTTATACGCTTTTGATAGTATTTTTTCCCTCATTAGAATTCATAAAATGAGCTCTTGTAAAGAAACTACAGAATCTGAATGTTTGCTGGTTGTAAAATGGTTAAAAGAAGGCAAATCTCTTCGAGAAATTGCTTCCTTAATTGGTGTCACTCATAAGTGTGTCCAAAAAATACTACAGAAGTTTAAAAAAACTGGATCTGCGGCCAATATTCCTGGAAAAGGACGCAAGCAAATACTGAGTACTACAGCTAAGAGGAAGATCATTCGCTCAGTAAAAAAAGATCCGAAGTTGAGTGCCTCTAAACTTTCTTTATCAATGTCCTATGTAATCGGGAAAAATATATCAGGTGAAACAATTCGACGTACCCTTCATCAATATGGGTTTCACGGCCGTACACCAATACGAAAGCCACTCATCAATTATGTGAACAGGCAAAAGAGGGTGATTTTTGCTAAAGAATATCTTTTAAAGCCTATTTCTTTCTGGAACACTGTAATATTTTCCGATAAAAGTAAATTTAACCTTTACGGAAGCGATGGACGATTTAAAATATGGAGAGAAGCTTTGAAAGCACTGGATCCTATACTAACACCATTTAGACAGTCTAGTACGGAGGTGAATCTGTCCTCGTTTGGGGTTGAATGTCGACTGGAAGAGTTGGAGATCTTGTTTTTATTGATGGCATAATGGACAAAGATGTATATTTGGGGATTTTAAAGGATAACTTGAAAAAAAGTGTTAGTTAGTTGGCTCTTGGGTTGAACTTCATATTCCAGCAGGACAATGATCCCAAGCACACAGCGAAGATTGTACAGTTGTACCTGTTGTACCATTGCAAAAAGCAATTACACACTCCAGCCCAGTCTCCAGACCTAAACGTCATCAAAAATTTATGGTCGCAATTAGAGAAAGCTGTACATGAACATGAAATCAAGAGCAATGAAGATCTCAAGAAGGTTCTGAGAAGAATGGGCTAAAATTTCTGTTGAAACCACTAAAACAATAGTGGAATCTATGCCCAGAAGATTACAAGCTTTAATCCAATCAAAAGGTTATGCAACAAAATATTAATCTGTAGTTTAAATGGATATAACTAAGGGTGTATACTTAATTTTGTGGCGTTGTTTTTCCTCTCGTCTCGGATCTTACATTTTTTTGGGGGGAAAATAAACAAATTTAACAATTTTGTTAGTATAATACGGTAAAGCATAGACTAAAGTATATTAGGTAAAAATTTCAATAACTTTAAAGCAATACGTCTTCTGTAATTGCAAAAAGTCTGTAAGTTCCTATGATGTATACTCAATTTTTTGGCCCACTGTATATGGTATAATGACCGGTCAGACAGTTGATGAGATCGAAAATTTAACATAGGGTTGGTATACTTATCGAGTTGATTGAAATATGAATTGGAATGTCTCCACATTTTTGAATTTTCGTTGCTTGGCAATCTAACTCGAATCGCCAAATAATAATAATATATAGCATAATTAATATCATATCTTTTCTAAAATTGAGATAATATCTACTGAGAATTATTGTAAAATTTTGATTATTGTTAAACTATTGCCGCCTCTGGCGAACATTTAAGTTTTACCTTATTCTCGTTATAAATTTAAAAAGTAAGTCTTACATATTTCTGATATAATATAATTATTTTTGTAGGATTATTTACTTGTAGGATTATTTACTTGTAGGATTAGTAGTATTTTGTGTAAAAACAACAGTTTTGTATTTTTCTTGTATTAAAATGTCTTTTTCTTACAGTAGCTGGTAGTCTAACTCAAAAAGATTCAAAGCACAGATTGATGCAGAAGTGTTAAGAAGAAAATTGTTATTTAAAAGTGTAAAGAATAAATATCTTATACTATAATACGAGGAATTGGACCCAAGTCGAAAATCGCCCCAGAATTAATAAACTCCGGTAAACTTGGGGGTCTGGGGTTTTTGGCCACGACGAATCGATTGGCACAGGTTTTGAAGCGCTACAGTCAAGCAATTCGGAGTTACAGATATGATATTTTCAAACTTAGTTCGCCATAATGGCTACTTTTCTGATGCCATCTGCTAAAGCTATAAGCCTCTGCTTAAGCTACAAATGTTTAGTTAAGATTTTAATTTTTCAAGTTTAAATAAATTCAACCTTGCTTTAAACTTTATTGAGTTTTACAGAAATGGCAACATGAATATTTTTTTAGTTCCAAACAGCAGACGATTTCAGTTCTATTCTGTTCATTGGCGAGTTTTGGCGATCTTGAATTGGACCCAAGTCGAAAATCGCCCCAGAATTAATAAACTCCGGTAATCTTGGGGGTCTGGGGTTTTTGGCCACGACGAATCGATTGGCACAGGTTTTGAAGCGCTACGGTCAAGCAATTCGGAGTTACAGATATGATATTTTCAAACTTAGTTCGCCATAATGGCTACTTTTCTGATGCCATCTGCTTAAGCTACAAATGTTTAGTTAAGATTTTAATTTTTCAAGTTTAAATAAATTCAACCTTGCTTTAAACTTTATTGAGTTTTACAGAAATGGTAACATGAATATTTTTTTAGTTCCAAACAGAAGACGATTTCAGTTCTATTCTGTTCATTGGCGAGTTTTGGCGATCTTGAAAATTTAACGTATGGTTGCTATACCTATCGAGTTGAATGAAGTATGAAATGGAATGTTTACCACATTTCGACATTTTTGTTGCTTTTCAACGAAACGGCAATTATCAATTACATTTCATTTCCTATGACTTTTAAAACTTTACCTTTGTATAGAATAGTTCCCTTTCCAAACTCTAACTTTGTTTACAATGGTGCACTTTAACTAATGTGACCAGACGTCCCGCTTTTGGCTGGACAGTCCCGCTTTTTTGTAAAAGTCCCGCAAAGTCCCGAAAAACGAGGAAATTGTAAATAAAATAGACTTTTTTTTATGAATAATCATTGTAAAACGCTATGACGTCTTTCGAAATTGTTAAATGAAGTTAAAGTCATCAACAAATTAGTATAGTATGGTTTCTGTTTGCCTGGAGCCACTGCTGCTGTTGAACGCGTCTTCCTTATCTTTCTTATACCAAGTGTGTAATTGTGTGAAGGGACTATTATGTGCTTAAAAAAATACACCGGGAGGGGGGGGGGGTGATGGAGTGTTCCACTTTTTGATTTTGAAAATCTGGTCACATTAACTTTAACCGGTTATCTTTTCACCAATGGTTTCACAAATTTTCTTATGGTATGTATTGTTTTGATAAATCACAATTGAAAATTTAAATCTTCGAGTTAGCTTCGATACCTGTTTTCTCCGAGCAGAGCTCGGTCACCCGCTGGTGTATTTTAAAATATGGAATTGAATCTTGTGTTAATTTTATTGTATGCCTTAGTTATTTATTAATAATACTATTATTATTTTATTATTAATTAATAAAAATTGCTTATTTAAAAGAAATGCATTATGAGATTGAAATATTAAGTAAATAAGAAGGGATTATAAGGATAGCATAAAATAGGAATTAAAATTTGAAATTAAAAGGAATTAGAAGGAATAATATAAATAAGTGGGAAGGAATCCGGTTTGGACAGGCAGCAGCGAAAAAAGTGCAGAAAATTGCTGCCATTATTTAGCGGATTTTCTGGTAAGGGTGCATTAAAAATACTGCTGAATTGCTGCTATATTGGTGTTTTCATACAGCAGCATCCTGCTGGGCGGCTTACTAGAAAAGTGCTGGAAAATCGTCACTTGCTGTTGGCCCGCTGCTAAATCGCCGCAGGAAAAAAACTGTAACTGTTGAGCAGCTGCCGTTTCACTGCTGGAGAAAATGCAGCTGTCTGGAAATAAGTGATGAATCGCTGATGGCCAGCACTGCTGAAGCAGCATTATTCCCGCGGACACTTTATTGACTCTTAAATACACTTTTTCCCGGCACCGAATCAGCAGTTTATCTGCTGGAAGACAGCAGTTTATCTGCTGGAAGACAGCAGTTTATCTGCTGGAAGACAGCAGTTTCCTGTTGCTGTCCCAGCAGATTATTTTTTATTGGGTTGTAACGCAAAACGGTCCTGCCTGGTACCTATGTCTAACATTTTATACTTCTTAATTTGTTTCATGTTTTTTACTCACAGTTGAATATTTCTCCCAAAAACCCCTGGCCGGAAACAGTATGGTCGCAACCTGGCTGCATCCGACCATCGTTCGGGTAGAAGTTCACGTGGCCAATGGGCTCGTCGATGCCAAGTCCTGTGGTAAAAAAGACATTATGCTGTAAAAAAAAATCTTGTTATTTTACAGCACCAGGGTGATGTTATAAGTGCTTTGACCACCATTCGTGTAGAAGTTTACGTGACTGATGGGCTCGTTGATCTAAATTCTTCATACTTGCATTTTTAAATGTTTAAAAACAGATTTTGACTATTGTTAACAAAAAAATTTGAAAAAGTTATTGTTATTGTTTATTCAAAAGTTGTGACGCCATTTTTTCCCTAAATTTTAGTTAAAAAGTTAAGATTTTTTTCTCCTGTTGTCTTTTAACATTTCATTCTGGATACATAATAATTATATTTTAAAATGTATGTATTTTTTTGAATAAAAAATAAAAATTTGGGACTGAAGGGCTTAACAAAGTGCGAAAAGTACTCCCTCATTTGTTTTGAGCAGTGTAGATAGCCGGAAAAATTACCTAATTACCTGTTAGCAGGAACCCTCCTCCGTCAGTGTGTATGACGTCGACAAATAGTGCGTCTGTCGAATCTAGTCTCACTTGGGGATCCCGAAAGTACGGTCCAGCTGGATCTAAACCTGTACAGTTATAAAAATAAATATATATTTATTCATTTTGAATATAATTTTAATTCCTTTTTTAGGTTAGGATTTTGTGTTATAGTATAACTACAAGATGGCGCCACTTCAAATAAATTTAATTTTTAAATATTATAAATTCCGCATGCTATATCAATACATAACGTCAATTTGTTCTGATAATAAAATTGACTATTATCTTTTATGTGAAATTAAATTGCAAAATAATTTGGTTAAAAAGTTTTTTTTTTTTTACATTTAAGAGTTACTTTCCTATTAATGTTAAATTATAAATGTCACACAATTTTTACATGATTATACACTATCAATGGGTTTTTTTTCAAACTTTTAGCTTTATTGGCATCCGATTTCGTCAAACTATCAACTCCTGACATGCCAATTTCTGGCAAACCGACATTATATAACAAGATTAAATTGCTAAAAATGTTAATTTAACTTTGATAGCATAGTTAAACTAAACCAAGTAGAGACCGCCTGTCACTTCTTAACATCTCAAATATTTTGATAGTGGAACTGTCCACTTTGAAAACAAGTAGAGAATTTGCAAGCATAGGAGATTGTGGGTTAGTTTTGGATGGAAAGAATGTGTCTCACTAAAAAACTACACTTGGGTGAAAGGAAGATCTTAATTAATTGCTGATGATCTTCATCAATTGCAATGAAATTCTTTTCTATTTTATCTTGATAGTCAGTAGATTTGCATCTGCCGTATGTATTATTTACTATATTCAGTATTATCTCGTGCAACACTATAGGTTAATATCTATCTATGCAATAATAGTTTAACCGATGCAAGTTCGAATTGCACTTTAGTTGAGAAACAGTTTCTAAATTTTAAAAAGAAATATGCGCCTGCAAAAGCAATAAATCACCAAATATGAAAACTCTGGCTTAAAATAAGAAATAGTTATGTGGCTTGTAAGTAAAAACAAATAAAAAATACGCAAACAAATAGTTTTAGCCTGTCGGGTTGTGCTAGTTTTGGTTTCGGAATCATTTTTTTGAAAGTGTGATTAAAAAAAAATGCTTCTAATTGGAGTATTAATACACTGCGATCCAAAACTTTAGACAATGAAATTTTTAGCTGTAAAATTTAGAATTGTGATGCAGTAGAATTACAAAACCCCCAAAACATATTAAATAAATATTTTGATATGCTCTAATTGAAGCATAATTGCTTGATTTGCTATAAATTTTTTTTTTCATAAAATAAAATTTTGTATGATCCAAAAGGTTAGACACACATACAAGATTATGCTAGTTTTAAGTAGATAATGGTCTGATTTCGCATTTTTATTCTTGAATTACACTTTTTTATATGATAACGTTTTTTTTTTTTAAAATGATATCCGGTGTGAGCTAATCAGATTTAATAACGATATTCGTTCAATTTTACACCAAACAGACAATATAGCCATTTTAAATCTTTAATCAAATCATATTTGCTTCAAATGTACAATTTAACATCTCTAAATACGAACCGAATGCCTAGCAGTCCCTTACCTTAAAGTTTTGGCATGAATACGTGGATTTAGAGACATGCATTGTTGTGATCTGAGACATTTACACGAACGACGTCAGTGGTAAAAAGACAATAAGAACAATAGTTTAAACACCAGTAATTTTGTAGCAACTCAACTTAACTCCATGTTCTTGATATACAATTAATTCTCCCTGGTATTCTTAATCATTCTGTATTCTGATCTCATTAAAGTATGTTGTGTTAACAACCCGTCCTCCTCTGTTCAGAGTATGTAACATTTCTGGCGACGAGGCGGTTCGCCCACGATTCTATATACTAACAAAAGTAAATTTAATGCAGTTAAATTTTTTACAATGTTTCTTCGAGTCAAGATGACTAAAAAGGGCGACTTCAACGGCTAGCGTGTTAGCCAAGTTTCTGCTGGGCTGAAGGACATCTGGGCACTGTGTTCGTATTCCCGATTGCTGGAATGGGTCATGCGTAAGCTTTTTTAGATTTAGTTACTTTTCTGTATTTTCATTGCTTTTAAGTAGTTCTATTAAGAATTCTATATTGTCAATTTTAAAACGGTTTTTAAAATGGCAGAACAGACTACTACCGTGCAATATTTTGGTTCCGTCGGAACTATTTCAGAGTTCGATGTTTCTAAACCGCAAAATATTGAGTTGTATTTAGAACAGCTGGGTTTTTATTTGGAAGCAAACAATGTTCGTGATGATTCTAAAAAACGAGCTACGCTGTTAGCAGTGTGTGGTATGAAAACACTTAGTGTTATTCGTAATCTTGTTGTTCCGAATAAACTTAGTGAGGTTACGTATGAGACCATAATAGAAAAACTTAAAACTCATTTTTCACCTAAATCGAATGACATTTTTAAACGATTCAAATTTCATAAGCGAGTTCAAGAAAGGAATGAGCCGTTTAATTCGTATGTTGCTGAACTTAGAAAATTAGCTGACGGGTGTAATTTCGAGAATACTTTATCAAATAGGATAAGAGATCAAATTGTGTGCGGGATAAATGACGAAGAGGTTCAAAGACGTTTACTCTCTGAGTCTACGTTAACCCTGGACATGGCTATTTCAATGGCTTTGGCCGCTGAATCTGCTGCTGCTCAGTCGCGGCTGATGCGTTCGGAAAATTCGTTTACTAGAAATTCGCAGCAGTCAGTGGATTTTTTAAAGCATAAAAAACCCGCGAAGGGTAAACAGCAAAATTCTAAAATTGAAAATGCCAAAGTTTGTTTTAGCTGCGGATCAAATTATGTTCGTGCAGAATGCAAATTCCGTAACGCAATATGTCATTTTTGTAAGGGTAAAGGTCATATTCAAAAAGTATGTCGGAAAAAGAATTCTAATTCGATTCGTACAAATGAAATTCAGATACCGGAGGAATACGTTAATTCTTTACAGAGTTCGTCGTTCAAGCAAAAAATCGAGGTACAAATAACAGGGAAAAAATTAAGTTTAGAGATTGATTCGGGTTCTTATTATTCGATAATTTCTATGAGCACTTTTCAACGTGTGTTTCAGGATGAAAAACCGGAAATTCGCGAAACTCGTGTAGAATTGCGGGATTTTCAGGGAAACAAAATTCCACTTGCGGGGTTTTGCGAAGTTCTCGTGACTTTTAAAGACCGTAAAGCGAATCTAGAATTATTGGTTTCAAAGGAGCGTTGCACCAATATTCTGGGATATTCTTGGTTTGAAGGTTTAGGAATTTATTTAGGTGGAATAAACGAGACCAAATCTGACAGCATCAACGATTTACTTTACAAGTATCGTGGTGTATTTAGTGAGGGACTGGGTTCTTATTTGGGAAAACCTATTTCTTTGCCGTTGAATCCGGAATGTCCCCCAATTCGATTCAAATCAAGAAACGTTCCGCTCGCTATGAAACCTAAAATTGAAAATGCTTTAGATAAGTTGCTTAAAGAAGGGGTAATAGAGCCAATAGCAGATCCTAAGTGGACCACGCCTGTTGTCCCAGTTATTAAACCGTCAGGGGAAGTAAGGCTGTGTGGTGATTATAAAGTGACGTTGAATAAGGCTATGGCTGACCACCCCTACCCCGTTCCTGCTGTGAACCATTTGATTTCACACTTAAAAGGAGGGGGATTTTACGCAAAAATAGATTTAGCACAGGCGTACCTACAACTACCAGTTGACGAAAAATCGGCTGAGGCCCAAACAATTATTACTCATAAAGGCGCGTACAAGGTAAAACGTCTCCAATTTGGTATAAAAGTTGCTCCTGGAATTTTCCAAAATCTGATCGAGAACTTGTTCTTGAATATGGAAGGAGTAGTTCCATATTTTGATGATTTGTTAATTGTGGCAAATTCAACTGAAGAGCTAGTCTCCCGATTAGAAAATGTTTTGGCTAAATTAATGGAGTACGGGTTAAAAGCCAATCGAGACAAATGTCTTTTTGGAGTTCGTGAAGTTGATTTCTTGGGGTACCGGATAGATAGGAAAGGAATTCACCCTTCTAGGTCAAAAGTAACCGCGATTCAGGAGTTCCCTGTGCCCGAGAATAAAACGCAACTACAAGCGTTTTTGGGGTTGTTGAATTTTTATAATGGATTCTTGAAGGATAAGGCAACAGTAGCAGAAGTTCTTCATCGACTACTTGATCAAAACTCTGAGTGGAAATGGACAAAAAAGCATGACGAGGCTTTTAAAACCCTACAAAATCTACTCAGTTCAGACAGCGTTCTGGTTCCTTTAGATGAAAAACTACCAATTGTACTAACCTGCGACGCGTCTCCTTTCGGATTAGGGGCCGTTTTGAGTCATATTCTTCCCGATGGGAAAGAAATGCCCATTGCGTTTGCTTCTCGTACTTTAACGTCTGCCGAACGAAACTACGCCCAGATAGATAAGGAAGCATTGGGAATTGTGTTTGGAGTAAAGAAATTCCATCATTTCTTATTCGGTCATAAATTCACCATTATTACGGACCACCAACCGATTTTAGGAATTTTCAATAATACTAAACCTACCAAAGAAATAATGTCCCCTAGAATGCTGAGGTGGTGTTTACTTCTAAACGCGTACGACTATTCGATTATTCACAAACCAGGAAAAAAGATTCAAAATGCTGACGCGTTAAGTAGGCTACCCATGAAAAGTAAGGATTTTGAGGTTCCATCTCCTCTTGAAGTTCTCTTTACTGAGGAACTAGAGAACCCGCCACTTTATGCTGCGGACATTGCAAAAATGACATTGCGTGACCAAATACTCTCTAGAATCCTAAATTTCGTTTTGAAGGGTTGGCCCAATAAACCACCCGATTCAGAATTCCAAACATATTTTTCTAAAAAGAACGAGCTATCAGTTCACAGGAACTGTTTGCTTTTGGGAAATAGGGTGATAATTCCAGCATCGGGAAGGTTCCGTGTCCTAAAAGCTCTACACCTTGGTCATCCTGGCATCGAGAGAATGAAAATGCTTGCCAGATCCTATGTATGGTGGCCAGGCATGGATCTTGACATCGACTCCTTTGTCAAGAACTGCACAGACTGTGAATCCTCTCGTCACTTGCCTCCACGAGCACCTGTGCACCCTTGGGAAATCACGAGTCGTCCTTGGTCCCGTCTGCATGTGGATTTTGCGGGACCATTCCAGGGTCAAGATTTTTTCATACTCGTTGATTCCTTCTCCAAATGGGTGGAAGTTAAACGAATGCCTTCTACGACCGCTGGTGCGACCATTGATGTTCTCCGAGAAATCTTCGCTACTCATGGTCTTCCAGAGGTGGTAGTCTCCGACAATGGCCCTCAGTTTACCTCTTCTGAGTTCAAATCTTTTCTGGAACGAAACGCTATTCGCCAAGTTTTGATGGCTCCAAGACGACCAGCTGCCAATGGCCAAGCAGAAAGAACTGTTCAAACAGTTAAAGACTCCCTGCGTCGGATAATTCAAGGATCTTGGAAGAAAAGATTGGCAAATTTTCTCCTGCAGCAGCACTGCACGCCAACCACAACTACGGGAACCAGTCCTGCCGAGCTGTTGATGGGGAGGAGGGTTCGCACGGTTTTGGATAGCCTCCATCCGGATCTAACAGAAGAGCGGAGAGCCAAGCAGGAGATGGTCTATCGACAGGGTTGTGAAGATCGTGGCCTAAGACATTTTCTAGAGAATGAGTCCATCTTGCTGAGAAACTACAATCCCGGCCCACGTTGGATTCCAGCCACAGTGATAGAAGCCACCGGTCCTGTCTCTTACCGGGCTCGCACCGAAGATGGACAGATCAAGCGATGCCATGTGGATCAGATGTTAAGGAGGAATGCCGAACCACCAGTTCCAATAACTTCGGACAATCCTGCCTCGGATGAACCACCTTCTTCGACAAGTCCACCAGATCCGATGGGTCCTGCAGAGCAACAGTCCTTTCCTGCTGTGCAAAGTTCCAGTGAGGAGCCTAAGCGATCCATCACGCATCTCCCGGACTTTGCTCCTGAACCTCCTAGACATTCCTACAACTTACGACCGCGGAAACCTCAAAGTTGATGGGGAGGAGTGTTGTGATCTGAGACATTTACACGAACGACGTCAGTGGTAAAAAGACAATAAGAACAATAGTTTAAACACCAGTAATTTTGTAGCAACTCAACTTAACTCCATGTTCTTGATATACAATTAATTCTCCCTGGTATTCTTAATCATTCTGTATTCTGATCTCATTAAAGTATGTTGTGTTAACAACCCGTCCTCCTCTGTTCAGAGTATGTAACATGCATTGACCAATTTTTTTGATTAAAAGTGCAGTCTTTCTCATAAAAAAACGCACTGTAGCGACATATTATTTTATTTTACACTTTAGTACAATGCAGAGATAGTCACCTCTTCAAAAACGACAAAAAAAGTAGGAAATTTTATCATAAATTCACTACACACCGCTACGAAAGTTCCTTCTTCAAACTGAAGTTGAAGTTTCTTGAGAAAAACCGGTTGCTTTGAGCCGGTTATAAATTAACTGGTCTCTTTAGTGCTAATAAAACATGTTCGATTTAACCCAATATTGAAAAATAATCTTTGAAAACACTGGTCTTTCCACTCAAAAACTCTAGCATCAAGGTGGAAGTTATCAATGGTGTGGCGTGAATTTATAATACTTTGAAATGACCGACTTTTTTTGGCATTTTTGAAGAGGTGACTATCTCTGCATTGTACTAAAGTGCAAAAAAGAAGAAGAATATGTTGCTATTTTGTGGTTTTATATGTGAAAGACTGTACTTTTCATCAAGAAAATTGATCAATGCATGTCTATAAATCTACGAATTCGTGGCAAAACTTTAAGGTGATGGGCTGGTAGACACATTCGGTTCGTATTTAAAGATCATAAATTGTACATTTGAAGCGAATAGGATTTGAATGATTTAAAATGGCTATATTGCCTGTTTGGTATAAAATTGAACCAATCGTTGTTAAATCTGTTTAATTCACCGGATATCGTTTTTTTTTTAATTTATCATATAAAAATATATAATTCATAAATTAACATGCGAAATTAGGCCATTATCTACTCTACATTAGCATAATCTAACATTGGTGTTGAAACTTTTTGATCATACAAAATTTTATTTTATGAAAAAAAAATTGTTATAGCAAATCAAGCATTTATGTTTTAATTATATCATTTCAAATTATTTATTAATATACTTTCTGTTATACCCGACGTTGCACGGGTAGAGGTGAAAAAGTTATTTAATAGTCAATTTTACTATTCCATCACGAAAGAGAAAAAAATGATCCGATTTGAGCGAAAGTGGTGTATTTTTTCCCTTAAAACGTTCGAAAACGATAGAAGGAATGGTCCGATTCAAAAAATTCTTAGACTATGTTTGTTCTGGAGATGAGATGAATTTTTGTGCCAAATTTCGTGACAATCTGTTGCGTGGTTCTTAAGGTTTTTGCGTCCTATACAAACAGGAGTCGCCTTTTATGTATATAGATTTAAGGGGTTTTGTAATTCTATTGTCACAATTCTAAATTTTACAGCTAAAAAACGTCATTGTCTGAACTTTTGGATCAAAAATGTACATGTTTTACATCATTGGAAACAGGATAAAAGGGACTACTTAAAACAGTCAAAATTTCAAAAACGATTTTTTCATGAATTTTGTTTCATTCCCTTAAACCAAAATCTTCCTTACCCCCTTTTCGTTGCACGAGTGATCGTTTGGACACGTCCAAAAATACACGTCATAGATGACAAGAAGTGATAGTAGTTCTATAGTACTGTATGTTTTCGTTTACTTCAGGTACTATTTTTGCGGTTGATTTTGCTTTTCAGTAAGAAGTTGATGTTGATCGATCGTTTATGGTCACCTATTAAAATTTATTTCGACGTGGGCGACTTTTCGAAACAACGCCAAATTAGGTCCCGGAACTTTTTTTGATAAAGGGAGACTGAAAGGGGAGGTTCGGTTTCATTCCTTTACTGCTTTGTCTCGAAGGATGAATCCTCAATCTTTTTCCTACCTTTTCTTTATCTCCCGCTATTTCTAACATCTATCCCCCACTTGTAACAGAAAACAGTTTCGGCGCGGAGTCATTTGAGGAATAAAAACAATCCACTCTGTAGTCATTCATTCTCGCACTTGAAACTTGAGATATTAATAAATTAACCCTAATTTAAAGATTAAAAAAGTAATTAAAATTGTTCAAAAATTTACTTAAAAACGCCAAATATGCGGGCCCAGAACTTAAAATTAACCTTCAAAACTCAGCAGCGGATTAAGCGGGACTGTCAGTACCATAGACCTAACGCATTACTTTAGAAGTCACAACTTTTGCAAAAGAATTGCTTTGCCATGTTATCCCATTTGGGAGTCATCTTAACATAAATTTAAAACTAAATTGAAGAGAAAATAACATCAGGTTATTTAATTATTAATAGATAAAGTTTTATAAATAGTGTAGTCACCTGCCGCAGATTTTTGTCATTTTAACAGTAACACCTATTAAATATATTACTAAATAACTAGATAACATTTTCGTTTCAAATTTGTTTCATTTCGATGATATGTATTGATTTCAATACCTGGGGGAAAGGGGCTAACATGGCAAAGCTATACCAAAGAGTTCTATGGTAGGATAGAAGGACGACTCGTATTGAGCAGAAATCGTCACCCGAATAGAGTGGCAAAAATACTAGTTAATTTATAATTTTGATACTGAGAAAGGAAGTACACCCCGGGCAAAGGCGGGAATCGAACCCGCACCCGCTACAGCGAGTGGACAGCTAGCGTTATGGAATGCGATCCAAACCACTCGGCTATCGGCGCCTCATGCCACCCTATATTGTCTCCGTGTTGGACGGTGCTGTTGGTATAGATTCATTATCAACCCTATTTTGAACTCTTTTAGCAATACTTATGCGGAAGTTGTGAATCCAAAACTAAAGCATTGCTCTATGGGACTGACAATCCCTCCTGAAATGACTTAACCTGTTATCCTGGCCAGACCCTCTATCCTCTCGCCAGCGTATCCGGCGATGTGAGCTCCCAGGCTGTGCCCCACGATGTGGAAGCTCGCAGCAGTAGTCTCCGTGTTATTCTGAGGAGCATTACAAAATAATTTATGATCCACCTGTCACTCCTTAGCAAATCAGCACTTAATTTCCCACATGTGCTATCTCACTTTGCACAACGGATCAGATTTACTGTACGGTAACAATTGGCGAACTTTCCAAAATCGCGCCAAAAGTCTGGCGATTTTGACGCCACGCTCTCTATACTGCGCTGATAAATAATGGTCAGATGGGGTTGTCGGAAAACGTCATCGTTGCGAAGTTAAGGAATTCGATCATCAGTCTAAGTCAGACAGGTTGCCGTAAAAAAATTATTTACCACAAAATCTGAAAAAATCGCGCCAAGAGTTACCGTACAGTATATCTGAGCCGTGTGAGTCGTGAAGTGAGATAGCACATGTGGGAACTTAAGTGACGATATCAAATATTTTATTCCACATTGAAAATATTAGATTCCACATTGAAATCAGGTAAGATCCTGAAGGAGGCAGGGTTGGCAATTTCATGGCGTTTGGCGAGCATATGGGATTGTTGCGTTAGTTTGGTTTGAAATAATGTGTCACACTAAAACTATGCATGCGTAATTGGCGAAATGAGGATTATAGTTTATTGCTGATGGGAAAGTCAACGATTTCTCGTGTATTTTTTTGCTATCTTGACTTGATCGTATGTCGATTTGCATTTGTATCGCTATTTGTTTAAATATAGCTTTGCAATAAAATATGCAAGTTCGACTGCCATTTAATTGAGAATCTGTTTCTAAACCTTAAAAAAATATATAAGCAAATGAAAGCAATGTATTGCCAAATATAGTAGTTCTTGACCATGCCAAAATCTTCTATACCTTTCTTCAAAGTGGAATCTTCCACAATCAAAATATTTAAAATGCTAAGAAGAGATAGGAGGACTATACTCTCATTTGTCTAGAGCCACTGGATACAGGCTCTACTAAAGTAGCCTCAACATGATGACAACTTCGGTGGTAGGGAAAATCATGTTCATCAAGGTCGTCAGCTTTTGCTAAAGCAGGCTGGATCGAACGGCTTAGAAGTCACTAAATTTGCGCTCAGATGACTTGTGTGGGTTCTAAAATACGACACCCGTCGCCAATAAATCTCGTGTATCTCTAGTGCGAGGATTATTCAAACCTAACCTAATCAGGTGACTTGGACCGTGAATTTTTTATATGATATAATTATTCATAAGTATATTTACAATTGAATATATTCCTTACTACAATAAAATTAATGAGTTTGGCGAGCTTGGCTCCAACTACCCTCGTGTTGGCGACGGCCTGCGAATATGGCGGCGAGTTGAGTCCATCCCAGTCGACGACAATCGCGTTGTAATCAGCTGGGTCTTTGATAACCGCGTCTTTCATTTCCTGAAACGATGACATAAAAATTAACTTACCTTTCATATAGTAGTTGTAAATAATGGACATCTGGAAAGGCCACGTCTACTGTGACTTCACAACTATGTTAAATATTCTCTTTTACAAATTAAATCCCCATCCCCCCCCCCACGGTTGCTAATTCATTCAAATTTAAACAGTCACGCCCATGGTGACGTCGCAGTAGCGTCAAACATTGTCTTCTATCCTACAGACAAACCGTGGTGTAAATTGCTGGCGCAAATTGAATAAAATACGCAATTATGCTGCAAGAATTGGTTATCCTTAAAATATTATTTTAAATTAAGTTTCTCATGCGATTGTTGTTGTGGCAGCATCGATGCTACAAATATATACAAATAAAAAAAAATGAAAGAGCTCCAAAAAAGGGGCTAGAAATAGACAGTCAGGAATGAATAAATTACCAATCTTTCAGTTATTTAGGTTGAATTTGCTGCTCCCAGATTTTTAAAAAACGAAAATATTTTAAATGTTGTTGTGACAATTACTCTCAAGGGAATTTTAGTTTTTGAAATTAACCGGTTTTCGGTTTAAATGGTACAGCCTAAGAACCCTTGTTTACCTGTGTAATGGAAGCCAAACCGACTTTTCGGTTTAACCGTTTCTAGTTTGCCATCCCTTATATTTCCTTTTTATATTTCTAAACCTGTCTCGTTTCAAGAAACCTTTTTCAATAGGGGAGCAATAGCGGTTGACACATTATCCCTTTTTAGTTACTAACCCAAGCTAAATAAAGAAGTAGACCGTCAACAACATACAAGTAGACAGATTTGTTTTGACGTACATTCATGGACCTATTAAGGGAGCGGGAGGGGGGGGGGGGGGACAGAATATGAAATGTTACGAAAATGAAGCGTCGTGTACCGGTTCTTCGCATTGGAAACGAAGATAATTATAGGTGATGTTAACCAAAAAACATAAAAAATAGCAGGCACGTTTACATGAGCCATCGAATCCATGGAATGCCAAACCCTCCATCAGGGGAAAAAGTTTTTGAGCAGGATTTCTAACCCAAATAATAGTCTGTGGCCGAATCCGAGGAATGAAACATCAAACCCCTCCCTCAATGGAGAGTTTGCGAAACCCCCCATGAACCCTGCAAATCCAGTTCTGTCTGGGAGAAAATCCCCTAGAGGGAAAAATTGCTGAGTTCGCTCTTCAATCCGTGGATTCGATGGCTCATGTAAACGTGCCTAGCGTGTCGATACTACAAACAGTTGTATCGATTTCCGATCTCCTCTCCGAGAAGAGTTTCGAGCAAACGTTTACAATGAGAATTTGTGCTTTCAATGCATTTATAAGTTCAAATGTGACGCACCCATTATTACCCATTTTTCCGTCCTCAAAAAAAATATATGTGTATCTTTAATACTCATACATATTATGGGGAAAATATTGAAATTGTTTTAACTGCATTCGAATTTAAATAATTTCAATTTTTGAATTTTTTCTATCTGATAAAAACCAACTACAAATCTCCAATTTTGATAATAATGACTAGAAAACTACTAAATATATTTCAAAATAACCCTCTTTAACTATAATTAATTTTACAAAACAATTTTTTTTGTAATTTAGTACTAATATTATTATATTTTGAATACTGCCAAAAACGTAATTTCTCAACAGTTAATAACCTCACTCTTTAATTTTGAATACATTTTTACTACTGTCATCTATGAGGATTATTAGTAATTAAAACTTCAAATTAGAATGTAATAGATGAAAAAACACAAATTTGTCGAGAGGGAGCTCTACTTTAATAGAATAAAGTGGATTATGTTATTTGTTGCCAAACGGCAACAGTATGCATTCGAGGGTTAACAGCATAAAATATTATCGTTTGATTAACTGAAATCTGAAAAAAACTTACGTATCTAACTTCATCATAATCATTGTCCACCAAGAAACCATGTATCAAAACTGTGGTCTTATGGGTCGGGTCGAACGTCGAGTTTTCCAGAGATTCCAGGTTCGGTTCCAGCACGTACGGCTCGTTCGGGCTCGCTTGAGTGAAGAGCAGGAAGTTTATTTCGTCTAATCTGCTTGAGGGGGCGAACGAAAGGGGTCTCTGAAAGGGGTGGAAGAAGGGCGGGCCCGTGTAGAAACACCCCAGATCCTCGATGCAGGAGTTGCTGTACACCACTGAGGGGGACAACACATGAGTTATACAAATACAAATACAAAAATTGTCGACCAACAACAGGCCAGAGGCCCAGCAAGGGTAGTCCAAAAAATATCTAATTCCTCACCAGTTTCCAGTAACTATCGAGATTTTTCTTAAAATCTTCAACTCTCTTCGAATACACAACATATTCTGGTAAAGCATTCCACTCATTGACCACTCTATTGTAAAAATAATGTTTCCTTACCTCCTTTCTAAAGCATGATTTATTCAATTTCTGACCATGTCCTCTGGTCCGGCTATTTAAGGTAAAACTTAAGCCCTCCATGTCACCCTGTTTTATGAACTTGAAAATCTGAATTAAATCACCCCTTGTTCTCCTATTTTCCAGGGAATACATGTTTAAAGATCTTAATCTATTATCAGACACATCCAGGCAGGTTTAAGGCACATCCAGGCCTGGGCTTTAACGCGTTTCAAGTAACGCGCTTCCTGTAATAATTACTTTTTATAGTAATCTTACAGGTAATTCTTTACGTTTGAGAACCCAGTAATTTTACATGTAATTCGTTACATTATTTTCGAAAAAGTAATCTTTTTTACAGTACCGTCAGTGCGGGTAACTTTGGCCAAAATCATAGTTTTTTTCACAAAAGGAGAAAAATTTAACTTCAAAAACGATTTAAACACTTAAAAATCCTTATGCATTCTAAGTATTGTACATTTAGGAATAATTTTCAGGCATTTTTGTTACATTTTATAAATTAATAAAAAATCGGTATTAATTTTAAAAAATGAGACTCTGTTAGGAGCCGGGCGGGTAACTTTGGCCACCCTAGAAATACATAAGAAACATACTTTTTAACATCCTTAAAAGCTGTGTTAACGATTTAAATAGCAATATTAAAACTTTAAGCCCAAAAATAACAAAGTTATAAGACATATAGTTATTTAAAATGGTATATAACTTAACATTTACATTGCAGTGCATCGTGGAATGGCATTACACATTGAATACTAGTATTGTTTGTCGCTTGAAAGAAAGAAAAATAAACTTCTATTTTAATAAGGAAAAAAGAACTTTTTTGAAGCAAGATTTAATAACAAATATATTTGTAAAAAGCAAACGATTTTATTATAAAAGGTGAAAAATAATATATTTATAATTAGGAATTTGAAAATGTTTACCTTTCGACATTTGCGATTTTGGGTGGAATACGTATTTTGCATTCTATCTTTATCTTTTTAATGTTTAAAATCAAGAGATTTTTTTTAAAAAAATATCTAATCATAAAAGTAAGAATTTTTTCAAAAATAGCTAAACTTAATACACTTTTACATACATTTTTTAGAGTGCAAAGTTCCATAAAGAAATATTTACATCTATGGCCAAAGTTACCCGCATTCATCGGCAAAAGCTTCCCAATTACAAATATTTAAATACAGCATAAAAAGTAGTCAACTTAGAATAAAACAAATGGTGTAATATTCTTCCTCATTAATAAAAGAATCGAATAGAGTGTTTTATTTCAATATTTTCAATATTTTTTTAAGTGTTCCAGACAAAAGTTGGAAGAGATAGATTTTTGTCATTTTATGCTCGTAAGAATGAAAACAGCATTTGTAGTATTGCCAGATTTAGAATGAGATTTTTTTTACATGAAATGAAAGGCGATATTTCCACCTTTCCAAAAATGTAAAACAATTTAAGATGAGATCATTTTATGAAGAGAAATTAAGAAACAAATCTTTTTCCGACGCGTGGCCGAAGTTACCCTCTGTGGCCAAAGATACCCGCTTTGACGGTAACGAGTTACTTTCATTAATTTTATCATTGACACTCTAATAAATGTCCCAAAAAAAATTCTTTAAAGAAAATCGAAATAAAGAAAAGCCTTTCAGATACTCTTTGCTTAGAGGGGAAATATTGTTCCGCAAAAATAAAACGTTCCCGACTGATTGCAGTGATTATGAACATTCATCTAGCAGTGATGATGAATTTTTTGAGAATGTAAAAACTAGACATCCTTCCGCCGAAGCTGATTTAGAGTTGTCTACATTTTTCCGAAGTAACGACCATATGACTGTATTCTGTTAGTCATTTATACTTAAATTTTCCAACATTTGTAAATAAGTAATTTTGTCGTAAAAAGTAACATTAAAAGTAATTGTAATTGTAATTTATAACTTTTGGAAATTAGTAATTTTGCAGGTAATTAGTTATCTGTTATGAAAAGTAATTGTAATGAGTTACATTTAAACAAGTAATGGCCCATCCCTGGGCACATCGCAGGGATCGATTGTTCATTCAACTCTCAACACTCAAAGCAACTCGGTCCTCAACTTTTATCTCGATTGAAGAGCTTAGTGAAATGACATATGTTGCTTTTTTTAATTGAGATTTTAGTATTAATGACCATATTGCTATCTTCTTTAATGCTAACAAGCTTATCCTTTTTTCATAAACTTAAAGTTTAGTGTATTTTTATTGTTTGGGAAAAAAAATCGTTTCAAACAGATCCGAGTATTTGAACAGATCCGAAACTAAAAACTATAAAGCTCATTTTCTCGCTTTCATCTTTTTGGCATTGCCCTTCAATTTCGACTTCGCGAAGTTGGACATAGGTTGGAAGTTGACCAGCGTTGAATGAACTATTGTTAGCATATTCTATTTTTAAACTGTCATAAATCAAATTTCATCCTTATGTTTGGCGCAAATGCCCTGTTTGATGAACATCGTTTATAATATTTCTGAGGAGTTAGAAGGATTTAATAAGAAGATATTTTGACAGAATTAAGCCATTTACTAAAGCAAATACAGAATCACACTAGCTGAGGAGCCCCGATGGCCGAGTGGTTATCATCACAGGCCAGGAGTCTGCGAGCTGTAACGAGTGCAGGTTCGATTCCCGCCTTCGCCCTGTGTGTAATTTCCTTTCTTTTTGACAGTAAAAACTCTTTCTGTGTCTGTCTTACTTGACGACGGCTTATAAGCGGGTCTCTGATCAAGCACACAAGATGTATCTACCCTACCCTACACTAGCTGAAGATTGAAACATATAGAAGTCAACTTACGATTGAGCGGGTTCAGAACATCGGGAACAATATAGTTGAAGGTTCGCCACACTGTATTGCCCACAGCTGCAAAAAGAAAATTAAATCATTCTTTAGAAATTTAAAAAAAAAATTCTTGCCTGTGCAATTCATACAAATGTGCTCTGCATATACTTACTGATAATAAGAAATACAGTGGTGGCCAAAACTGTGGACACTTTTTGAATGTTTCATATTTTTCAACTTTGTGTGATTACAGAATATATTAATTGTTTATCAAATTAAACAATTGCATATCAAATTATAAGTAATTTAATCTTTATGAGGACCACTGAGTGCAGATAGCTGAAGCCGTCTATGAGACCTTTGGTGCCATATAATCTATATCCATGGGCACAACATCATCATCATCAAAGTAATTTCATGTAGAATTAAAAATAAATACAGTATTACAATATATGTATTACGAATAAGTTTTGCAACTAATAGTATGATCTGTCTTAATTTTGCAAGTCATTGAACCACCAACTTGTATTGTGATTTCAGCATAAGAGACTCCATTGATTGTGCTTGTTTGTTTAACTAAAATAAGCATAACTTTATTTGTAATACAGATACTTTAATTCTGTTTTTTAATGAAATTCTACATAAAATTACCTTCAACTTAATATTAAATTGTTTGTATTTAAGCGAAATTTAATAGATACAAGATCGCAGGTAACAGTTGAAACACATGAAACTTTCAAATTGTGTCCACACTTTTGACCACCACTGTAAGTATTTTTTATTTTTATTTTTGGCAGAATAGATTTTCAGAGTTTTTTTCGAAAACAATAAAATCTACAATGAAGTGGACATAAGACTTGAATAAACCAATTTTTTTTTAGTTATTCACTGTTTTTAAATACAGCTAACACATTTACGTACGTCGATTGGCAAGAACTTGCCTTTCCTTGCAAAAATTAGCTTTCTGCTTAGGTTTATTTAAACGAACAAATTATGCGACAAATAAAGACCATAATACTGAAAAATTTATGTCGAACAAATTAAGTTCAATTTTGAACAATAAAAACTTAAAGTTAACGTTTTTATTCGGTTATAAGGTGTCTATGGTATTCACAAATGCGGCGTTAATGTATTAAAAAAATTTTTATGTCCAAACTTTCAAGTCTTAATTTTTTATTCAATTTAATTTCTTAATTAAAAAAATACTATAAAGGATTTGACACGAATATTTCCGAAAAAAAAAACTAAAATTTAATGGCAAAATTCTAAATTTAATTACTTATATTTTTTTTCTCGATCTTCATGGAAAGTCTTTTTTTAGGTTTCGAAACTAACATCAGTCAGTGATATACATCCAGAAGAAAACTAGTGTTCACTCAACACAAATGGATCACAGGCATTGTGAAAAAATGGCAACGTTACATAATATTGTGTTGTTTTACTACTAAATTGTGTTGACGATAAACACAGATTTCTGTTGTTCCGACACAATTCAGGATCGACAGAGAAAACGAA